>JAJGRX010000981.1:132500-558749 GCA_025461125.1 Carex kokanica | reverse complement strand
AGTGAGCCATAGTGGATTCTGTATCAAATGCTTAGCAACTTTGGGAAAGACTGCCATCCTGTCATTCAAGAGGAGATCACCAAAGCAGTACATTTACTCTCTCCTCTCCTCTCTCGCCCCCCCCCCCCCCCCCCACCCCAAACCCACACACACACACCAAAAAAGAAGGTATAAAAATTTCGACATATAATGTATGGATTTATGCAGCTTGCCAACTGTGAGCTCCGGTCCATGGTCTTGGTCGACAGAAGGTAATCTCCCCTCTCTCTCTCTCACACACACACACAGCCAGCTTGCAGCATTAGAGATATTCAAATGTAGATACACTAATCGTGGGAAATGTTATGATAGCATGATAGGAATGGCTGCCTCAGGTACAAACCACCCTGGAAAGACCCCGCCAGGACTTGACAAGCCCAGTGATCAGTCTCAGTGATAGACTGACAAGATTTCAGTTTAATAGGCCCCGGTTGGAGATTTCATCAGCTGGTCCAGAAATAAAGGACTATATTTCAGTCCTCTTCAGTTAAAATATACTATAGTACGTTTAGTTTTAATTGACAACCTTGTCTTCATTCATCAACACATCAATAATTTATGAAAGTTTCATTTCCGATTGTTATTTTCATGTATTACTTTAGTAGATGACACCTTGGTTATGTACCTTTGATATCATTGTTTTATTCTCATTTGTTGTACATCTCTATTATAAGAATAACAATGTGTTTCTCTTCTATCTATGATCAGTCCTTTATATGCATGTAAGCTTTTAATAAACTTTTGACAGCACTGACAACAGGGTGGTCCTTCAGCAGTTAAACGGGATAAAGCAGCTGTTAGATCTTGATACCAGAATTTTATAAGATCTATTTGTTTTTTTTTGGAAAGAAAGATGAAGGTCAAGACTTCATTCAATACCTTATTATTACAATAAAGAATTTCCCTCATCTGAGTTTCGAACTCATGATTTCCCACATGGAGACCATGTGCATTTGCCACTAGATCAAATGCTAGTTCTCATCTAATTTTCTAGTTAATTAATTATATACTTAATAATAATAATGATCAACTATAACATAATATTTAATCAAAGAAACGATTATAACATATAATATAAATGTTAACAGTACAATGCAGTGAACTAGCAATTAAGAAATGCAGTAAGGGTTCTTATCAAATCAGACGTATGTACTATCAATTATGGTCAGTCCGATCAATTGCAATGTACAATCCATGATTTAGATATACGGCGATTAATAACCCATTAAAATGGATCTTACAGTACTTAACGTCGGGGAGTCCAAAAACTAATTTATAGGTTTAATCACAAGTTTAATTTATACATTTAATCACAAGTTTAACACATTTTTTAAAAGTTTGTATGCATGTAATTACGTGCAAGAGTTGTCATGTCATATAAGCTCTTGTATTTTAAAAACAAATAGCAAAAAGAATAAATAAAAAACAACATTAGCAACCCTTTAAATAAAATATACACCAATGAACTTATTGAAGTAAATAGTTGCAACTTTGAATATATAAAAGGAGAGCAGCATAATGCAATTCAATCAAGAATAACAGGCTTTATTGAGAACCTTCTGTCCATCTATCCCACAGACGGTCTTTCTTCTCTTTTCTTCTTTGAAGGTTTCATTGGGAAGTCTGGAGCACATCGAAATATACGCCAGATGGCCTGTTGCGAAATTTCATACAAAGTTCCTGCAGATGTAAAACATTTCAATACTCAACAAACCAACCTAAAAATTAGAACAACAATGACCGACTAATACAATAAGCTGTGCCAAGGATTTATGTACAGCATGCTAGTTGTGAGGACCTACTAGTATGTACCAGTAAACAATCTTTTGGTTGTCTTTTTTTTTTTTTCCCTTGTGATACCAACTGCCTATTAGTTTGTGGCGAGGGAATAAGAATTTACTAAAATTAAAGATGTTTTACCTCAAGTGCAAAAGCAACCCTGAGCAAGCTAGCCTCACCCCAGGGCCGGCCTATCAGTTGGAGTCCTATTGGGAGTCCATCCTTATCATGACCGATCTGCAAAAAATATAGACGGTTGGCAATAAATTCAGTAGTTTACAAATCCAATCTACTGGTGAAGCAATCTTATCTTGCAGTGTTATTAACTTACTGGAACAGATATAGCAGGGAGACCAAGAAGGTTTCCAGGTTGCACAAATCGCATCAGATAGCCTATGTGAATACAAAGCAAACCACCGAAGGAAAATTAAATTTTGATCAGAATTATTAATAAATTAGTTAAGAAAATCATTGTAGAGCAGCATGTTCAAAAGGGAATCCTCCAATATGCCCATGTCATAAGCTCCAAAAATATAAATTATAATAGAAAAATGCACCAATGAACTTTTCAATTTTATTAACATAGACATAATCTTTTGCCCTTTCACTGAAGTATTTTTAATTGCAGAAAATTAGGGTAACTTGTTACTCCCATTTTCTCATGAAAATTCTATAATAAGTTGTGATGTGTAACCAAAGGCCAATCAAACCTAATAATTTGGCATTTTCAATCCCTTCCAGGGACAACAGGTTAATTAATTGGCTGGTTCAAACCAAAATTTGAATTCTTGATCTTCTGGTAGGTTAGGTTTTAAAAAAGGTGATGTAGCTCTCACCTGATACATCATAATCAGACTCCCCTACTTTCAGAGCACTTGGTGATATTTGTGGTGCGGTTATTCTGGAAGAACAAAAGGAAAGTAAGACCGAGAAAAACAATCTATCTGAACTTAATATTATGTCTAGATAAACCGAAGAAAGGGTACCCTGTGGTAGGGGTCACAATGATATCAACCTTCTTAAATGCTTCCATAAAATAATACATTATTCTCCTCCTGTAATTTCCATGGGGAAAACCACCATCAAGTGTAGAACATAAAAAAGTAACAGAAGAACCGGTAAAAGGGACCATGTGTTCATTCAGTTTTAAACCATATATCATGGTTCGGAGAGAGAGAGGGGAGGACCTTATACGCTGGCATGCAACATAGTCTGAAGCAGAGAAGGAACTGAAAAGTGCCAAACTTGTTCGTGTATCTAGTGTAAAATCAGATCGCCTCCTTTACAGTCAATAACCCAAAAAAAGCAAATTCAAAAATATATCATAAGTTTTATCCAAAGACCTAAGTCTAATATTTAAGCTTCAGGGAAAAAATAAAGTAAGAAATCATCACATTAACTTGTATCATTATGCTTAACCCGACAATTGCAACATCACGGTACAAATTACAAAGTCATATATCCTATAGTATAAATTCTGATGTGTCTGTATTTCACCACATTAACTTGTATCTTTTTTTTTTTTAGATTTTTCCTTTTTCAATAGTTTGTTTTATCCTAGGAGTAATTTCCAATAGAATGAACTCTCCTTTTCTAGTTATATGAAATAGATTGCTGATGTGCAAATGGAATTTTGCACAGCAAAGGTCAGAACTCTTACCCCTCCAAATAATAAGGATTGAGGGGGAAAAGTGATTCAGCCCCAATTGAAACAACATGTGCTGTCCGCATCTCTTCTAACTCTGGTAAAACTATCTCCTCTATCTAAAATAATAAAGAAGGAAAAAAGGACCACCTTGTTAGAGAAGACGATAATAATTGTAACTCCACGTAATTTCATAAAGCAATACACAGGAAAAGAGTAAGTGGTAAAAGACTAGGTGTTTACCTGACTACCAAAGGTACTACAAAGTAGCTGCAGGGTATCCTCGCATTTAGTCGAGATCCGTATTTGATACATCATGGAACCACTGTAAATTAAAAAAGAAAATCAGATAAAGTGCATCTATGTAGATAGAAAAATAAAATGAACTTATCTTAAAAATGAGCACCTCAGAGTATTTTCCGAGCTTCAAAGATTGCAGTGTGGTTAAATTATCAGAAGATGACAAGTTCGGCAAACAAAGAGGTGACTGAAAGTAACATAGAAAAGATTTGTAAGTTCTGAAATTATAGTATGATATCTTTAGAAAACAAATGAGACGACTATTAATCAGAGACATGAATGGAAAGAAATGAGGAACTTCATCACGCTTTATTGCAGTGTCCCAGTAATACAGTATAGTTATATAAAAGTACGTAAAATGAAAGAGGATTACTTACAGGTCTCAGACTGATTTTATCAGAAGGAGAGGAGCCTGCTATGGCTGAGTATCTAAACATTTACATGTAGACGGACATAGTGTTCATAAATAAAACAACAAGTATTTGTGACATGTGCAGAAATTAGGATAAAGAAGAAAAAGTAGATACATAAGCATAGCATCCTCAACAGAGGCTGCGAGGGGAGAAACAACTTCAACTGTTCCGCCGTCACACAAAACACTGCCATTTCAATAATTACAAGAGTCAGATAGGTGCATAATAGCGAAGGGTTCTTTTGCAAATTAAACTGAATTTCATATTGTAATTTAATATAAAACCAATCTTTTCTTCTATTTGATGGAAATAAAATGCAAGTTTTTCAGATACTGCAAAATAAAACCAAGCTATAATACTAATGTTATTGTAAAGGTAAGTTCCGCTTAATGGGAACAGTTTGACCCCTACTAAAGAGCCTCCGTTTTACATAAAAAATTATGTGAAGAAAAAAAGCTAAGATGATTTATGTGTCAGTGTCGGTGTTAAACAAACAGATCAGAAAGCTATTTTTGAGTTGAGAAGAGAAACTTAGGAGCAATATAATGTCACTCATATGGTATTATGTTTTGGTTTAACAGTTGGGGTAATTGCAAGTAAACACAAAGAATATTGCGTCCTAGTTGCAGATTTGGTACAAAGAGTCAGCTATATTGGCAAAAACCTATCAAATACACATATAGAGGAAAATGAAGAAGAAAATAAAGCTGAATGTACCCAGTCATATCGGTGCGCCCATAAGTGGTCTTAAGGCCGACTATACCACAGAGGGATGATGGAATCCTGACTGAACCACCCCCATCAGTACCAATGGCAGCAGGACACAAGCCAGATGCAACAATTGAGGCGGGACCTGACGATGAACCCCCAGTATACCTGTCTAATGCATGTGGGTTTCTAGCTGTTCTGTATTCATTTGCAGTTTAAACAAATATAAGAAACCAAAACAGTGAGTACAGGTCAGAAGAAGTGAAGAGTACAGAAATTTTGAAGAGGTAAAAGCTGTCAAATTTTAATACCCATGGTTAGGATTGTTTCCGGTAACTCCAAGTCCCAGCTCATGCATGTTAGCTTTCCCTATTATATCGCACCACATCGCCTCAATCGAGCCACACACACTGCATCCTTATCCACTGCTCGTACCTGATCAAACCATGAGGTACCACCTGCAATATCATTCCAAACAAAAGTTTGTGTACCTGTTAACTGTATTCGCATGAAAATAACATATACAAAAGAAGGTGAGGCTACTTCTGCTTGGAAAAGGATAGCAGTCAACATCATCCTTGATTGCTATGAAAATTCCATCCAGTATGGATATCGGTTTCCCTGTGCATAAGATGGTCTTAATCAGTAATGATTTTCCGTTAAATCCTGTTACTGAATCTGAAGCAAGTTATTTAGATGCACATGTCTACGATTCCATAAGCAATTAATGTTACAAGTACCTTCAACAAATCTTGAAGTGGAAACCTCTGCTTGCTTTCTGACATCTTCAGGATTGAAGTGTATCAACATTGGCATGGATGGTTTAGCAGTGTTCCACTCTTTTATTGCTGATATAAGTTGCTCGGCTACCTTCATAATTGAAATATTTAGATTGCATGCCATCATAAAAAGGACATAGATACAGAAGAACTTTTAAGGATCACGCCACCAACAAACTTTACTTTACAACAAGGTTGTACACAATGAACCATTGTACAAAACAGTTACCAGAATTGTGGTAACTGCATGCTCATCCAGCTGTTAATTATGCTCCTTGAAACTATTATAAATAAAAAACATGGAGAAACATACAACAGAAGGGGTGGTAACATTAGATCGGTATGCATGCGCATAATCTCGTATCTTCCAGTAGAGAAATGGAGGGCTCTCTTTGTTATGACGAATGGAGGGGTCATAGTTAGGGAGACAATGTGTGGCTGTGTGAAGCCGGTCAATGGATCTCTCTCTTCATCCACAATCGCCACCTCATTTTCAGGTTCCTGCCATTTTATCACTAAAATAAATAAAACAGAAAGTCCCTTTGCAGAATGACATTAATTTTTCCTATATGTTTTTTTCCTGAGAAAATAAAGTTATTCTCATGATCAGCTATTAAATTCCTAATAAGATTCTCTAATATAAAATTATAAATATTAGCAGTTGATAGGTTACCTTGGGGTGGAAACTCTGGACGGTACATTGGCCGTTCAGGGATCACTGTGTGACGGAGCAACTGCAAAAGTCAAATAAAGAAAGAATTAAAAAGAAAAGTAAAAATTATATAATTGGTTATGAGATACACTAGGTACTGTAGAATGTCCAAGAGTTCGAACAATTCCAGTTTTGAACCATGATAAAAAGACAGTCTAATTGTCGAACTTGTCCATAGGACCATAGCTTATATAGGTCCCTTCGGATCTGCTCCTGAATTAGGAAGAAAAGAAAGAGCAAAGGAATAGGAAGCAAATGAGGAAGTCAGGTTTATTACCCTCCAAATTGAGAGGAAACAAATTTTGAAGAAATGAATAGAGAATTCTCCCCAATCACTTGCTACAAATTTAAATCGGGAGCAAGATGAATGTCCCTCTTTCTCCCCTCTCCTTCTTACAGTTTGTTGATGTCTCTCATTTTTGTTAAATTTGGTACCAAAGCATCAGAAAGCATAGCTATTCCAAGGACTAAACCAAACTTGAGGTACAAAAATTGGAAAGCAAAGAATTGTCATGTGCTAATAACTAATTATGAAGTTAATGAAGAATAAAATGTAAAAAAGGAGAAGACCTGAGTCATCTTATTTTGGTTCTTGAGGGTAGAGATGATGAGGGGACCGAAGACAGGCGACTCCATTAGCCACACAAAAAGCTTCAGCGAAAATCCAGTCAGGTGTGGCGCTGTTCGTTCATCATTTATACTCAAAATTAGATTAGAGTTCAAACTTGCCCAAAAAGAGAAGGAGAAAATTGGAGAGGAGAGAAAAGTGTACAGGTGATGTTCTGGGGCTGGTACTTGACGGAGGAGAGGTCGACCTCCTCCACCGGTGGCATTAGCTTCATCTTTCCCATTTCTTTTCTTTTCTTCTTCTCCACTTGGTTTCTTTCGCTCTCGGATATATTTGAAAGCGAAATGATAATAGAGTATAGACGAGGAAGTTGTGAATCCGAAATAATTATACAAGAAAAATGTAGGTAGTTAAGAAGTTAAGAGGAGTGGAGGACCATCAGGAATTCAGATCCTCTCCGGTACCGTAATAGGGAATCTTTTAGAATTAGTGGTATCCGGACCGTTCTTTTTAACTTGGCACGAATCTCAAAGCCCAGTAATACTGCCCTGTGTTATCCCGTATCTCAAAGAGGCAGGGAGTTAATCTCAAACCGTAAGTGAAGGGAATCTTTTACGGTACCGGAGAGGATACTTTTCCGGACCATCAGTCCATTAAAGCCGACTTATTTTGGTCTTATCCTCTGCAATTATGGAAGGGTGAAGGAGAGATTTAAAAATGAAATGCAAAGACATTAATTTGCTATTCAAACTTTCAAAGAATTTGCAAACTTAGTTATCAGATTCAGATCTCATTGCATGGTATCAAGACTGTATTTAGGGGTATAATATTGATTATTCTATTAACTAGGGGTTTGTCTAAATGTCAAATTAATTACGTGTGCTATAATATTTTCTTGCAATTGGATTTTTTATTGAAGGACTGCGATAGAAATTGCTTAAGTGAACAATAATTGCAACAGTTCATGTTCTGCTAAAATGGTCAACGGTCGAATTCCATTATTTCAAACGTTGCATCATCTACAATCAAAAGTGCGGTAAGTGCCGCATCTTTTGATTTTTCTCTAATTTATTTTACACCACCCTTGATGCATATTTTTTTTTTCCTGACGTAATTCTTGCTTCCAAATGGGTATCTATGGATTGGTTTGCTTTTCATTACCTTCTGTCGCCGCATAGAAACTTAGGTCATATTCAGTCGTTAAGGGATCGTGCGGGATGAAATTTTGGGAATTTTTTATTGGTAGAAATTAATGAAAAAGAAGAGAGATATAAAAAGAGTACATGAGTTGTAATATTGATAGAAACCGGTAAAATTCTTACCGGTCTAAAATTTTTTTTCCATTTTTTTTTTTGAAGCAAAAAATAATAATAATAATAATAATTTTTTTTATAAAAATAGATAAAGTATCTTAAATTAGATATAATAGAAACATTATATCTATTTTCTGAAAACCTTTTCATATTTTACTACAAATCTAATATAATAATTCCCTCCATCTATACACCAGATTTAAAAAAAAAAAAAAAAAACTAAGTTTGGACCGGTAAAATTCCTACCGGTCCAAACTTTTTTATTTTTTAGACCGTAAAAATTGTACCGGTCTTTCTACCAATATTACAACTCATGCACTCTTTCTATTTTTCTCTCTTCTTTTCATTAATTTCTACCAATAAAAAATTTCCGAAATTTTTGGATACAGAAACTCACAATTTAATTTATAGAAATTCATATCTTGTATATGCCTGAAAATGACTATGAGAATGAGCTATAAAATAAATGTTTGGTAGTACTGTGAAAATAATTGTGAGAAATTCTAATTTAAGAAAGATATTAATGAAAAGTTATATTTTAAAGACTTGTTGTCAATAATATATTGGTTAATAATTATTGATTAATTTATGATTAATTTTAGTAATCTATTTTAGTATAATATTAAAATACGATAAATTCTAAGAAAAAAATAGAGAAATTAATGTTAAAAAAAAGTAAGAGTAAAAGTGACGGTAAAAAAAATTATAATTAAATAAAACAAAAAAATCACATAAAATTCACTTGCCAGGAAAAAAAAAACAAAAAAAAAAACAAAATTGATAATATGCAAACGGAGAATTAGCAAGAGTGGAATGTGGGGACTAAAAAAATAAGCTCAACTCGTCTTTTTTATCCTGCATTTGTATACAAATTTGATTCTTATATATTTTTCGATATATTTTTTTCATTATAAAAAAACCATCAAAACGCTTCACTATATAAATCTCATTTCACTCAAATTCTTCAAATTCTCACAAAAATAGCTCATCTGAACAGTAGAACCCGCACTGCCATCTGCTACATTGCTATCCAATGGGGTTGTATACAGGGCGGATCTCATTCCAGAATTTTTTTTGAAGTAGAAAAAAGGTGTTTTCTGAATTTATATGCGCTCTATTGTAGATCTTAAATTTGATCAGATTTATTTATGAGATACTTGACTTTTCTATGGATAGAACTAGCTTAATAAAGAAGAATTGAACGAGTCAAATGTCAAATATCGCTATTGGCTTCTAGAATTTCAAAAAAGACATCCATCCTTATCCTCTTGAATAATAGACTTGCATATATATATATATTAGCAAGTCTATTATTCAAGAGGATAAGGATGGATGTCTTTTTGAAATTCTAGAAGCCAATAGCGATATTTGACATTTGACTCGTTCAATTCTTCTTTTATTAAGCTAGTTCTATCCATAGAAAAGTCAAGTATCTCATAAATAAATCTGATCAAATTTAAGATCTACAATAGAGCGCATATAAATTCAGAAAACACCTTTTTTCTACTTCAAAAAAATTCTGGAATGAGATCCGCCCTGTATACAACCACCATTGGATAGCAATGTAGCAGATGGCAGTGCGGGTTCTACTGTTCAGATGAGCTATTTTGTGAGAATTTGAAGAATTTGAGTGAAATGAGATTTATAGTGAAGCGTTTTTGATGGTTTTTTTATAATGAAAAAAATATATCGAAAAAATATATAAGAATCAAATTTGTATACAAATGCAGGATAAAAAAGACGAGTTGAGCTTTTTTTAGTCCCCACATTCCACTCTTGCTAATTCTCCGTTTGCATATTATCAATTTGTTTTTTTTTTTTTTTTTTTTTTTCCTGGCAAGTGAATTTTATGTGATTTTTTTGTTTTATTTAATTATAATTTTTTTTCACCGTCACTTTTACTCTTACTTTTTTTTAACATTAATTTCTCTATTTTTTTCTTAGAATTTATCGTATTTTAATATTATACTAAAATAGATTACTAAAATTAATCATAAATTAATCAATAATTATTAACCAATATATTATTGACAACAAGTCTTTAAAAATATATAAACTTTTCATTAATATCTTTCTTAAATTAGAATTTCTCACAATTATTTTCACAGTACTACCAAACATTTATTTTATAGCTCATTCTCATAGTCATTTTCAGGCATATACAAGATATGAATTTCTATAAATTAAATTGTGAGTTTCTGTATCCCAAAAATTTCGGAAATTTTTTATTGGTAGAAATTAATGAAAAAGAAGAGAGAAAAATAGAAAGAGTGCATGAGTTGTAATATTGGTAGAAAGACCGGTACAATTTTTACCGGTCTAAAAAATAAAAAAGTTTGGACCGGTAGGAATTTACCGGTCCAAACTTAGTTTTTACTTTTTTTTTTAAATCTGGTGTATAGATGGAGGGAATTATTATATTAGATTTGTAGTAAAATATGAAAAGGTTTTCAAAAAATAGATATAATATTTCTATTATATCTAAATTTAAGATACTTTATCTATTTTTATAAAAAAAATTATTATTATTATTATTATTTTTTGCTTCAAAAAAAAAAATGGAAAAAAAATTTTTAGACCGGTAAGAATTTTACCGGTCTTTCTATCAATATTACAACTCATGTACTCTTTTATATCTCTCTTCTTTTTCATTAATTT
The DNA here is from genome assembly GCA_025461125.1 of Carex kokanica. Classification (NCBI taxonomy): domain Eukaryota; kingdom Viridiplantae; phylum Streptophyta; class Magnoliopsida; order Poales; family Cyperaceae; genus Carex; species Carex kokanica. Next base: position 547,835 of record JAJGRX010000981.1, on the reverse strand, counting down.
CTACCAATAAAAAATTCCCAAAATTTCATCCCGCACGATCCCTTAACGACTGAATATGACCTAAGTTTCTATGCGGCGACAGAAGGTAATGAAAAGCAAACCAATCCATAGATACCCATTTGGAAGCAAGAATTACGTCAGGAAAAAAAAAATATGCATCAAGGGTGGTGTAAAATAAATTAGAGAAAAATCAAAAGATGCGGCACTTACCGCATTTTGATTGTAGATGATGCAACGTTTGAAATAATGGAATTCGACCGTTGACCATTTTAGCAGAACATGAACTGTTGCAATTATTGTTCACTTAAGCAATTTCTATCGCAGTCCTTCAATAAAAAATCCAATTGCAAAAGAAAATATTATAGCACACGTAATTAATTTGACATTTAGACAAACCCCTAGTTAATAGAATAATCAATATAACCCCTAAATACGGATATACCCCTAAATACAGTCTTGATACCATGCAATGAGATCTGAATCTGATAACTAAGTTTGCAAATTCTTTGAAAGTTTGAATAGCAAATTAATGTCTTTGCATTTCATTTTTAAATCTCTCCTTCACCCTTCCATAATTGCAGAGGATAAGACCAAAAAAGTCGGCTTTAATGGACTGATGGTCCGGAAAAGTATCCTCTCCGGTACCGTAAAAGATTCCCTTCACTTACGGTTTGAGATTAACTCCCTGCCTCTTTGAGATACGGGATAACACAGGGGCAGTATTACTGGGCTTTGAGATTCGTGCCAAGTTAAAAAGAACGGTCCGGATACCACTAATTCTAAAAGATTCCCAATTACGGTACCGGAGAGGATCTGAATTCCTGATGGTCCTCCACTCCTCTTAACTTCTTAACTACCTACATTTTTCTTGTATATTATTTCGGATTCACAACTTCCTCGTCTATACTCTATTATCATTTCGCTTTCAAATATATCCGAGAGCGAAAGAAACCAAGTGGAGAAGAAGAAAAGAAAAGAAATGGGAAAGATGAAGCTAATGCCACCGGTGGAGGAGGTCGACCTCTCCTCCGTCAAGTACCAGCCCCAGAACATCACCTGTACACTTTTCTCTTCCTCTCCAATTTCTCTCCTTCTTTTTGGGCAAGTTTGAACTCTAATCTAATTTTGAGTATAAATGATGAACGAACAGCGCCACACCTGACTGGATTTTCGCTGAAGCTTTTTGTGTGGCTAATGGAGTCGCCTGTCTTCGGGTCTCCCTCATCATCTCTACCCTCAAGAACAAACATAAGAGGACTCAGGTCTTCTCCTTTTTACATTTTTATTCTTCATTAACATTCATAATTAGTTATTAGCACATGCCAATTCTTTGCTTTCCAATTTTGGTACCTCAAGTTGGTTTAGGTCCTTGGAATAGCTATGCTTTCTGATGCTTTGGTACCAAAATTTTAACAAAATGAGAGACATCAACAAAACTGTAAGAAGGGAGAGGGGAGAAAGAGGGACATTCATCTTGCTCCCGATTACATTTGTAGCAAGTGATTGGGGGAGAATTCTCTATTCATTTCTTCAAATTTGTTTCCTCTCAATTTGGAGGGTAATAAACCTGACTTCCTCATTTGCTTCCTATTCCTTTGCTCTTTCTTTTCTTCCTAATTCAGGAGCAGATCCGAAGGACCTATATAAGCTATGGTCCTATGGACAAGTTCGACAATTAGACTGTCTTTTTATCATGGTTCAAAACTGGAATTGTTCGAACTCTTGGACATTCTACAGTACCTAGTGTATCTCATAACCAATTATATAATTTTTACTTTTCTTTTTAATTCTTTCTTTATTTGACTTTTGCAGTTGCTCCGTCACCAGTGATCCCTGAACGGCCAATGTACCGTCCAGAGTTTCCACCCCAAGGTAACCTATCAACTGCTAATATTTATAATTTATATTAGAGAATATCTTATTAGGAATTTAATAGCTGATCATGAGATAACTTTATTTTCTCAGGAAAAAACATATAGGAAAAATTAATGTCATTCTGCAAAGGGACTTTCTGTTTTATTTATTTTAGTGATAAAATGGCAGAACCTGAAAATGAGGTGGCGATTGTGGATGAAGAGAGAGATCCAATTGACCGGCTTCACACAGCCACACATTGTCTCCCTAACTATGACCCCTCCATTCGTCATAACAAAGAGAGCCCTCCATTTCTCTACTGGAAGATACGAGATTATGCGCATGCATACCGATCTAATGTTACCACCCCTTCTGTTGTATGTTTTCTCCATGTTTTTTATTTATAATAGTTTCAAGGAGCATAATTAACAGCTGGATGAGCATGCAGTTACCACAATTCTGGTAACTGTTTTGTACAATGGTTCATTGTGTACAACCTTGTTGTAAAAGTATAAGTTTGTTGGTGGCGTGATCCTTAAAAGTTCTTCTGTATCTATGTCCTTTTTATGATGGCATGCAATCTAAATATTTCAATTATGAAGGTAGCCGAGTAACTAATATCAACTATAAAAGACTGGAACACTACCAAACCTTCCATGCCAATGTGCATATATACAATTCAATCCTGACGCTGTCAGAAAGCAAGCAGAGGTTTCCACTTCAAGATTTCTTAAAGGTACTTGTTACATTAAGTGCTTATGAAATCGGTAATTAAACATGTGCACCTAGATAACTTGCTTCCAGATTCAGCAACAAGGTTTAATAGAAAATCGTTACTGATTAAGACCATCTTATACATAAGGAAACCGATATCCATACTGGATGGAATTTTCATAGCAATCAAGGATGATGTTGACTGCTATCCTTTTCCAAGCAGAAGTAGGCCTCATCCCTTCTTTTGTATATGTTATTTTTCATGCGAATACAGTTAACAGGTACACAAACTTTTGTTTGGAATGATATTGCAGGTGGTACTCATGGTTTGATCAGGTACGAGCAGTGGATAAGGATGCAGTGTGTGTGGCTCGATTGAGGCGATGTGGTGCGATATTAATAGGGAAAGCTAACATGCATGAGCTGGGACTTGGAGTTACCGGAAACAATCCTAACCATGGGTATTAAAATTTGACAGCTTTTACCTCTTCAAAATTTCTGTACTCTTCACTTCTTCTGACCTGTACTCACTGTTTTGGTTTCTTATATTTGTTTAAACTGCAAATGAATACAGAACAGCTAGAAACCCACATGCATTAGACAGGTATACTGGGGGTTCATCGTCAGGTCCCGCCTCAATTGTTGCATCTGGCTTGTGTCCTGCTGCCATTGGTACTGATGGGGGTGGTTCAGTCAGGATTCCATCATCCCTCTGTGGTATAGTCGGCCTTAAGACCACTTATGGGCGCACCGATATGACTGGGTACATTCAGCTTTATTTTTCTTCTTCATTTTCCTCTATATGTGTATTTGATAGGGTTTTTGCCAATATAGCTGACTCTTTGTACCAAATCTGCAACTAGGACGCAATATTCTTTGTGTTTACTTGCAATTACCCCAACTGTTAAACCAAAACATAATACCATGAGAGAGTGACATTATATTGCTCCTAAGTTTCTCTTCTCAACTCAAAAATAGCTTTCTGATCTGTTTGTTTAACACCGACACTGACACATAAATCATCTTAGCTTTTTTTCTTCACATAATTTGTATTTATGTAAAACGGAGGCTCTTTAGTAGGGGTCAAACTGTTCCCATTAAGCGGAACTTACCTTTACAATAACATTAGTATTATAGCTTGGTTTTATTTTGCAGTATCTGAAAAACTTGCATTTTATTTCCATCAAATAGAAGAAAAGATTGGTTTTATTTTAAATTACAATATGAAATTCAGTTTAATTTGCAAAAGAACCCTTCGCTATTATGCACCTATCTGACTCTTGTAATTATTGAAATGGCAGTGTTTTGTGTGATGGCGGGACAGTTGAAGTTGTTTCTCCCCTCGCAGCCTCTGTTGAGGATGCTATGCTTATGTATCTACTTTTTCTTCTTTATTATGCTAATTTCTGCACATGTCACAAATACTTGTTGTTTTATTTATGAACACTATGTCCGTCTACATGTAAATGTTTAGATACTCAGCCATAGCAGGCTCCTCTCCTTCTGATAAAATCAGTCTGAGACCTGTAAGTAATCCTCTTTCATTTTACGTACTTTTATATAACTATACTGTATTACTGGGGACACTGCAATAAAGCGTGATGAAGTTCCTTCATTTCTTTCCATTCATGTCTCTGATTAATAGTCGTCTCATTTGTTTCTAAAGATATCATACCTATAATTTCAGAACTTACAAATCTTTTCTATGTTACTTTCAGTCACCTCTTTGTTTGCCGAACTTGTCATCTTCTGATAATTTAACCACACTGCAATCTTTGAAGCTCGGAAAATACTCTGAGGTGCTCATTTTTAAGATAAGTTCATTTTATTTTTCTATCTACATAGATGCACTTTATCTGATTTTCTTTTTTAATTTACAGTGGTTCCATGATGTATCAAATACGGAGATCTCGACTAAATGCGAGGATACCCTGCAGCTACTTTGTAGTACCTTTGGTAGTCAGGTAAACACCTAGTCTTTTACCACTTACTCTTTTCCTGTGTATTGCTTTATGAAATTACGTGGAGTTACAATTATTATCGTCTTCTCTAACAAGGTGGTCCTTTTTTCCTTCTTTATTATTTTAGATAGAGGAGATAGTTTTACCAGAGTTAGAAGAGATGCGGACAGCACATGTTGTTTCAATTGGGGCTGAATCACTTTTCCCCCTCAATCCTTATTATTTGGAGGGGTAAGAGTTCTGACCTTTGCTGTGCAAAATTCCATTTGCACATCAGCAATCTATTTCATATAACTAGAAAAGGAGAGTTCATTCTATTGGAAATTACTCCTAGGATAAAACAAACTATTGAAAAAGGAAAAATCTAAAAAAAAAAGAAAAAAAAAAAGATCCAGGTTAATGTGATGAAATACAGACACATCAGAAGTTATACTATAGGATATATGACTTTGTAATTTGTACCGTGATGCTGCAATTGTCAGGTTAAGCATAATGATACAAGTTAATGTGATGATTTCTTACTTTATTTTTTCCCTGAAGCTTAAATATTAGACTCAGGTCTTTGGATAAAACTTAAGATATATTTTTGAATTTGCTTTTTTTGGGTTATTGACCGTAAAGGAGGCGATCCGATTTTACACTAGATACACGAACAAGTTTGGCACTTTTCAGTTCCTTCTCTGCTTCAGACTATGTTGCATGCCAGCGTATAAGGTCCTCCCCTCTCTCTCTCTCCGAACCATGATATATGGTTTAAATAGACTGAATGAACACATGGTCCCTTTTACCGGTTCTTCTGTTACTTTTTTATGTTCTACACTTGATGGTGGTTTTCCCCATGGAAATTACAGGAGGAGAATAATGTATTATTTTATGGAAGCATTTAAGAAGGTTGATATCATTGTGACCCCTACCACAGGGTACCCTTTCTTCGGTTTATCTAGACATAATATTAAGTTCAGATAGATTGTTTTTTCTCGGTCTTACTTTCCTTTTGTTCTTCCAGAATAACCGCACCACAAATATCACCAAGTGCTCTGAAAGTAGGGGAGTCTGATTATGATGTATCAGGTGAGAGCTACATCACCTTTTTTAAAACCTAACCTACCAGAAGATCAAGAAATTCAAATTTTGGTTTGAACCAGCCAATTAATTAACCTGTTGTCCCTGGAAGGGATTGAAAATGCCAAATTATTAGGTTTGATTGGCCTTTGGTTACACATCACAACTTATTATAGAATTTTCATGAGAAAATGGGAGTAACAAGTTACCCTAATTTTCTGCAATTAAAAATACTTCAGTGAAAGGGCAAAAGATTATGTCTATGTTAATAAAATTGAAAAGTTCATTGGTGCATTTTTCTATTATAATTTATATTTTTGGAGCTTATGACATGGGCATATTGGAGGATTCCCTTTTGAACATGCTGCTCTACAATGATTTTCTTAACTAATTTATTAATAATTCTGATCAAAATTTAATTTTCCTTCGGTGGTTTGCTTTGTATTCACATAGGCTATCTGATGCGATTTGTGCAACCTGGAAACCTTCTTGGTCTCCCTGCTATATCTGTTCCAGTAAGTTAATAACACTGCAAGATAAGATTGCTTCACCAGTAGATTGGATTTGTAAACTACTGAATTTAATTGCCAACCGTCTATTATATTTTTGCAGATCGGTCATGATAAGGATGGACTCCCAATAGGACTCCAACTGATAGGCCGGCCCTGGGGTGAGGCTAGCTTGCTCAGGGTTGCTTTTGCACTTGAGGTAAAACATCTTTAATTTTAGTAAATTCTTATTCCCTCGCCACAAACTAATAGGCAGTTGGTATCACAAGGGAAAAAAAAAAAAAGACAACCAAAAGATTGTTTACTGGTACATACTAGTAGGTCCTCACAACTAGCATGCTGTACATAAATCCTTGGCACAGCTTATTGTATTAGTCGGTCATTGTTGTTCTAATTTTTAGGTTGGTTTGTTGAGTATTGAAATGTTTTACATCTGCAGGAACTTTGTATGAAATTTCGCAACAGGCCATCTGGCGTATATTTCGATGTGCTCCAGACTTCCCAATGAAACCTTCAAAGAAGAAAAGAGAAGAAAGACCGTCTGTGGGATAGATGGACAGAAGGTTCTCAATAAAGCCTGTTATTCTTGATTGAATTGCATTATGCTGCTCTCCTTTTATATATTCAAAGTTGCAACTATATTACTTCAATAAGTTCATTGGTGTATATTTTATTTAAAGGGTTGCTAATGTTGTTTTTTATTTATTCTTTTTGCTATTTGTTTTTAAAAATACAAGAGCTTATATGACATGACAACTCTTGCACGTAATTACATGCATACAAACTTTTAAAAAATGTGTTAAACTTGTGATTAAATGTATAAATTAAACTTGTGATTAAACCTATAAATTAGTTTTTGGACTCCCCGACGTTAAGTACTGTAAAGATCCATTTTAATGGGTTATTAATCGCCGTATAATCTAAATCATGGATTGTACATTGCAATTGATCGGACTGACCATAATTGATAGTACATACGTCTGATTTGATAAGAACCCTTACTGCATTTCTTAATTGCTAGTTCACTGCATTGTACTGTTAACATTTATATTATATTATGTTATAATCGTTTCTTTGATTAAATATTATGTTATAGTTGATCATTTATTATTATTAAGTATATAATTAATTAACTAGAAAATTAGATGAGAACTAGCATTTGATCTAGTGGCAAATGCACATGGTCTCCATGTGGGAAATCATGAGTTCGAAACTCAGATGAGGGAAATTCTTTATTGTAATAATAAGGGTATTGAATTTGAAGTCTTGACCTTCATCTTTCTTTCCAAAAAAAAGACAAATAGATCTTATAAAATTCTGGTATCAAGATCTAACAGCTGCTTTATCCCGTTTAACTGCTGAAGGACCACCCTGTTGTCAAGTGCTGTCAAAAGTTTATTAAAAGCTTACATGCATATAAAGGACTGATCATAGATAGAAGAGAAAACACATTGTTATTCTTATAATAGAGATGTACAACAAATGAGAATAAAACAATGATATCAAAGGTACATAACCAAGGTGTCATCTACTAAAGTAATACATGAAAATAACAATCGGAAATGAAACTTTCATAAATTATTGATGTGTTGATGAATGAAGACAAGGAGTTGTCAATTAAAACTAAACGTACTATAGTATATTTTAACTGAAGAGGACTGAAATATAGTCCTTTATTTCTGGACCAGCTGATGAAATCTCCAACCGGGGCCTATTAAACTGAAATCTTGTCAGTCTATCACTGAGACTGATCACTGGGCTTGTCAAGTCCTGGCGGGGTCTTTCCAGGGTGGTTTGTACCTGAGGCAGCCATTCCTATCATGCTATCATAACATTTCCCACGATTAGTGTATCTACATTTGAATATCTCTAATGCTGCAAGCTGGCTGTGTGTGTGTGTGAGAGAGAGAGAGAGGGAGATTACCTTCTGTCGACCAAGACCATGGACCGGAGCTCACAGTTGGCAAAGCTGCATAAATCCATACATTAGATGTCGAAATTTTTATACCTTCTTTTTTGGTGTGTGTGTGTGGGTTTGGGGGGGGGGGGGGGGGGGGGGGAGAGAGAGAGAGAGAGAGAGTAAATGTACTGCTTGGTGATCTCCTCTTGAATGACAGGATGGCAGTCTTTCCCAAAGTTGCTAAGCATTTGATACAAGAATCCACTATGGCTCACTATTGCTATTTCTTTCTCTTCTCGCGTCCACAACCTTAATTGAACAATAACGAAAAAAAGGGGGAAAATTCAAAGGTTTTATCTACCTATTCACTGCCAGTCAATTGAAATATATAATTTTTCTTGATGTAGTTTTGTTCGCTTACAGTCACAAAGTAACATCTGATATATGATATACCTGTGCTAAAATATCAATTTGCAGAGAATTGAAACTTCAAAGCTAATAGCGAAACAAATACAAATCAAATTGAAGAAATAAACCGTACCAGTTAATAAACTTTGCACCTCTGACAGTGATTTCTTCATTTGTCTCTCTCACATCAGGTTTCCACAGTACATCTTCATCATTCTCAATCTGTGGTAAAAAAATATTTAAAAAAAATAAGACGATTTCTTCTTTATCACTATCATTCTCAAAGTTTGGCTAAGCACATAGCATGGTACCATTGCAGACTAAAATATAATACTAAAAGCGAATGAATGAAAGGGAGTAAGAGGACTTGCCAAAGAGAAATCAATTGCAGGAAAAACAGGGCGATACTCAATTATACTTCTCCTCTTGTCACATGGGTGCTCTCCCTAAAATTTTATTTTACAATATAAACGACAAGGATATAACTGTATTAGTCAAATTTACTATGCAATATTGGACAGTAATGAATCAAAAGATTAAAATAAAGAAATAAAAAAGAGTTGCCTATACCAAATGCTCTCTACAGGATTCAACAGCAAGAAAAGGAGGGGCACCCAGGCTAGATACAGCAGGCCGACCGCTATTAAATGCATTTTGTATCATGAGTGGTGCTGCATCTGTTCCATCAGTAAATCCCTCTCCACCAAAAACCCCAACTGCAGTTTGCATTGTCCTGTCATTATTTATCCCCATTAATTATGTATGTTTACCCACATACTACTTGGAAGAGATGAACAACTTAAAATGTATGACTAAACAGGTGCAAATACCTTAGCAAAGGGGAAGTGATGACCAGCTCAATCTTTTTTACAACCCCAGTGCTTTGTACATGCATTCTCAAATTATCCACCTAGACCAATACCATTCAAATTTATATAGTGCAAACGACAGATATGCGCATCCAAGTAATCTCAAACTGAATTGATATACATAAACAGAAATAAACCTGGCTCCAGCCGAGATCAGTGAGATGTGCATCCAAGTAATCATTAGACATATATGCACTGTAATCCTTCTCTCCCGCCACATTGTGGATCCCTTGTGCATGCCTCACCTTAGACATTTTTTATTTCAATTTCAATTATTGCGCTATATGTGGTCTGGAATTAACTATGCTATACTATACATGTATGATATGAGCAAAAAGATGAGAGTTAACTTACCAGATGTAGGGTTTTACAACGATGTAGAGGGTACATGCCAGTGCTGGTTGTGCCTTCCATCTCTACACAAAATCAGAAGAAATTGCTATGTTCAAAGAATAAATGAACAAAAATAAAATTCTATACCAATTGCACTCTCCTAGTTCTGGTAATATTAGTGATCTATTTCATACTTTGTTATTATAATCTTAATGCTAATTGTTGCATATGTATAGTTTGTTTCAATTAGTTCTGGAATATGATGCCATTATGGGGTGGGGGATCAATTGAAAATGGATTTGATGGATAATTGCAACAATCAAATGAATTCGGATTGAAATACCTAGCCTGTTTTCTTTTCCTAAACTTAAAAGGTTATCAGTAACACATCCTGCCCCAAGCTTTTAATACAGCAGAGACTCGATTCGATCTCATAACAGAATCGATGGAAACCAGAAAATTAACAATATATGTATTATAGCAACAAAAGCATTTGTGTGTTAGTTCACGCGGCGACCCGCTCAGATGATAGCAACAGCGAAGGGTGAACTGAACACAGGTAAACAAGAAGGATGGAATGAGATGTGAGAACCTACCTGAGTAGGAGGAGGAACAGCGAATAGAGGAGGAGCGGTGGCGAATTGATCGAAACGAAACGGAGGAATAATAGGGATGAATTAATGGAGAGGAACACGATGGAGTGCTAATTAATTGCATTGCAAAAGACGAATCGAAAATCGTGCAGCTTTCCACGTTATGCGAATAAATAAAGGGGACACTTGGTTGGTTGCCCGCTGACTGGCGGGGTCCGGATCCCCTAAAGTAACCCAATTCTTGGGTTTTGGATCGGGACCGTTTAAATCAAATCCGTCGCTCGAGATCGTCTCGCAATTTAAATCTGCCGCTTGAAATGCGTGCACTCCACTTTAAATGGATGGTCACGGATTTCGAATCGGACGGTTCCGATCCAAAACCCAATTTTTGGGTACTTCACTGGATCTGAATTCTGACTGGCATTGGGCTTTTCCCGTTATTAATTAGTTTATTTTATTTCGGCCTTTCGCACCTCTCCACTTTGTTGAAAATATTTTTCTTACTTTTTGTTGCTAATCTTTTCAAAGAAGGCTGCGTTCGGAGCATATTCTTCATGGGAATTCATATTCTCTGCGTTGAGCAGTACCTACCATTTTTAGTTTAGAACATCTTCGTTCCAGCAAATATTTAACAATTAATTTAAGAATAATTATTTCAGTACCCACGCTACAGTATCCGCACTATACGCGCTACAGTACCCGCACTATTATTTTAGAAAAATTCATATATTATATGTAGTTCATTGTATAGGTATAAATATTTATCCTGTTTGAGCTATATACTTCACAGTATCAAAATTTTTAAAACAAAATTACATTTTAAAAATTTTTCAAAATTTTTTTAAAAAATTTAATGCAGGTACAACATGAAAATTTTTCAAAAAAAGATGCGGGTACAGTCATTTTAAGAAAATTCATATATCATATGTAGTTGATTGTATAGGTATAAATACTTACACTGTTTGAGCTATATACTTCACAGTATCAAAATTTTTAAAACAAAATTACAGTTTTCGAACAGTTACGGTCCCCACATGCCGTTTGAGTGGTCCCTAATGCGGGTACAACATGAAATTTTTTCAAAAAAGGTGCGGGTACAGTTATTTTAGGAAAATTCATATATCAGAAGTAGTTGATTGTATAGGTATAAATACTTGACCTGTTCGAGATATATACTTCACAGTATCAAAATTTTTAAAACAAAATTACAGTTTTCGAACAGTCGCGGTCCCCACATGCCGTTTGAATGGTCCCCTAATGCGGGTACAATATGAAAATTTTTCAAAAAAGGTGCGGGTACAGTTATTTTAGGAAAATTCATATATCAGAAGTAGTTGATTGTATAGGTATAAATACTTGACCTGTTTGAGATATATACTTCACATTTTTACTATTAAATTTGGGAAACAAAATTACAGTTTTGGAATAGTTGTGGTCCCCACAAGCAGTTATGGCAGTTTAGGTGTGGGTACAGTGCGGGTACTGTAGCGTGGGTACTCATATCAGCTTCCTTAATTTAAACCATATCACCGAATTTAGCAATTAAAAGAATTTATAATTTTTAAATCACTCAATTTCAGAAATTTAATTAGAGTTGCTTATTTAATTAGAATTACTTTTAAAGCAAACTTGTTAATTTAAAAACTGTGGTACATCTCAACAATTATATTGCAATTTAAAAGAAATCACCATTGTAGATGCTCTAAAGAGTTGCTTTTAAAGCAAACTTGTTAATTTAAAAACTGTGGTACATACAGTAATTATATTAGCAATTAATACGTCAGATTAGCAATTTAAAAGAAATCACCGTTGTAGATGCTCTTAGATTTGATCTGTTTGTTACATACTAGGTACGAATCTTAAAGTGTGGACCGAATTGTCCCGAATTATGATCGAATGGTCCTCAAAAAGTGTGTTATTACAAAGCATGCAAATGCTCTCCAGATCGATTTTTTTTAATATCCAACATTAAATATAAATTATCAAATATATCCAGGTTGGCTAACTATTTTTAAAACTGTCCAGGCCGGCCAAACTTTGACCAGCTGAATATTTAATCGGACCGGCCAAAGTTTCAGCGGCCTAAATTTTTTTTTCTTCTGTGAAATTGACTATAAAAGGCCGTTTCTCTTCTCCCACTCACAACTCACTCAAACCCCACCAGAAGAGAAAGAGAATAGGCTATGTTACTCGGATACTCCAATATAGGCTCCGTACCCGTATCGGACACGTATCGGATACCGATACGACACCGATACGTATCCGATACGTCAGCTGGCGTATTCACTTACGTGGCGTATCCTTACTCGGCCGATACGGTCATCGATACGCTTTGACTCACTTGGATACGCCTGGGATACGCCGGGATACGTCGGGATACGCTTGGACCGCGCATGCACCAGCGCCAAACCCGTGGACCGCGCCAAACCTGTGGACCCGTGGACCGCGCATGCACCAGTGCCAAAAATCAAATTTTTTTGCTCCCAGCAGGATTCGAACCCATGCCCTTTGGGATAAAGGCATACACCTTTACCACTGCACCAACTCTTACTTGTTGTTAGAATAGAATAACAATGATATTTAATGTATAATTGAATTATTGTATGAGTAGGGATCCGATTACACCTTTTTTGGTGACACACTTTGACACCTACCATTTTCAAAGTCCAAATAGTCGATTCAAACCGTTCAACACGATGGATATATTAAAATGTGCTTGGAGATCAAATTTTACATTTTTTTGAATTTTTTTGCTATTTATTAAGATGGTTATAAAAATCGTTGTTTTCAGACCATTGAAAAACAGCGATTTTGTAACCATCTTAATAAATAGTAAAAAAATTCAAAAAAAATGTAAAATTTGATCTCCAAGTACATTTTAATATGGTGATCATGTTGAACGGTTTGGATTTTGAAATCGCAAAATTGACCTATATAAAAAACGGTGTCATGATGTGTCACCAAAAAAGGTGTAATTGGATCCCTCCTCTTATTGTATAGTCCTCATCTAATAATTTTGATATTTATAAATAACATAAATAAAATAATAAAAAAAATATTTAATTGGCGTATTGTGTCCGGGATTTTTGAAAATTGCCGTATTGCCGTATCTGTATTGTATCCGATACGATACCCGTACCTGTATCCATGCAACATAGAGAATAAGAGAAAGAGGAAGAGAAGAGGCGATTTCGGAGGCGAAAAAGATGAACAGTAGGAACTGAGGTAGATCGTCCAATCGTGGTGTAGCAAGAGGAGGGTCAATAAGTGGTCGAGGTAGAAATGAGGAAAAAAAGAAATGTCAAGTATGCTTTAGGGATATAAAGAACTGTCAAGTATGTCTTATGAAGGAATTTCTTAGGCGGCCTATTCGGTTTGAAATTTCAGATGATAACTTTGTTAAAAACCCCTATGGCTATGGTTTGAAAAAAAAAGTTGATCCAGAGCCTCCAACATCGGACGATGAGTTTGTTCCGTGTACTTATACTGGTAAGATTAGCACTTCGTCTGCTGTCATTTATGTTACTCGGATACTCCAACATAGGCTGTCATTGATTCAGAGCTGCCTACTAAGGAGTAGAATTACTAGTGCTTACATTTAGGGGTGTTTATCGGTTCGGTTCGGTTGAAACCGAACTGAACTAGGCAAACCAAAGTAATAATTAGGTTTCTAAAATAGAACCGAACGGAACCGATTTAGCATTGCAACCGAACCGAACCGAACCAAAGTTTTATTTCGATTTGTTCGGTTCAAACCAAAATATATTAATTTTTTTATTTAAAGCAATTGATTTATAATAAACCGAAGTATATTAAGAAATAAACTGGGGTATTAAATAATAAACCGGGGTATTAAAAAATAAACCGGGATATTAAGAAATAAACCGAAGTATTTAAAGCAATTGATTAACAAATAAACCGGGGTGTTAAGAAATAAACCGGGACGGTCAGGACCAAATTCATAATATATAAAAGTTCGGTCAGTTCGGTTATTTCGATTTTGAAAATTTTCAAACAGAGCCGAACCGAAATTATAATTCAATTTTAAAAAACAAACCGAACCAAACCATTAAACCGAACAAACCGAACCGTTTGGTCCAAACTAATTTGGTTCGGTTCAAAACCGACTAAACCGAAGCCAATGAACACCCCTACTTACATTATGATTTTACCGTTTTAAGTTTGATGAATTAGAATATTTTACCATGTTGCACTGGAGTTTTAATTTCATCAATTTAGTGTTTTTGTTGTAAGTTGAATGTAACATTGTAACTGAATCTTAATGTATTTTTGAAGTTCATCTATTTAGAATGGCAAATTATCTATTTTGCCCTTGCTTTTGGACAAGATTCTGACCCAATTAAATACATCAATAAATCACGAAAATTGGCATGCATGTAGACTTGATGTTTCTCTACATTTCATTGAAAGAACCAAATTTTTTATTTATTAAAAATCCAAAATTAATTTTTGAATATGGTAAAAAACAGTAAAGTTATAAAAACTGTCATTCAACTTACTCAGAACTTAGTCTACACAAAGTAATTCAAACCATACAAATAAAGTTCACACAAATTGCAAATAAAATAGTTCTCAAAACTGCATCTAATTGAATAAGTTCACAACATGCATACAACTTAATTTAAATCACCTACTACGCCTAAAATTAATTCCAAGAAATCAACCAGTTCCAAAAGATGACCTACCAGATGCAGAAGATGGCCCACCAAATGCCCCTGCTTGGCTACTAGATGCCTTTGTGCATATAGGTATCCATATTTGTGCACGCCAGTTATAAAATCTTTCAAATATTAGACGGTTCTTTAAGTAGTTAGTGGTCCCTTAGGTAGTTAATGCCTAAAAAATAAAATGGAGGATTGTTATAGAGAGGACAGCTAGTCGCTCTCTAAATTTTATGGAAACTAATGCAGAAACAAGGAAAAAAAATTACATAAGCAATAGTCATGCGCATAATTAACAACTTTATTTGACAAAAATAATAGGGAACATTGATCGATACCCATTTAGAATACTTAAACCGTCTGTGTACGCAGCACAGGTTATATGGCCATACGGATCTTCTCTTCCTCCTCCCCCTCCTCCCCCTCCCCCTCCCCCTACTTGAAGTGCGCAGCTCTCTCTCTCTCTCTCTCAACATTTTTTTTAGGATGCAGAGATCATTTCGCATGTTACTTAATAATTATTTTTCTTTTTCAATTATGGTATATTGCATTAAAATTCACTTATTTTCTTCTTCAGAAAAGATGGTTATTACTTATTACCCCAACTTCCGTTCGATGAAAAGATCAAATTATCAAGTAAACAATATACATCATGAATTCAAGTAACCCACTTTACAATACTTGCAACACCAGCAAAGTTCTAACAGGCCTACAAACCCCAGAACCTTTTAGCTGGTACAGACAAATGTTACATAACATCGCAAAATAAATCTGGCACCAGGAAGCTGATATTTGAAACTCCAAAACAAGATTGAATGCTATATTGATTATTGACTACGACCTACACAAGTACCTATCAAAACCAAATTCTCAGGAACAGCACCGGTAACCATCCAGATCAAAGTCAGCTCCATATCAAAGGTACATAAACAAGGTGTCATCTACTAAAGTGATACATCAAAATCACAATTGGAAATGATATTGTCATAAATTACTGATGTATTGGTGAATGAAGACAAGGAATATTGTCAATAAAGATTTGAAATTAAACGTACTATAGTACATTTTAACTGAAGAGGACAGAAATGTAGTCCTTTATTTCTGAACCAGTGGATAAAATAGACGATCGGGGCATACTAACCTGAAGTCTTATCAGTATATTACTGAGACTGATCACTGGGCTTGTCAAGTCCTGGCAGCAAGTTTGTACTAGAGGCAGCCATTCCTAAATGTTGTCATAACATTTGAGATGGTTAATGCATCTATACTTGAATCTTTCTGATGCTGCAAGCTGTGTTTTCTGTAAGTGTGTGTGTGTGAGAGAGAGAGAGAGAGAGAGGGAGAGGGAGAGGGGGAGCTTACCTTCTATCGACCAAGACCATGGACCGGAGCTCACAGTTGGCAAAGCTGCAGAAATCCATACATTATGTTGAAATTTTTGTTCCATTATTTTTGGTGTGCGCATGTGTGTGGGTGGCAGGAGTGAGAGAGAGAGAGAGAGAGACTAAACGTACATCTTGGAGATCTCCTGTTGAATGACAGGATGGCAGTCCTGCCCAAAGTTGCTCAGCATATAATATAAGAACCCACTATGGCTCACTATTGCTATTTCTTTCTCTTCTCGTGTCCACAACCTTAATTGAACAATAACAAAAAAGGGGGGACAAATTCAATGGTTTTATCTACCTATTCAATGACAGTAAATTGAAATATTTTCCTCAAAAAAAGACAGTAAATTGAAATATAAAATTTTGCTTGATGTAATTGTGCTCGCTTATTGTTATAAAGTAACATCTGATATATATCTACTAAAATATCCATTCGCAGATAATTGAAACTTCAAAGGTAATAACTAAGAAAAATACAAATCAAACTAAAGAAATAAATCATACCAGTTAATAAACTTTGCAGCTCTGGCAATGACCACTTCATTTTTCTCTTCTACACCAGGCATCCACAGTACATCTTCATCATTCTCAATCTGTGGTAACAAATTTTTTAAGAAAATAAGATATTTTCTCCTTTATCACTGTCATTCTCAAAGTTTTGCTAAGCACATAGCATGATACCATAGCAGACCAAAATAAATTAAAAGTGAATGAATGAAATGGAGTAAGAGGACTTGCCAAAGAGAAATCAATTGCAGGAAAAGCAGGGCGATACTCGGTTATACTTCTCCTCTTGTCAAATGAGTGCTCTCCCTAAAATTTTATTTTACAATATAAACAAAAAGAAAATAACTGCCTTAGTCAAAATTACTATGAAAAATTGGACAGTAATAAATAAAAAAATAAAAAAAGGAGTTGCCAATACCATATGCTCTCTGCAGGATTCAACTGCAAGAAAAGGAGGGACACCCAGGCTAGATACAGCTGGTCGACCGCTATTAAATGCATTTTGTATCATGAGTGGTGGTGCATTTATTCCATCAGTAAATCCCTCTCCACCAAAAACCCCAACTGCCGTTTGCATTGTCCTGTCATTATTAAACCCCATTAATTATGTTTACCCACATACTACATGGAAGAGATGAAGAACTTAAAATGTATGACTAAACAGGTGCAAATACCTTAGCAAAGGGGAAGTGATGACCAGCTCAATCTTTTTTACAAGCCCAGTTCTTTGTACATGCATTCTCAAATTATCCACCTAGACCAATACCATTCAAATTTATATAGTGCAAATGACAGATTGCGCATTGAAGTAATCTCAAACTGAATTGATATACATAAACAGAAATAAACCTGGCTCCAGCCGAGATCAGTGAGATGCGCATCCAAGTACTCATTAGACAGATATGAACCGAAATCCTTCTCTCCTGCCACATTGTGGATCCCTTGTGCATGCCTCACCTTAGACATTTTTTATTTCAATTTCAATTAGTGCACTATATGTGTGGTCTGGAGTTAACTATGCTATACATGTATGTCAAGAGAAAAAAGATGAGAATTAACTTACCAGATGTAGGATTTTACAACGATGCAGAGGGTACATACCAGTGCTGGTTGTGCCTTCCATCTCTACACAAAATCAGAAGAAAGTGCTACCTTCAAAGAATAAATTGAACAAAATAATATTCGATACCAATTGCACTCTCCTAGTTATTGTGATACTTAAGATATATTTCATATATTTGTTGTTATAAATTTGATGCTAACTGTTGCACATGTATGGCTTGTTTCAATTAGTTTTGGAATATAATGCCATTATGGGGGAGGGGGGTCAATGATACAACCATAACAATGAATAATGAGCATAAAAAGGGTAAGAAGAACACCTGCTGTTCCAAGTCAAGTTTGCCAGTAATATGAAAGCAAGTCGGATCAAAATTGGATTAAGCTCTATCTCATTTACTTTGGAAATGGTTTTGGTGGATGACTGTATATATGCAGAAATAAATAGAAGCTTAAACACTCTGATATTAAGAAAATTCTGGTGGAATAATTTATACAATCAAATCAATTCTGATTGAAATAACTAGCCTGATTTCTTTTCGTAAACTTAAGTTATCAGTAGTTCAGTACCACATCCTGCTCCAAGCTTTTGATCCCCCCCAGACTAGATTCGATCTCATAACAGAAAAATTTCTCTTGGGGACGAAACAGGCGATGAATTACAGCAACGGAAGCACTTGTTTAGTTCACTCGGCGACCCGCTCAGATTAGGAGGTACCTAAGAAGGATTGAATGAGATGTGAAGTACCTGAGTAGGAGGAGGAACAGCGAATAGAGGGGCAGTGGCGAATTGATGGAAACGAATTGGAAAAAAAGTGATTGATTAATCGAGAGGAACGGGTTGGTGCAGTAGTAATAAATTGCATTGCAAAAGGCTAACTGAAAATCGATCAGCTCCGCTCGTTTCAGTGGTATATCTCAACTTTTGCGTGACCCATGCGTACAGGGATCCGTGTCCTCCCAGGTACCTGATTGAAGACAATTACGATCGGACGGGCCAGGTTAATCTTATTTGGGCCAAACTCAATCCGGTGCCTATGGAGACTGTAGGGGATCTGTTTTGAGATTCGTGCCATGTAAAAAAACCGTCCGATCGTAATTGTCTTCAATCAATTACCTGTTGGGAGGATACGGATCCTCATTACACAACTACACAAGCTGTTTTTACACCACACTCCGAGCCACAATTTTTTTTTAAGAGTGTCCGATGTTGCCGAGATTTTTATATATAAGAAAATAAATAAATAAGAAACTGTTCATCAGAATTTCAAAAATAAGAAGGCCGCCACGCGGGATAGCGTCCCTGTTCAGGGACGCCATCCCAGAAAACGTCCCGTGAAAAAAAAAAAAAAAAAAAAACGGGACGCCATCCCAGAAAACGTCCCGTAAAAAAAATCAAAATTTTTTTTTCTGCTGTGTTCAATCAGAAATCCAATAATTTTGATCAGATTCAAAATTCATTTTAGAGAAAATGGCTACATGGATTTTTGTGTTCTTTATATAAAAATAAAGGTATGAAAATCTAGTTTCCAGATAATATAATTTATCTATACAAAAATATTACAGATTGGTACAGTTTTAGCGATTAATTGACAGAGGTCAGAATTCAGAAAAGCTGAAATTCCAGTGAGCAGTCCTATAATTTTGATCAGATTCAAAATTCATTTTAGAGAAAATGGCTACATGTATTTTTGTGTTCTTTATATCAAAATAAAGGTATGAAAGTCTAGTTTCCAGATAATATAATTTCTCTATACAAAAAGAGAAAAGGTTTCTTTACCCAACTTATTGTACCCGCTTTTTACCCATGCTGTTTCGGTCCCCACTTTATTTGCATTCCAAACTGTTTCGTAACTGTCTTATATAATCTCCGATCTCTCCTTTCCATTCTTTTCCAAAAATATTCTCTTGCTTCGCTGATATCATTGCTCTTTCTAGGGTTCTTTTACATTTCAAAAAATTCTCCGCTGATTGCAAAATTCATTTTTAAGGAGCACTACCACAAGTTTCGTCGGAGCATCTTGACGAATGAAGTTTTTTGACGAACGAAGTTTGCGAAATTGTGTATACCCTGATTTATGCAGGAAATCAATTGATTTTTTTGAGCAATTGCATATATCAAGCTATGGGTGACACGTATACATGCTTGATTTTCAAAGATTCAAAGGTAGAAAGTTGAAACCATCTCACTGCCGCATCCAAGTGCCACCCGTCATGATTCGATTCAGTGAGTACAAGTAAAATTAGAAAGATGAGTATTTTAAAGCTTTGTCAGTTATTAATATTTAGTTGCTGTTCAAATCGAATCTTCGTGTCATGATAATTTGATTTTTCCTTTGAAATCTGCCGCAAGTTGTAACCAAGACTTCATTACTGTGCTCTATATATTCGATAAGCTATATCGCTACTGATTTGCTGCTTCTGGCAGATCCTGATCCGATCTGGTAATATTTTGACTCTAATCTGATATGATCTAATAGGTCAAAAGTCAACCTAGTCTAGTTTTATAGGATATATCAGCAATCAAAGATTTGATGAATTATGAGCTCCCAATTAGCAGTGAGGTATGATTTGTACAATATTTTACATTATTTACTTAATAGTTTTATAGGATATATCAGTTATTTCAAATGTTTCATACAATAGTTTACTGTATATATTAGTTTTGTAGGATATGCAGCTTTTTCAGATTTTATTAAATGTAAAATATTTTACATGATCTACTTAGCATTTTTATAGGATACAACAGTTAAATTTAGTTTACATATTATTGATTGATTTTGCAGCTCGTTAACACGGTCCTATCATGCCTTAGTTTTATAAGATATATAAAATTATTTTACAGGATTCATACCTTAGTTTTATAAGATGTATGAGTTATTTTACAGGATTATGACTTGTGAGTGTTTTCTTTAAAAATCATAGTTTTATAAGATGTATGAGTTATTTTACAGGATTAGGACTTTGTGAGTGTTTTCTTTAAAATCATAATTTTATAAGATGTATGAGTTATTTTACAGGATTCATGCCTTAGTTTTATATGATACAACAGTTAAATTTAGTTTACATATTATTGATTGATTCTGCAGCTCGTTGACACGGTCCTATCATTAATGCAATATGAGACTCTTGTGAACCATGGTTTTTCATCTCCCCTTATATATCCGTAAGTTATTATATACTTTTGTATATTATGAATTAAATTGTCAGACTTCAATTTTGAAATACTTCAGTCAATATTTTAATGTTTGATTTTTGTCTATTGCAGATTCTGATGCATCAATATAATAAAAAAGCAGCATTGCAGGCCTTCCGCAGTTGTTTGGGCCTCAATTTGAGAGCATCAGATGGATGTTCATCCCAATTTGTAAGAAAAATCATTGGGTGCTTTTTGCAGTGGATGTTCCTAATGTGCAGATGTATTATTACACATCAGCTGATGATATATCTGAATACATGCAATACCACTGGCACACAATGAAATGGCTTAAAAATTTTCTTTGCTGGAGGACTTGTGAGTGTTTTCTTTAAAAATTATCTATGCAACCTTTTACAGTATTCTTCAACTAGTTTTTCATGATTATGCTAATGATTTACAAGATTAGGTGTTGAAATGCATTAAACTATTATATAATATACTTAACAGTTTTGTATGATGTATGAGTTATTTTACAAGATTCATGACATAGTTTTATAAGATATATAAGTTATTTTACATGATTCATGCTTTAGTTTTATAAAATATATGAGTTATTTTACAAGATTAGGACTTGTAAGTGTTTTCTTTAAAAATTATCTATGCAACATTTTACAGTATTCTTCAACTAGTTTTTCATGATTCTGCCAATGATTTACAGGATTAGGTGTTGAAATGCATTAAATATATTACATGATATACTTAACAGTTTTGTAGAATATGAGTTATTTTACAGGATTCATGCCATAGTTTTATAAGATGTATGAGTTATTTTACAGGATTCATGCCTTAGTTTTACAAGATGTATGAGTTATTTTACATGATTCATACAATAGTTTTATAAGATGTATGAGTTATTTTACATGATTCATGCCATACTTGAAGTTATTATACAGTAAAGATGTTGATATCATTTTTTTCTTTCAGCTAAAACATCTTAGAAACATGTTGGCATTATTCATGAGAACTGCCCAAAGCAGGCACCAAAATCGATGGACTGTGCTATTTTTGTGCTGTGCTTTGTGTACAACCTGTTCACTGAGATGCTTATGAACTTTACACAGGTAATTTTATGATGTATATATTTTACTTTCAAATACCATAGGCTTCCATTTTACCAACAGTAACATTACATATTTCCTGATATCTCATTACATATTGTATAAAGAGGGTAGTGTATACCCCTGATAACTGATCTTGTCAGTTCTGGCTAATTGTGTTAACCTATGCACCCTATCATTTTCCTCTGTACTGATGTGCATAAATCTAAATCCCTTACAATTCTTTTTTTTGTAGGATGACATTTCTAAAGAACGTGTCGTTCTAACAATGAAGCTTCTTACACATCCAAATAATTCGCATCAGCGGTGTATGAAGTAACAGTCCTAAAGTGTTTTATTGCAATGATTGAACAGTTTTTTGTTTGTGGTTGTTTTATATTGATGTTAGATACAGTTGATACTTTTTGTGAATAGTTAAATGGTAAATGGTACAGTTGATGTTGAAATGGTGAAATGAAATGATTAAATGGTACAGTTGATTTTAATGAATTTTTTGTGGTGAAATGGTACAGTATATGAATTTTTTGTGACTGGTGACATTTTATAGTTTGTATATGATGTTTTTATAGCTTCATGTGTCAATTTTACAGTATTGAAATCTTGTAGTTAACATTTGTTAGATTTATAGTTTGCATCTGCTAATTTTACAGTATTGAAATCTTATTTTACATGATATATATCCATATATAAATATTAATAATTGAAGAAAAAATGATGAATTTTGTTTTTCAAATTTAAAAAAATTCAAAAAAATTTAAAATTTTAATTTTGAAAAAATAAAAATTTAATTTTGATGCAAAAAAAATAATTTTGCATAATTTTAAGTGTAATTTGTAAATAACTACAAGTTTTAGAAATTGTGTGTTTTTGAAATATTCTAGAAGCTTGAATACAGCCGTACAAGTTTTGGAAGTGGTTTGTGTTAAATCTTCTAGAAGCTGAAAGTACAGCCGGAAGTACAGTTAGTTTTCTAGTTGCTAACAGTTTTTAACTAACTTGGGTAAAAACTGGGTTGTTAGAATTTTGAACTAGATATTATGCATGATTTGTTGTTGAAGTTACAGTATTGATTATAGAGTTTTATAGTATTCGCGCAAGTCAAATTACAGTTTTTTTGGGTAAAAACTGGGTACAACTCCTTGGGTACAATTAGTCCAATAATTCTGACCTCTGTCAATTAATCGCTAAAACTGTACAAATCTGTAATATTTTTGTATAGAGAAATTATATTATCTGAAAACTAGACTTTCATACCTTTATTTTGATATAAAGAACACAAAAATCCATGTAGCCATTTTCTCTAAAATGAATTTTGAATCTGATCAAATTTATTGGATTTCTGATTGAACACAGCAGAGAAAAAAAATTTGATTTTTTTTACGAGACGTTTTCTGGGATGGCGTCCCGTTTTTTTTTTTTTTTTTTTTTTACGGGACGTTTTCTGGGATGGCGTCCCGTTTTTTTTTTTTTTTTTTTTTTTTTCGCGGGACGTAGTCTGGGATGGCGTCCCTCAGGGACGCCATCCCGCGTGGCGGCCTTCTTATTTTTGAAATTCTGGTGAACAGTTTCTTATTTTTAATATTTTATTTATTTATTTTCTTATATATAAAAATCTCGGCCGATGTTTCTTCTAATAAAGATAATTGTGGTTATATTAATTCTAAATATTAAAATTTTTCATCAAAATGTAAAATTACTTACTTTTTACTAAAATTAAATATATTTTTAATCGATCAAATAAAAAATTCAAATTAAAATAAGAAAAAGAAAATGAGAAAAGATATATTTTTAGTGAGGAAATAAATAATTATTAAGTTTTAATGAGAAAAAGATATTTAAGTTTTTTAAATAAAATTCGATAATTATCACTTTTTAATAATATCAAACTGACTGACTGACCGAGGGAAATGTTTTCCTGAAATTTTTATTTATACCATATTCCAAAAAAAAAATCATGATTTTAGAAGATTTCCAAAAACACCCATGTCGCCAAGCCAATATGCGGCCCCAAAAACGTGGGCCGCCAAATGGCTCTGCGGACCTAACAAACCAAAAATAACCCTCAGAATTTGATTAGATTGTTTAATAATTTTCAGAAATAGAAAAAAAATTAATAATTTAATATGTTAGAAAGAAAATTAAATAAAATAGATAAAACATCTTATAATTTAGATGTACTAGAAGGACTCCGAAACATTTTCCAAACAAGATTTTTCTCGGTTGTAAAAAAAAGTTAAACTATTTTTTGGTATGTTACTAGAAAAAAATAAAAATATTTTGTATCTGAATTATTGATCTCGGTTCAAAAGTCACTTCTAGTAAATATAGAAATTATTGTGTTCTTTATATTTCTAAAAATTATTAAACAATTATTATAAAATCAAAAATCAAACGAATTCAGAGGTTTTTTTTGTTTTGGTGGAGTCCGCATGGCCATTTGGCGGCCCTCCGTTTTTTTGGGCCGCAGATTGACTTGACAGCTTGGGTAGTTTTGAAAATCTTCCAAATTCAGAGTATTTTGGTTTATTTATTTTTATTATGGTATAAATTTCGGAATGCTTTCAATACGTGGCATGACACCAAGTCACCAAGGGAAATTTATGCATTAGATTAAGATCTTCCGTGTCAAAATTAATTGTTAATTATAAATTTTTAAGCTAATACTTGATACTCCATCAAAATATTGAAGTTCAAAATTTTAGCTATGCTGTATTATTATATATTTTTGTTCACCCGATTCTGTTTTATACCGTACTTTTTTCTTCACATTTAAAAAAAATATGTATTTAATATATTTAAGATGCAAAGGATCCGGTACCACACTCCAAGTAACTCAGATTCGTTAGTTGTTCGCAATCGCAAGAGTTTGTATTATTAGCGTCCTAGGATATATTGCTTTGTTATTTGATTCCCAAATAGTTTGTTTATTATATTCGTTATTAACCCACACGAACATAAATTTTAGAGTGATAACTTTTTAAAAAATTATAAAGTTAGAAAAGTATGCAAATTTGGAAAATCTATTTTTTGGTTGAACCAAACCAAGGCTCATTGACAGCTCTTATGGTACAACCATCCCCGATTTGCCACATAATACATATATATATATATAGAGTCCGGCTAGCGTCCAAACGTTTGGATAAAGGCCTATATCCAAACAGTTCATTTTTGCGATTTCAAAGTCCTAAAAGTCAATCTGAAGCGCTCAATATGTTTGGAATATTAAAATGTGCTTGGAAACTAAATTTTACATTTTTTGGAATTTTTTTGCTATTTTCTTGGAATTTTTGAAAATCGTTGTTTTGATATGGAAAAAAATAATAAAAAATTCATCAAAACAACGATTTTCAAAAATTCTAAAAAAATAGCAAAAAAATTCCAAAAAATGTAAAATTTAGTTTCCAAGCACATTTTAATATTCCAAACATGTTGAGCGCTTCAGATCGATTTTTGGGACTTTGAAATCGCAAAAATGAACCGTTTGGATATAGACCTCTATCCAAACGTTTGAACGCTAGCCGAACTCTATATATATATATATATATATATATATATATATATATATATATATATATATATATGGAGTAGAACTAGGGTGTTCCTAAGCTCACCAAGCCCTTCGTGAGCTCGACTCTAAAACCTATCGAATTGACTTCAAATGACATTTTCAAACCGTTAGATGTTCAATCTATATTAAAATGTACTTGGAGACCAAATTTTACATTTTTTGGAATTTTTTTACTATTTATTAAGATGATTTGAAAATTGCTGTTTTTATTAAAATTCTGCGCCATTGGAAAACAGCGATTTTCAAACCATCTTAATAAATAGTAAAAAAATTCCAAAAAATGTAAAATTTGGTCTCCAAGCACATTTTAATATAGATTGAACATCTAACGGTTTGGAAATGTCGTTTGAAGTCAATTCGATAGGTTTTAGAGTCGAGCTCACGAAGGGCTTGGTGAGCTTAGGAACACCCTAGTTCTACTCTATATATATATATAGGGAGCGGCTAAGTTGCTGCCGGCAGCATTTCGGCGAGGTGCTTACGGAGGCATATCTTGCAATTTGATGTTCAAACAACAAATTCAAACCGTTAGATGTTCAATCTATATTAAAATCTACTTGGAGACCAAATTTTACATTTTTGGAATTTTTTTACTATTTTTTAAGCTGGTTTGAAAACCGCTGTTTTTATTAAATTTCTGAAGCATTGAAAACAGCGGTTTTCAAACCAGCTTAAAAAATAGTAAAAAAATTCCAAAAAATGTAAAATTTGGTCTCCAAGTAGATTTTAATATAAATTGAACATCTAATGGTTTGAATTTGTTGTTTGAACATCAAATTGCAAGATATGCCCCCGTAAGCACCTCTGCCGAAATGCTTCCGGAAGCAAATTAGCCATACTCTATATATATATATATATATAGTGCTGGGCTTAGCTACTCCATGGAGTAAAACGACTTGGTGCTCCACGCCTCATTATTTTCATTTTGAAAATCCAAACGACCGATCCGAACCGCTCAAGTTGTTCTCCATATTGATATGTGCTTGGAGACCAAATTTTACATTTTTTGGAATTTTTTTACTATTTATTAAGCCACTTTGAAAATCACTGATCCGGCGGTCCAGAAAATTTTACTGTTTTTTACTGTTCACCCGGATTTTCAGATTTTCAAAGTGGCTTAATAAATAGTAAAAAAATTCCAAAAAATGTAAAATTTGGTCTCCAAGTACATTTCAATATGAAGAACATGTTGGAAGGTTCGAATCGACTATTTGAACTTTGAAAATGAAGATATGGCGTGGAGTACAAAGTCGTTTTACTCCATGGAGTAGCTAAGTCCATCTCTATATATATATATATATTTCACTCAAAGTGTTCTCCATATTAAAATGTGCTTGGAGATAAAATTTTACATTTTTTTTAATCTTTTTACTATTTTTTATGGACTGAAAAACAATGATTTTCAAAAATTCCTCTCTTTTTTTTTCCCAACAAAAAATAAAGAAGCATAACTTTTGTCTCTGCACCAAATATAGCCAACAATGAGATAATATATTAGGAATTTCAATGCAAAGAGAAATAAACACTAACAATACATTCACATAATCTTGAGAGAGTACACAATAAACAATCTGCTTCCTTCTCCATCTACTAAGAACACCTGCCCATACCTAACTTTGCTGTTAACTTACATATGCCATCTTTTACACAACAAGAAAAAAAAAAATCACTCTTTAAAGAAGCATTAAGCTTGTGATATAACTATATTTTCCAAATTACCAGTGCCACGCTGTTCATCACGTGGCTGTTGTGTTGGGAGCGAGTTGTTCTGTACTGGACGACGGGTCCTAGCATGTGGGACCCTCCTAGACCTAGCCCTCCATCTCAGTATCTCGACTATTATGGAGTTTGCACTCATAGCAACTCCAAATCCAGCAAAAGTTGCAAGTATTATGGATATAACTGCTTGCATATGCAGCTGCAAATCCAGCATAAATTTAACCCATGAGACAATATAATTTAATTATTCCCTATATCAAGTCCCAATAGAAGTGCTTTAGACAATTAAATTGTTCACATAGGATATCCTGATGTTAAATCATATTTCTTAAGCCACAAAGCAAAGCTGACCAATTTATTTGAATTTCCATTTGCATTACAATATTTTCTTTTAACAGGGGATCTTACAGTTGATACGAAGTGAGAGGTAGTTTTCATATACGGAGCTACACAGTGTCAACTCTTTCAAGTATATATTATAAAAATTCAGATGATTGTTGAAAGGTGAAAAGGTATACTCACATAAGAGTAAAACAGATGAGCAAAGAAAACAACAAGCAGAAATTGGACGCCTGAATAAATCCACATGAACTGTCTCATTGCTGCATCACATATCATTTCCTTCATAAGTTGCAAATTTAATTAATAATTTGATTTTGCACATCTTGGATGCAAAATTGTGCAAACCTATGGTTGTAGCAGTAAGCGAAGCAAAAAGGCCGAGAATGCAAGAGAAAGGCAATGATATAGCCAGTGCAGCTGTACCAAAGTCAACTACCTGACATAACAACAAATTACACTAATTAAAACAACTTCAATACTTATGATTCTGGCTGTTGTAGTTAAGAGCATGAATGAGGAACAAGAGAAGAAAGGGTGTGATAGAATATATTTATGTACCATTAGTTGCTCCAAGAAGCAGAAATATGCAAGCATGCTCACTATTACCAGTATAGGCATCGCCTGAAATGTACTGAAAAACAAAAATGCAACAAAAGAACAATATTACACAAAGAATTGCACTGCACAACAAGTTCAATGACAAAGAAAACATGGTATCACACTGAATAAAGTTTATACTCACTTATATTGATAATAGATATCTTGGTGGGCCCGGCCGCCAGCTCGTGCATTACCAGCAGAGGCATTCTGAATACGAAGTAAAGTTACAGGCAAGTTTTTGACCTCCTGCTTGCACACGTCACAATCCGTGCTTCCCTTGATGCTGAACCATTTTATAGCACATTCCTTATGGACTAAAGCCATTTCACCCTTACACAAGCACTCTAATCTTAGGGTTGTATCATTCCCTTCAGATAACTCTTCGAAACATATACGGCACACTGCCTCTTCCTCTGGTATATCCTCTCCGTTATCTCCATCCTCATTCTCTGAAACAATAACAAGATAAATTTGATTAAAATGAACCAAAAATTTACTGCCGAAGAATAATTTTCAAAAGTATTCACTAAGATCTAGATAAGATTTAAACAAGTACCAGTTTCCACTGATACGATTTCTGGAGTAGGGCCACTTGTATCAGTTACTCGTGGTGTAGTGGGAATAACTCGAAATACAACACCTAATGAGTCCATTCTCTTCAAACTGTTTGCATTGGCTACTTTACCATTTAAAGGAACTGACTTTGACCGCCATATTTTTCGCTGTACATCTTTTTTCTTTCAATTTGAGAAAAAGACAAATTACAATTTAATTTCATATCTGTTTCATTTTGCTTTTTCTGAAAAAGAAAAATTACTACTTACTGCACTAGAAATGCCTTCTGCTGTGGTAGTTTCTTGCAAAGTCTTCTCTGGCAAGTCCACTTCTGCGTCAACCGGCAGTGAAGTTGCTCTTCTCATTGAAGGACTGAGTATCTTATTCAAAGATAGCGACCTTATAATAGAACTTCTCTCCCTACTTCCCCGAGATGACCCGTCCGTACCTGGCAAGTCATTTCTCCCATCAGATATAGCATCACCAGTCACGAACTTGAAACTCGTAGCTGATAAAAGCTTCTTTATGGAGCTCCTGGATCTTTGGACTTTGGTAGATGCAGGACGAGGCGGAAGACCAGTTCCTCCTCTGGTAGAAGAAGAGCTGGTTGGTGGTGTAAGTGCATTTGCTCTTGCAGGATTTGTGGTTACACTTCTTGGAGGTATGTCAATGCAAAGATGTGGCCTTTTCCCCTGACTTTTCTGTCTAATCTCGCAATTTGTCTCGCTCGAATTACTGTCAGCCTGCAGTGTGAATGATTGACAACCGTAATGAATTAATTTAATTTTGAAAATTTACTGTACAATGCTTGGAGGAAATTGAGTATTATTGAATTTTTCCTATTAAGTTGTAATATTTAGGTTTGTCTCTGTAGTTGTTTTTGTTGCTAACTGGTTTTGTATCACTTTCAGAACTTTAGGTGCTATTTGTTGTTAGTTATTTAGTTAGGGAGTAAGATGGTACCAGATGTTTGGTACCAGTATCTGTCATGAACTATGTTAAGTTTCAATGGAAACTGGTGGGGTCTAGCCCACTTTTCTCAACAAAAAAAAAAAAAACTATACAATAAATTATAAGCTGACTGACGTGAATTTGGGAAAACTTCAAACTTGAGCTAGCATTAGTAAACTTTGTCCTTCAAATCAATTTTATCTCAAGTGTTCTAGAGAACGAGTCAGAGTATAAGAATAAATAATAACCTTTATTTTTAGTTTTTTCCTTACTTCATGGAACTCATATTTAATTAATAATTAATTCAATAGTCAAGGCTGACGTTACTGATACCAGCCCGTCAGAAATTCCTGACCAACCAACACCTACAAAAGCCTCAAGGTAGTACCCTGATAGGTACTAATAAAGGTTTTCCAAAGTAAAATTCATTTCTACGAATTTGACCTTGCAGTTTGATCAACACAATTCGTCAAAGAGAAACTCCAGCAAGTGAAATTAAATCAAAAGAGGTTAATTTACAATTATAAACTGAGAAATTCGGGAAACGTTCACAGGTGGATAGAGAAGTACCTTGTCTTGGGAATCCGGTTCCATGGTGTAGAATCAGTAAAGGAAGAAAGGAAGAAGCAAGTTGAAGTGGAGGCAATAAGTAACAACAGAAAGAGCAGCAAAAATAGAGCCTGAGAGGGAAAAAGAGGCAAGTGCCTTCCAGCGCTGAAGCACTTAATTCTATCCTCGTCTTCTTCGTCTCTCTCAGTTAATAGGAAAGGAATGGGACAGTGGAGATAGGAGAGCAGCAATAATATGTCATGTGTGAGAGAGAGATACTGATTGATGTTACAGGTTACACATAACCCACCTTCCTCAGCGTCTCTCCGGTTATATATATATATAAAAAAAATTGAGTTAATAATTAATTAATTAATTACTGATGATACGCCATTACGCCACGCGTCCTGTATACTTCCCCGGAAATGAACCACCTATCAGTAGGCCCCACTTTGTAATTGTGTTTTTATCCCGCAATTACGTGATTCTTGTCTCTCTTTGGTTTGCCTAAATCTTACCTAAGGTCCACCATGGCGTAAGTTGGGTAAAGATTTTAACAGAGTAGTTTTCACATCATGCAGCGCACAAACCATATGAACGCTGTTTTGATTCTGCAGTTCATGCGCTGCATGAAGCCATAACTACTCTGTTAAAACCTTTACCCAATTCCTTGCCTACCCGCGCTTTTTGCATGTTGCGACTTGGCCCTCCACTATCGCGCAATTCTACTCCCGTACAATTATTGATGGCTTTTTTTAAAAAAGAATTTTTTTCCTCTTTTGTAGTTCTTGCTTGCCTAAATCATACTTGGGTCCACCTCCACCATGGCGCAAATCCTTGCCTACCCATGTTTTCCTTTTCTTTTTCTTTTTTCTTTTTTTTTTTGCATTTTAAAATTTTGCCTCCACTATCAAGTTTTGGGGACATGGTTAGAGAGGGAAAAATGGCACACCGGAGCTGGCTCCGTCACGGAATGGCACGGAACGGCACGGCATGCGTGACCGTCGCGTGCCGTGACTCGCGTGTCTCATGTTGTGATCAATTGTTAGTAAAGAAGACACGGCACGGCACGGCACGGAAATTGCCTTGGTCACGGCACGGCACGGCACGGGACACGTGAGTCACGAAACGGTAGACACGCCAGTCACGCTAGTCACGGCAATCACGAGGCAATACACTAATTTTATTTTAATTAAAATATTTACATTTAAATTTCAATTAAAACATTTGAATTTTAAAGAATTGTTTCATATTTTTTTTAAAACGTTAAATGCGATCAAATGTGACTAACGCATGTTTGGTCACGGCACGACTTAGTCACGGCACGTCTTAGTTACGGCGTGACTCGCGTGCCGTGACCATTCGCGTGTCGTGACCACCCCTCGTAATTTTTGTCACAGCACGGCACGTGAAAAATTTACTTGATCACGGCACGGCACGACACGTTTTTCCCAAACTATGAGATGGTTTAACTTGATTGGATAGTCATCCGATGAAAATATTGTTTAAAATGACATTTAATAAAAATATGATTTCGCTGCAAGTACAAGTAGTTTAGCAAATGGTGATTTATTTAAAATTGTACGGTGAATTACTTGAGAACTAGTACTTTGCCAACGTACAATCAATTTATTAGTAGCATACAATTACAAACTTAAATCTCTTTCTCCAATTGACAGGCCTCTTTTTGCATTCATTAAACAAAATGGTTCAATATTCTTCCTTATAAGGAATTTACGTTTCAATTCTTGATAATCATTAAATTAAAATAAATATATTAAAATCGAACTATAAGCATAAATAGTAAAAATGAGAGTTGGCCGAATGAATACGGAGTATTCTACCAATTGAAGGAGATTTCAAGCATGGCCCCTCCTTTATTCCCCCAACTAAATTCCTATCCAACCTACTGGGATTCTTATCCTTTTAAGATATAAACGATAATGACTTACAAATCTATCTTAAAATTCGTGCCCAATTCTCATATACATGCACCCTATATAATGCGTGCATAACTGTCAAGGGTACAAATCCGATCTCTAATAAGTAGGCTTGCATATATGAAAATAGAACTAGGGTACGTGTTTTTAAGCTCATCGGCTATGTTCGGCAGGTAGGATTAAGGGTCCGAGGATTAAGAGCTTAAGCTCTCTTAAGAAGCACGTGTTCGGCAACCGAGAGCTTAAGCTCTCTTAAAAATGTCTCTAAGGAACCTCTAAGGAGGCTGATTTCTTAAAGAGGTGAGGGAGGATTAAAAATCAAAGCTAAGGAGCACATCTAAATCCCTGCTAAGGAGAAACTGTTCGGCTGGATTTACTCGGATTAAGAGTTTAAGCTCCTTTAAGGAGCCTTAATCCTACCTGCCGAACATGTACATCAAGTCTCTTTGTCAGTTTAACTCAAAAATTTATTGAATTGGCTTCAAGCAACGCATCCAAACTGTTAAAACCAATGTACTTCACGAGTGATAAGTTTACATGTCAAATTTATAAATTTTCAAACTAATTTAGTTTAAAGTTAAACAGTAAAAGAAAAGATTGTTTATAAGTTAATTTTATTGTGTCATTTTTTATCATTTAAGATTCATATTTAATTATATTAAATTTTCTTTCATAAGATCCAACGATTAAGACTGCCACCAATATTTCTGGCACGTCGAGCATAAGCGCCCGTAATTTTGTTTCTTCTTCTTATAAGAGATTCAATGTACGAGTATCTTTTGGCGGGAAGGAGACGGGCATTAAAAAGTGTTAGCTGACGCAGCAAGTACTAATCATCTATTGTGGTGCGTACCATTCCATCATCAAATTTTCCATTCCAAATTCATAATGATTCACAAACATCTCATTGAAGAAAATAGAATGTTAGTTACTATCAGTGTTGTAAAAAACGCTCTTAATGGCCGATTAAACGGCCGTTTAATCGTTAACGGCAGCTTAGCCGTCACGCATACCCTTAACGGAGGCCTGTTAACGGTTGGAAACGATTAATCGGCCGTTTTTTTCGATTAATCGGCCGTTTTCCCGTTTAATCGTCCGTTTATTCCCGTTTATTCCCGTTTATTCCCGTTTATTCCAGTAAATTTTTAAAATTTTTTTTTTTCAGTGATAACGTGTGATAATAAGATTTATAAATTATGTATTGTAGTTTTATTTGTGCTTGGATATACATATAATATTTTTTTTATATATATTTGTTCTTCTTACTTTAAAATTGATTAACTCTTCTATTATTTATATACCATATATTTTTCTTACTTGTTAATGTAATTATTTCAATTAGTATGACGTGTTTATTTATGAAATTAAGTTGTTATCATAAACTAAATTTAGTGATTTTATGTTGAAATTTTCATTTCTTTCAAATAATATGTTATTAGTATTTGAAAAAACTTAATTCTCAAATTTATTTTTTCATTAAATATGTTACTTACACATGTAAAATTTTTATGTGTTAAGAAGAAATAAGTGTAGTGTCATGTTATAATAATAAAATTAAGTTAAATTAAGTTTATTTGATAATATTAATGAGTTAAATAAATTATTTTTAATAAATTATGATATATATACATAAATTTAATAAAAACGTTAAATTGTCCGCATAATTCCGATTAATCGGCCGCATACCGATTAATCGCTTGGCGGTACCCCGTCCGTCCGACGACCGCATACCGTTATTTACAACACTGGTTACTATACCCATTTTCAACTCCTCAAAATATCAAGATTTGTTGTAGGATTTTTGTCCAAAGAATTTTCAACAAAATCTTATTAAAGTCGGACCTAAACCAATTGATTTTCGTAAAAATTTGTGCAAATGGTTTAGTTCTAAATATTTTTCGTATGAATCTCAATGCAGATCAAACATTTTAGGTCTGATTTTAAATTAATTGTTCAAAGCTC
This sequence comes from Carex kokanica, assembly GCA_025461125.1. Lineage (NCBI taxonomy): Eukaryota > Viridiplantae > Streptophyta > Magnoliopsida > Poales > Cyperaceae > Carex > Carex kokanica. The sequence continues at coordinate 513,553 of JAJGRX010000981.1, read as the reverse complement.
TTCGGACAAAGGAATCGGAGGCAGTTTGATGAACATCGGATCAAATTCGATACAAAATTAAGTCAGAGTTGTATAATATGTATCAAAAATCGTGCGAATAACTTTAAAATTCGTGCAAATTATATGTGCACGAATCTTAATAGAAATCAAAGACCCAATTCCCACACTGATGCTAGTGGAAACAAAAAGTATTTCCGATTCTAGAAATTTGTTGAGCTCCTTTCTTAAAATGCTGACTCACATGAATTGATGACGCACAGTCACAGTTACAGAGCAAAATTTATGTGAGCGAATTAACTAAATTTAAATTATAGCATTTCTATTCTATAATCGTAAAAATTAAATTTTATTTATTCATATGTAATTCAAGAATTTTCTTCATATTATAAAATTATTTTTCTTTATTTATTCATATTATATTTTAAATAGTGGTTAGCGAGGAAATAACGCATTATTATATGATGTTCATAGTTCATAAAGGAAGAAAGTTACGTACCATATATGTCTACATTAAAATAAGATTTAAATTTTTTTTATATAGTGCTAAAAGCCTATTAATAGAGACCATTAATTAATCCGACAAAGTCTTATAATAAATTCTGATGTACACCATAAATATTTATATCCATTTTAGATAATGATTATGTCAGCAAATCCGTTGGTTATACGCGTGGCATTCAGATTTGCAGCGACATTATCATCTAATAATAAAGAGGTTGGCCGGTTAAGTAGGCTCTAATTTTTTATTTTTTTAAACCTTCTGCAGAAGTTGCGAAGTCGTGATGGAGAATTAAACTTTCAACTTTTGAGTAACCAACAATTCTAATTTTTATTACTTCAAAATATAAAATTGACTGCTAATTTCAGGCTTGGAAGTATTTACCGTTTTAGAAGGGACAATTTTATAAAAATATCCTCTATTTTTAAAAGTTAATATTCTTTTTTTAATATTTTTGATAAAATTATTTGTATAGATCCAAAGCGTATACTCTCTTTTCTTTTCCTCCTCTTCCCCTCCCTTCCTCTCATTTACTTCTCCTAATCTAATCTACCTTTTCTATTCAATATAATATTTTCAGTTTAAATAATTTTACGAGTTGAGCTACGGTGCTATGTAATTTTTTACCGCTATATGCGCTTTAAAATTTGTGTAAAGTAAATTTGCTTTATAATAGCGACGGTAAATTAAAAAGCGAAGATCCTCCGTTTTTTCATCAAGCAAATTATTCTGCACGAATCTTAAAGCGCATCTGGTGGTTAATTAAAATCGTGTTGATTATTCGAATTGAAGCAATTATTTGAAACGGTCAATTTCAGAAGAGCTTCAACTATCATTTATTTAAGCATAAAAAAATCAATGGAAAAATGGAAAAAAATAATATAAAAATGGATGAATAATAGTAGAATTTGTTCCTGTCATTTTAAATAGAATATGCATTTGAAAATTGTAGTTAAGGCACGATAATATGTAACACTGATCATTTCCTACAAATAATAAAATCTAGTAAGAAAAGACCTAATTTGACCTTACTTTAAATTAAGATTTAAGTAAAGGTTAATAAGAAAATATCAAACTGGAATCCTGCAATTATATGACCACTTCCAGTAAAAACAACACAAAATTTGAACAAAAGTAAACCAGTTAAACATCAGAAAGCGATGTCTGGCAGCAATAACAAAAAAGATGATGCCTATTTGTGCACCTCTCCTCATCTTTGTCAGGGGTACTCAAGTTCAGATCCTTTGCAGCTCCATTTGCTCTTGATCCCACCTCCTTTTTCATTTAAGAAACAAAAGAAACTAAGCCATTGTTTCAGAAGTTTTAACATAAAATAAAAACGGATTACTTTTGCAACCTTAAAGATGAAGAGTTTAAATGAACATTGGATGGATTGATAAAGAAGAGGAACTCTAAAACAAATGATTGAAGACAACTGAGAGAGAACTCGGTTGAAGAGCGTTCAGCTTGAGCAGAAAGTCGCTCGCACGAAGAGAGAGAGAGAGAGAGAACTCGGTTGAAGAACGCTTAGGTCTTTTTAATTTCTTAACTGATTTTTCTTTTTCAGAATAGTTTTTAGCTGATTGATTTAGCGATAAGCGAATCTGCAAATATAACGGCTAGTTTACAAATCCACTCTCATGAATTGTAATATCTTGTTGAAGGATCAGAGCAAATCTAGATTTGAAATATTGATCAGCAGCAGATGAAGATTTAGGACTTGTTCGGCTGCTTTTACTGTTCACGTGGGAAAAAAAAAATTCACTCTTAGTGAATTTTTTTTTTCCCACGTGAACAGTAAAAATTAGTTCAAACTTTGCCCATTCCCGTCTGCCGAACAGGCCCTTACATTTCATCTCAATAATTTATTTGAAAACAGACAAGTGATACTGCATTTTTTATCTGTATCCTAAAGATGTATATATTTTTCTCCAAAAATGTTTATACTTGATGATTAAAATATTTATGTTTTACGTTACTATGATGAAATATTCGTACCAAATCCTGATATGCGCCGATCTTAATGCAAATGCAACCAGACCAGAAATAGCAAGAATAAGAACAATGGTGTATTCCACTAGTACGCCCGCTAACTGAAGTCTTAAATCTAAAATAACATTACAGATATTACAAAATCGGAAAGGCCGACAGGTGAGCCTGTTTATCCTCTCATCACAATTGAAAACAAAATTCAAATAACAACTAGTTTACATGATAAACTACATTACAGGGGGAAAAAAATAGTGGACGGTCTACATTGAACTCTAGTAATAAATTGAAACATGGCCAATAAACAAAAAGTTACCGCTGAAAAAGCATGACCATCTCACAGTGGATGGTGTGAGGAAAGAGATCCACCGCCATAGACCTAACAGGCCGGAAATGCTGAGAATTGGGCATGGATTTGGTCCTGTGCCTAGCCAGACCCGCACTGCTCATATTACGCCACCCTCTGTTCCCTTTATTTTTCTCTGGTTTATCTGTTGTTGGTGTGCAAAGCTCTATTGCATTTGCCACCAAAGAATCCGGGTTACAAGAAATATACCTATACAAAAATAAAATGTATGGTTTTTCAAAATGTGGCCACTTTAAGATGGGAAAAAAAATTGCAAGTAGATTTCCAGAAAACATAATGCAGGTTCTTACACAAGACGGCGGATCCCAGGATGAGTTCTGAGAGCTTTAATTACCTGAAAAATATCATTCAATGAGTTCCAAATTTTCAATATATCCTAGATAAGGATTCAAATGCCTCCACTTATTAAATTCTTAATTATAGCTGTAAGAATTCAAATGACAAAAAAAACTTCGATATATGGTATATGTTAGTTCCTACATGCACATAAAAATTATGACATTTTGACTGTTTTGATGGGAACCAAAAACTTAAAAAATCAATGTTTAGAAGCTCTTAATGCCAAACAAAACAAAGCAAAATGTCACAAGTTTTTATTTTGCATGGAAAAAGTGATATAAATCACATCTAATGTTTTCATTTTTGATATTTCAATTTGAGATCAAGTAATTACAGTTTCAAAAACGGTGGCACAATGGGAACACCAAATTGAAGAAAGCAGAACTCTCCTCCCAATATCTCATTTTCATTGCTTAAGAAAATGATATGCAAAACTAATACAAAATAAAAGTGAATGCATATTCATCTACACAAATTGTGGATAAAACTAATAAAATTATACTTCACCTTCGTTCATTACAATGAGTTACAGGTATATTAAAAATTTATTGTGGATTGCTAAAAATTGCTATGCAATACAATGGACAATAGTTTCACATGCTTGGATTAATTAGAACTGGAGCTAAAAATCCACTTTCAATAAAACATTAAAATATAGGCTGATACCAAAGAAAGGCTTTGTAATACCTCATTCGCTAGGTGCTTATGTCTGAGCTAGTTGAAATGGATTAAATGCTACTTAGAAATGATCTCTATTATTTTCTATGAAGGGACCGTGATAAAATCAAGTAACATAAGGTGCCAGGAACCCACCCCCCATACAATATATCACTCAGCTACTCAATATAAGTCGCAGGATTTACAAAACATATGCAATGCTCAGGTGTTAAAACAAAAATAATTAGATCTTAAATCCCAATTCTGGTCTAAATTTTGATTTCCTCTAAACTTGTACCTTTTGTCAAGTAAAAAACCTTGAAGAAAACCATTGCAAAACCAAAAAAAAAGAAGTAAAACTTACTGTAGGATGAAGACCAACACGGGGCGGGTCAACTATAGCCACCACATTTTTGAACCGATGCCCTTTCTCATTACTTTCAGATGAACAAGCTACTGTGGGTCCCACATCAGTCCCACTGGAATCCTCCATTTTTTCGGAATTATCAGTGATGTCATTTTCCTGCTCTCTGTTCTCTTCCCCATGGTTAGCTTCTAACTCAGTGACGGTATTATCGTTTGAATCTGCAGAAACAACTGCACTTTTCTTTGAAGTACCATTACTATTTAGAATGGCTTTTGGTGAGGCATCAGTAGGTGCACCGAGATACTCCTTAAGCAGAGAACCCATCACATCCTCCGCCTGTGTCATTGTCAATCACGAATTTACAAAAAAAAAAATTCAAATTAGCAAAAATGATCAACTAGCATTTCCTAAGATTTAGAAAAAAACTTTGTCAAATTTAATTTTAGCATTAAGATAATAACTGTTCCTTTTTTTTCTAGAAGACAAAGATAGAACTTCTATGACTAATTAGGTACGACCTGAGTGTTATTAATAACATCCATCAGATTGAACAGTAATTGTGACATTGCATATTTAATGTAGAATTATCAACACGGCAATACCACTGGTACTTTTGTTTATCCAATTAATCGTGTTAGCATTCCATATAAATGAATAACCAAATCTATAATTGTATTTCGAGAAAAGGTAGGGATATATAATCATATAAAAAAAACCTTTGAACAAATGAACTTGCAATTTGTTATGCCATTTATAACAGCATTTTTCTGTGCGTCAGACACTGCCGATTCATTCATCTCTATACCAACCACCTATGAAAAATTCAAAGTAGAGAAGAGGGAATTACAGTAGTAAAATTTAAGTAAATAAATGATCTCATCTTTGACATGAGAAAGATATATGCTCAAGCTAAATATAAAATAATAAATAATGGAAAATGTAGTGGCAAACCATTCCAACACGGTGAGCAAGAGTTAATCCGATGGTTCCAGTCCCACAGCAAACATCAAACAACAATGTATCTTCATTTAATTCGGCCCAATCACCGGCCAGTTTATACAGCCTTTCTGCTGCTAGTGTATTTACCTGCGCAATTTCATCATTAAGCCACAATATTTCTAGACAAGTAAAATAGAAAACAAAAGAAAGGATCAAGTAAAATTTGTAAAGCAGAAGAGCTGCCCTCACTTGGAAAAATGCAGTTGGTGAAATGGAGAAGCAGAGGTTTAATATATAATCATGGATCCTGGCTTTATCAATTGAGAGGCAATCTGAACCATCTGTTCCAGCACCATCTGTTCCAGCACCATCTACCAATAAAGGGATCAAAGGGCAGTCAGCAGAGGCAGCATTTGATATTCCAGTGTGATCCTGCCATAATAAAAGAGGGAGTTGCCTCATAAAATACAAGGAATTGTTGTGAATATCATCATTGTGCAATTGTTGCAAATAATACTGAACATTCTCACAAGAGGAACTGACAACCAACTTTTTCTTAGATACTTGCAAACAAATAACACCCAGCTTTTTGCATATTGCAAGCGAGACACAATTTTATCAAGAACCTTGCAAATAACACCCAACTATAAATTAATATCAATAAAAGGTGCATTCCATTAAGTTGGCAAAATTGGCCAAGTCGTTAAATCTAAATTAAGTTAGAAGGCGGTGATATGATGGAGCCAGAAAAAGAATTCAGGGGACAGTTCAGTACAACATATTGCTTAAGCATAGGTCCAGTTTCAGAATTATGGACCTTATGCAAAAATTGTAAGAAGTTGACTTCGCACAATACTAAAAACCTTTATACAGATAAAAGGGGCAAAAAAATGCATACCTGGATTACAATAGTTGTAAGAGGTAATGGTGGTGAAGCAATACTTGCCCCCTGAGAAAGAGCTGTCCTCAATTTCTCAAATTCACCTTTCATTACCTGTTCATCAACCCCGGTTGAGCAAACCTGCATTTTTTATGTTATATAAGTAGCTTCATTTTCATCAATCTGAACATCTAAGTTTTCTTCCATATGTGCAACATATTCTTATAGGGTGGCTGTACAGAAGTTCTATATATATATATATATATATATATATATAGCTTCTGTCTGCATTAGAGAAAATGACTCACCTGTATCATAAGCATCACTTCTTTGATCTGCATCTCACATTCTGCCTTAGTATCCTGATCTGGATTCCTTCCCTCTCGAACCTATCATCACAATTCCAACATATATAAGAAACAAGATTGTCCACGATAGATTGTCAACAAAGTTCTTTGATCATGAGATAAAAAGTGTCAACAAATGAATGGTCTTTAAAAGATTGGCATTTTTTGAGCTGGACTGTCCCAGATGGGTTGATGCATTGGGTCGAAGGCCAGGGTTTCTTAATTAATTGGCAGGAAAGTACAGATGACCTGTTTATCCTTTTCTTCAGTTTTATCCTCCATACATAAAGTATGTTATGTTAAACTACAAATAGCCTATCAGAAACACATAAATATGTCAAAAGCCAATGTGTAATCAACGCTAACAAAGTTAACAGGTTGACCAACATAAAAAAACCCACTTGCAGGTTGGTTAGGGTTCAGTATATTCAAAGCAGCTAGCAGGCTTTGAATTGGGGATGACGCACAAGTATCAAAGTATCATGCAACTTCTATTTCCAGCCCTGAACTTTGAATTACTAGCTCCCTTAGTCACTTGGTCCTTGTGGTGATATATCTATTTTAGCCTTACATCATCCCGCAAAAATTTAGCAACACTAAATCTGTTTATCATGAACCTGAATGAGCATTTCAGGAATAGGCTAAAAGAAAGGCAAACACATTCATCTTTTATCAAAATGTTTATTGAAATTCTTTTTATAATACTCAACTTCTATTATTGAAGTACAGGGAGAGAGGAAATACAGTAAATTGACGCCAAAATCCAGTGTTGTTGATTCTGTTCCAGATGGGCAATTGTGAGGAGCACAAAAAATCTTGGAAAACCTTTACATATGTGCATGCTATATTTGATACATTTGGGCAATCTATCGGTTCCTCTACTGCAGTCACACCTTCCCTACACTCTCACATTAGTAAATTACGAAGTTAGTTGCTAGAATGCCGGGTGCATCAAGAAAACAACAACAGAAAAGATAAGGGATAAACAACCTGAAATTCCCAAGCATGAAGCCAACAGTTATTTTGCCATCCACAGAATAGCCAACAGAAAACTCACACTTGTTTCTGTATCCATTGGTTAGAGGTGACTCCAATATACCTTCTAGCTTGCACGGAAGTCCACCTAAATAAGCAGTTCCTCTTAAATTATATCACATAATCCAGAGAGATTCAAAAGAATTTTGAACAACAAGAAAATTGCATATAAATAAAAGGGGTCAGATAGTCACACCTATCTCTCTAGCTTCCAAAATCCAATCAGGAAGTGGAAGAGCATCTGGGCAGGCCTTCCTTGCATTTCTTGTCTAAAATTACAGAAATAAAACAAAGTTAGGCAAGAGAACAGAAAAAATAGGCTATATAACAAGTCGTAAAGAATCATTTCGTTTCAACATTTTGATCTCTACTTCCTAGAGTTCCAGAGTTCACTTATTAGTCCCTGAACATCATCCACATACAACTCAACCCATCATTTTTAACAGAAAAATATAAATGAGAATCTGAGTAATCTCTGTGGCTTCAGTTTATTAGTATTTCATTCCAAATTTTCTTTTGATAGGAAATAACAGCTTGGTTAAAAATTGTACAACTTGGGACCTAGTGGGCTAGGAAGGGATCACCACAAACTTAAGAAATGAAACAGAAAGTCAGAAACATAATTTTATGTTAGGCCATTTGTGTACTGTACGAAAACTAATGCAGCGCAAGTTCCAAAATTAAAAGGAAATGAAAATACAAAATAAAGAAAAAAAAAAAACTTACAAGTCGTTTGAGTGTTTGTGTAAGGGTGCTCTTCTTGTGCTCTAATTGATCAGAATACGACATATGTGCAAGTGGTGTGACCGCCTCACGCACATTTTTTCTCTTTGATGAATTCATGCCTTCAACTAAGTTACCATCACCTTCATTATTATCATCATTACCTCCCTCTTCAGCTTTGTGCTTCTTCTCAAAGGATCTTTTAATGGCATCTCTCAATTTTATTGTCTTACCCCCAGACGAGCTCTCTCTCAACATCTTTTTCAAAAAAGGACGATGAATTGTTACAAAGTTAGTGATGAACAACCCTAAACAGTATGAACCAAAGGGGAAGAAATTGTTATTAAAGTTTAATATAAATGCTGTACCGCCATAGCACTCTTGACTTGTTCGACATTTTCGAAGTTGACAAAACCAACTTCCATTCCTTTCTTTTTCTTTGCTGTCTTGTATAAGATACCCTGTAATTCATATTACAACGAAGATTTCAGCTTCCAACACAAATTTATATGACAAGGCGTCAAAAGTATATAAATGTAGATCTCTTAACAAAAAAATCTAAGAATAAAGAGAAGAAAGAGATTTTGCATAGTTCTAAAAATGTACTTTTTCCTCCAGGAATTTCTTCAATGCATCATTGGCCCACTTTCTAGGCAACCCAACAAGGCACTTATCCAAAGAGGACTCATCTAATGCCAACTGTTCTTCATCTTCTATTTCCTCTTCTTTCTGTTTTTGATTAGCTTTAGTTTTCTCCATTTCCTTTGCCTTATTAGACGTTGGGTCCCATGTCTTATCAGGTCGAGGCCGCAACTCGGCTTCTCCATGTGCGTAGCGACACGTGGCACCATGACTGCATCCAGCACCATCAGACGGGCGCCTGTAGTAGGAACACAAGCTAGTCTTCCACAGCGGACTGCTACTCGAATTGGAACTTAAATTCTGTTTCTTATTCTCTGAATTTAAGGTTTGTTCTTCCAGTTCCAGACCCGCTTCTTCTTCCTCTCTCTTACGCTTTTCCGAATTGATCACTGCCGTTGGTTCGGGATCGGACGGTTGGATTTGTTCGCTGGGAGGAACAGGGTCAGTATCCATCGGTTGGTTGGTATTGGCGGTTGAATTTTGAACGGAGTCTCTCCCGAGTTGTGTCGGTTCTCCGGAGTTGTGTTCTTCTATCGGGACTTTGACGGTGTCGCTTGGGGCCGTTGATTGGAGATCGGATGGACGGGTTTCTTCGCAGGGAGCCGCCGGCGTTGTCTCCATTGGAGGATTGAAATTTGGAGGTTTTACTGGGACTAGTCGACTGACAAGTCTAAAACCCTTTCCGCCTTTCGGTAGGTGGTATTTGTTTCTCGGAACCTCTAAAAAACCAATCTATTTTATTCTCGCTTCGCTTGCTTCTTCTTAACCCTATATTTTGGACCGGGTAAACGATCAAACCGTCTCACACGACCCAACTCAGATCAAGTCAGGTACTGACCTGAGCTCGTAGAATAAGATTACGGGATTAGTTATGGATTGACAGTGTAATAATCAGTGTGCAATGAATTGCTTTCGCTATTGGGCTGTCTTGCGGGCCTCGTAAGCCTCATCAACAGATCTTACGATCCATCTGTGAAAATTACTTAGATAAACTGTAGTTTATAGCCAACCCATTGAAATATAATCCTCGTATTGTGTTTTCTCTGTGGATTGTTCGATTGAGGAAAAACAATGAAAGACTATTATGTATTCGATCTGTAGATATTCATACCGTTTAGGGGTGAAAACAGTACGAATAATATTCGATTCTTATATATCTGCATTCGAAAAAATAATTGTGGATATTGAATATCTGAATATTCATGTGAATATGAATACTGATATGATTTTATATTTCAATTAACATTGTGACCATCACTGTCATTGCCCTCATCATCTCTAGGGATAAGGCTATCGTCACTATTTGGATCTCTATTCACGTAGGTGAGTAGAGGGCCATACTTATCTGCCCATGTTTGTGAAATCACAATGATATCGTAACTCAGACCCTTAATGGAGGAATGATTTTTAATTTCAAACTCCGTAACCTTTCGAATATTATTACACATCTTATCCATCTTGGTATTAAGATTACCCACATGAGTCACGAGCCAACCAATTTGGTCAATCACATTTTGGTTCAAATCCAACACGGGTGCAACCAATGGTGGTGGAACGTGTTGTTGAGGAAGTTCATGATCCGTGTATTGATTAGGTTGAACATTAGAATGAAAGATCCAGTCATTTTCTAGACGATTGGAAGGTTGATAGTAAGGAGGGTTTCCTTCGGCCGATTGAGTCACTCGCCAACCGTATTGAGGCATGTATTGGACAAGATTTTTAGGGCCAAACCACTGAATGTTAGCCGGAATCTCAATATCATTTGCAACAATGATCTTGTGTATGAGAAAAGCATAGGGTAGAGAATTATTTGACCGCTCGGTATGCATTACGCATGCGACATATGATGATAAAGGGTGTGTTGTCAACTTATCATCAAGAGACGAGATGGCGCATGAAATAAATTGCATTTAATTCCATATTTGATTTGATCTTTGATTTTGGAGTTAGAATGTTGTTGATAAATTGGTGAACCAACCGGTGGAGTGAAGGAAGATAAGTTGAGTAGATATTAACCGGGTTGATTAGATCAAACTACATTCTATAATGCTCGGAGGATTCAATAGCAAAGGCCAGTCAATTCCAATTAGGGTAAGATTCTTCACCATCATTAATGAGATGAACTCCAAAATCAAATATCAAATCAAACATGAAATTCAATGCAATTTATTTCATGCGCCATCTTTTATCTCTTGATGATAAGTTGATCAATATACCCTTTATCATTATATCTAAATGTCCCAATTTGTTGAAGATAATTTTTTTAACAAAACAAATTTGACTTCATACAACACACTATATATAATTAAAGAACACTTTATAAAATTAAAACTGCTGTGTTAAAATCATTATCCCAATAGATTTTTTTTTTCTTTTTTGATGAAACAATTGAAGTTGTTATTTGTGAAGCGAGGTGTTACCTTTTGGGCTTGGGAGTTCTAGATTAATAATAACTCAATGTGAGGCCGGCAGAGTGGGACCACACAGTGAGACCTCTTTCTATGGCCCAGATACTTGCACACGGATGGAAGATCTAAACCGTTCGATCTGTCATTTGACCATTCCAGCAACGGTCGGTCGTCACCCAGTTTTGTCAGATAGTGAAAAGAATCAATTGATTACCCAGAGTATGTATACTAAATTAAAATAGCAGCCGTACATTGGTTGGAGAGTAGGCATTAAATAAAAAGATCTAATATCAATTTGCCACGTCATCTTTAGTAAACTATCGTATATATGTTCCTGTGCAGTTATTGAAATTGATCTTTTCTTCCAACGCTCAAACAGTCATTTAATCACACATTCCAGTCGATTAATTCGTCAGATATTGTGGCGGTCAGAGATTATTAGAGCGGGTTGCACAGACACGGTGCTTACCGTACAAGATAATACTGAATTCTTAAAGTATAGAACACCTCCTCATACAAATAGTTTTTAAAAAAAAACTTAATGTTCAAGGTAATTTAAGAAATCTTTAAATAAATATTTTTAAAAAGAATAAAAATTAAAATACCCTAAAAATTTATAACTCAAAAATATCCTATAACCTATAAACTCTATATATAGTCAATAATAAATCTTAACTATTTGGTAAAACCACATCTTATAATAAGAAAAAAAAATCTTAATTAATATGTATCATAATACTAACTAATCTTAATATGTACAATGTACTGCACTTATATAAATATTTACTCCACCTCTACCTCTTATAAATATTTTCTACTCCTCTTAACTCATTAAAAAGTTTTTACTCTCCTTTAAAAATTACCTATAATTTAATGTAAAATGTGAATTCTTAAATAATTGTCATGCAATATCAGAGTTCACATTTTATATCAATTTATAAGTGATATTTAGAGGAGTAGAAAATATTTACAGAAGGCAAATGAAGTAAATATTTATAAATTAAATACATATTTATATAGGTTAAGCAAATATTATATAGGTGCAATAATAACATGAGTCAGTATCAAAGATAGATATTAATAAATATTATTTTATTATATATAAGATACAAATATTATTCAATAGATAGAGTTATTGTTGAATATGAGTTTAGGGTATTTTCGAGTTGTGTTTTAGGATTTTTTTTTTTTGTTCCTTTGTAATCTACTTTTTTTTGCATATATTTTTTTAAGGTCAGTAGGCTAGTAGCTTTCTAACAATATATTAATATAAGAAAAAGTTATTTACATCTCTTAAGTTTTTTTTTTTTTGCATATTTGTTGAAATTATTTAAATATTAAGTGTTTGTAAGAATATTTATAACTTTTTTTGAGATATATACAGTGATATTTTTCTTTTAAAAATAATGGAGAGGGTTATCTATTTATTTTTTATTTTTTTAAAGATGTTTAGACAACATCTGGTTGGGTTGAGGCGTAGGTGTAAAGGTTACACCAGGTGTAGGCATGTAATACAAATAGAAGAGAGAGGGGGAGATAAATTCAACGGTAATAGCCGGAAAAAAAGGACAAAAATGCGAGCGCAAAACGAAAACCCCTTCGTTTCGTCTTTTTGTTATTTCTCTCTCTCAAATCTCTCCTTTCCCTTTCGATTGCACGCATGCTCTGCCCCCGAAAAGACATAAAACGAGAAAACCCATCGGAGAAGAAAGGGGTTAAAGAGGAGTATAAGTGAAATCCAACTTCGTTGCTTCAAATTTTGGTAGCAAATACTTGTTTAATCCTCCTCTCTTGTTGATTTTTTGACGAACTGAGACTCGGGGTTATCCATTTTCATAGCAAAAGCAATTTAATGATCAATCCATCTTCTAGAATCCTCTCTTCTTAGAGCATCGATAATTTATTACCCTCAGTTTCCAGAGAAATTTATGCGGCGATGGATTCAAAGGAGGAAATGGCGATAAAGGAGGTGCATGACGCCAACGTAGGCAACCAAACCAACAACAGCACAGACAAACTAAGCTATGAGATATTTTCAATTTTGGAAAGCAAATTCCTTTTCGGATACACTGATCCTACAAAATTGCTGTACCTTCCCAAGGAGCCGGCTCCACCGGCTCCAAACCCACAGCCTCTTTCTCTTCAGCGTGGTCGCGTTTGCATCCTCTCCATTGATGGCAACCCCTCTATCCATGGAGGAATCATGGCAAGCAAAGCCCTTTCTTACCTTGAACAAACCCTTCGGTTAAAATCAAGCGACCCACAAGCCAGAATTTCAGATTATTTTGATTTGGTTGCTGGTACTGGTATAGGGGGCGTTTTATCTGCGATGCTCTTCTCCTCTGAGGATGGGTCCCGCCCACGTTTCACTGCAGACGATACATTGCGCTTTTTGACAAACTGGTGGCCAAAGCTACACGCTCAGAAGACGCACAAGAGAGGCGGTTTCCTCTGGCAGAGAAATAGACCTCTCCATTCAGCCACAAAGGCCATGGAAGCTGCCATGAAACAACTGTTTGGTGAAAATCTCACTCTCAGAGACACACTCAAGCCGGTTTTGATTCCTTGTTATGACCTACAAACATCTGCGCCATTTGTTTTTTCACGGGCAGATGCAATTGAGTCTGAGAGTTTTGATTTCAGACTATGGGAAGTGGGTCGAGCCACCTGGGCAGAACCGGGCCGGTTTGAACCAGGGGAAACCCGGTCCCTAGATGGAAAAACTGTATGTTTTGGCATAGATGGTGGTTTGGTGATGAGCAACCCTGCATGTGTTGCCATAACTCATGTGTTGCACAACAAGTTGGAGTTCCCATTTGTAAGAGGGGTTGAGGATGTACTTGTGGTGTCAGTGGGCTGTGGGTCCGGGAGTAGCGGTGAATTGGCTGGAGGTGACTGGAGGAGGTGGAGCCAGAAGGAGTGGGCCCAGCCAGTGGCAAGGATTGCAGCTGATGGGGGAGCTGAATTTGTGGACCATGCTGTGGCCATGGCATTCGGCGAACACCGTGCTGCCAATTATGTCAGAATTCAGGTTTGTGTTCATTATTTATTTTATTTTTCTATTTCATTTTATTGCAAGAGTAATGTCCTACAATGGATAGATTGTGTCTAAGTGTCTCTCCTTCTTCTTCTTATTTTTTTTTTTTATGGTGTTGACTTGGTCAAATTTGGTACTGTTTGTAGCTAATAAGATGCTAGTTGGTTCCTAGTTTTAAAAACCTTATAATAGACAAAGATGGCTTCTGCCTTTCATTTTTTAATAGCTTTTGTGGGGCCAAAAATTCGTGGCTGATTCTTTCCTGATGAGTGGTCTTCCATCTAGGGTAACATAACATTTATCCTCTCCATTGGGCACCTAACAGGAGAGATTAAACTAATGAGTATTGTTTGCTCCTCCATTAATTATGAGTGCCTAAAGATGCCATCAAATAAATATTTAATATTGGGGGTTTGAAAGCTCAAATTAGATGCTTAGCTTGAAATGTGATTTAGACAGTACTCCTAGACAGTGCAGTTATAACTTATAAGATAAGAAGATGGGTATTGCAATGTGCACTTAAGTTGATAAAGCTGATATAATAGCATCTCAAGCTTCATGAAATGAAACCCAGTTCATATGTAACCGAGAGTTGTTATTTCCTTGGCTTGGAGTGTAAATGACTGTATTCTTTTAGGATGATTTGGATTGATTTATCTGTGCAGTGTATTTAGTCCATTGTGACTGGTACATTTGACAGCATGGGGGATATGTTTTGGTATGTTGGAGTAAAAGTTTTCCCTAACTGAAACTTATGAACTTATCGAGTAAATTGAGTAAATTTTAACAGGTTTTATATGGCTGGTTTTTATGCTTTTGTTGTAAGTTAAGGTATGTAAATTGTTTGACTTTGCTCACAAGTCAATATTGGAAAACTTCATTTGTCAAAAATATTGAACCAGTTGGCTATTTGAATATGTAAACTCATTAGGTGGCAGGTGTTTATGTTAATTTACACAGCTTTGATATGACTGGTTCACGTGCTCTGTTGCAAACTAAATTTTGTAAATTATTTGACCTGGCTAAGAAATCAATTTTTTTTTTAAAGTTACTGGTGATTAGTTTGTATAGATAAATGTAAGTTGTAGGCTTTTACTTAGTACTGTTCAAATTATTATTCAAATTGATTATTATTTTTTTTTATAAACAATGGGTTTCTTTTCCACAGGCATACAGTGCTCCAAGCCCCTCAGCACACAAGTCGGATCCAGACTGCCATTTGGGTTCGGGTTCCATAGACCCGGTTGCCCTTGAGGAAGCAGCAGAGCATATGTTGAAGCAGAAGAATGTGGAGTCGGTGCTCTTTGCAGGTAAACGGGTTGCTGACTGCACCAATAAGGAGATATTGGATAAGGTTGCTAGTGAGCTTATTCAAGAGCACCGTACTCGGCATTGTCGGATTGCACCTACAGTTGTTATAAAACAATTAAATTCATCAGATCGATCCTAATTTAAATGCATAACTGGGAAATTGAGATATTTCAACCAATAACTAAGGCGAGCAAGGCTGCTTAAAATCTGTATTATTTTCTCTTTCTTTGCCCCGGTATTATTGTTTCCGTAGTGGGTCCTGCTTTTTTTTTACATGGCAGTTTAGAAGAGATAAAGAAAAAGAAAGAAAATAAAGAAAAAGTAATTTGTGAATATTGTTTGGAGTTATTAGGGAAAGTAGGGAATGAAAATTGTAATCTCTTTGATGAATCCTTCCATTCTTAATTGTTTTGCATTTATTATTTCTTCTTGTAAATAATAAAATTTTGGTTGTAAGAACAAACCCATTTCTTTGATTGCCTCTGTGATTGTGATGATGGCACAATACTTCTGATGAACAGTACAACGTTTTGTACAATTAATCAATCAAATAATGAAATAGTATTGAAATCTATCTCTTTCATTGATCTTTGAAGAATTGAATATGTATGGAACCTACTTAATCCTTGTCACGATGAAATAGTTTACATTTTGTGAAAGGTCAGTTTATTATTTTTTTATATTTAAGTGAAAGGCCAGTTGAACTTATCTTCCAATGCAGATCTAAAAGACAACATTTGTGTGGTAGTGGCAAAGAAGGCGTCTCACTATGGAGCCTCCTGCTCAATATTGAGATCAATAGAGAGACAACTTTTGCATATTATATTATTATGTACCTATAACTACAATGATTGCTTCTATATGTCTTTAACAATGATTAAGGTTGGTACACTGCTTCCAACCACGCTCATCAAACATTAATAATTAATAACACAGACAACAGTCTCTGTTCTCTCTTTTGTATGCATTCCAAGTTATGAGAATGTCAAATTTATAAAATTTAGGAACTCATATGGTCTCATTGGCAAAAGATCATATGAGTTTTTAAAATTTTAATTTTATTGAAATGACTTCAAATAACGAATTCGAATTGTTGAAACCGATCTACTAGACAAGTTATGAGAATGTCAAATTTATAAAATTTGGGAACTCGTATGATCTCATTGGCAAAAGATCATATGAGTTTTTAAAATTTTAATTTTTATTGAAATGACTTCAAATAACGAATTCGAATTGTTGAAACCGATCTACTAGACAAAGTTATGAGAATGTCAAATTTATAAAATTTCAACTTAATTTAGTATAAAGTCGAACGGAAAAAAAGAAAGAGATTTATAAGTTAATTTTAATGTGTTTATTTTTTATCATTTTTTGACCGCTTAACTTTATACTAGATTAATTCGAAAATTTATAAATTTGACATGCAAACACATCACTTATAAAGTAGATCGATTTTAACTGTATGAATTTGTCATTTGAAATCAATCGAATAGATTTTGGGTCCGGATACCCCTAAAGTAACACAATTTTTTAGTTTAGATCCGGATCATCCAATTCGAATCCAGGCCAATCCGTATCAGATTCAAATCTAACGGTCTGGATCTAAATTAAAAAATTGAGTTACTTCAGGAGATCCAAACTCATAGATTTTAGAGTTAAACTCATAAAGAACTTGGAGCTTAAGAACACCCTAGCTCTACTCTTCAGTCTTTTTCATTTTTATAAACCTTAGTTGACATTAAATTTTAAACATGCAATCTTTTACATAAAAAAAAAAGGACATTACGTTAACCAACTATATTAGATGTACTTTCAATGACAAAGTCGTTTTTAGTTGTTTCTTCTATTTATGGGCTGAATGATTTCCCATTGTTTGCTGGCACAAGCAAAGCAATTCCCTTCATGGAATTGCAAAGGATGACAGCGACTTCATTTTCGAATGCACATAATGAAACAGTCTATATCAATAAATGAGATCATTTAATAGGCCTCCCTAAAGCATCTAATATTAGTAAAAGCCATTATTGCTTTCAAACGGTGGCATTTCGATACGTCAAAACACACACACAAAAGAAAAGGCAATTCCTTTTTAAGTTACATAGGTCAGAATTAGCCCCTATAGGTTGTTTCCCTAAAGTTGAGACATGTAGTGCAATAGAGAATCCTTTTGCCCAACTTGTAAGAGTTTCATACCTGATCCACCTTGGTAAGGCATTATGCAATAAACTTTATTATGAACCACATATTGAATTCAAATTGTGAATTTGCCAATGCCAGGCAAACTCCTTACAAATGCGGGAATAGTGTGGAAAAAACGTGCCGTGCCGTGACTAATATGCCGTGATTTTGATCTCGTGCTGTGACCAAGTTAATTTTTCACGTGCCGTGCCGTGACCAAAATGTCAAGGGGTGGTCACGGCACGCGAATGGTCACGCCACGTGAGTCACGCCGTGCCTAAACGTGCCGTGACCATACGTAACTCTCGTGACTCGCGTGACCATTTAATCATAATTTTATGTTAGTTTATTCAAAATTCAAAATTCATCATTAAATCAATATCTAATGGTCCTAGTTACACATGACTCGCGTGACTGCATGCCGTGCTGTGCCGTGCCAAAGTTTCAAAAGATGAACACGGCACGCGAATGGTCACGGCACGGGACACGCGAGTCACGGCACGTAACTGACACGTGTGCCATGCCGTTCCATGACCGAGCCGGCTCCGCCGTGCCATTTTTCCCACTCTAGGTGGCATTTCGATACGTAAAAACACAAAAAAATAAAAATAATAATAAGGCAATTTCTTTTTAAGTTACATAGGTCAGAATTAGCCCCTATAGGTTGTTTCCCTAAAGTTGAGACATGTAGTGCAATAGAGGATCCTTCTGCCCAACTTGTACAAGTTTCATACCTGATCCACCTTGGTAAGGCACTATGCAATAAACTTTATTATGAACCACATATTGAATTCAAATTGTGAATTTGCCAATGCCAGGCAAACTCCTTACAAATGGGGGAAACTATAAGTGAGAAACCTTCAAATTTTAAATTAAAGCACAAAAAACAAAGGAGCGCGACTAAACAACTTATTCGCACTCCTTGTATGTGCATCCTAAATGTGTTTATACTTGTTTAAAAAAATCTTTAATTGGAATTTTCTTAATGATTTTTTTAAAAAAATAGCATGCAATAAACGCTTTGTATAGTAGATATAAACACTTTATTACTTAAAAAGAAATACCAAACTGTGAAGCAATTTGATGGAAACATATCCAAGTAGATATTGGTAATTTGTAGTAGAACTGAAGAGGTGAAAGCTATCGGATGGTGCTGAGGCTGAGCATAAGAAATGAAAGGATGCAGCTGAACTTATGGAACTTGCCATTAAAGAAGTAAATGCCATCCAGTTTGCGAGTACAACTCTGCTGTTTTTCCGAAAGAAAATAAGGAACCTGCTTTTCCGGATCCAACCATTTAAATTCGTCGAGATTTGTGCATGAAAAAGTTTCTTTATCGAGATACGTGAATAGAAAAATTTGAATAGTTGGATTCGGAAAAGCAAGTCCCTGTTTTTTTTTCGGAAAAGCAGCAGAGTCGGACTCTCCAGTTTGCACCACCCAAGAACAAAGATTGTCCTCTCAAGTGCCATAAAACGAAAATTAAATTGATAAATTCAGTGCCAAGAACAATGACTGTTCTCTCAAGTCGTCTGTTATCTTAAATTATCTCTCTAACCTAAACACCAAAATCAATCAGTAGCGCTGTCTACAAATGGGGTCTATGATAGTCACTAGTCAGGGTAAGATCTTTTTGTTTCCTTGTGGAAAGTGACATTTAAAAAAAAATGATGACAACAGCATAATAGCATATGCTTTGATTGCTGTTATCACACTTCAAGTCTGGTCACCTTGTCAACATTGTGCCAGTTTTGGTTCATGATGACTCGTTTCATAAACTAGTAAGCAAGGTCTTTCAAACATTCAAAAAGGTTTTGAAGGTTTGAAACTAATTATTTGCAAATTGCATTTTAGAAAAAGCAAAAAAAAAAAACAGAAAGCCAGAATCTTTCATTTCACAAATAAATAAATGTTCTCTCAGAAAGCAAGATAACAAATGATGATGCAGAGCACTGTTTTTCTTTGAACTTTGGATGCTGTACTGTTACGGAGATGTATCCGAAAAGATAATCCCAGGATAAAAATACTTTTTGTACAAAAAAAGGAAGCTCTAAGTCAAAAATCACCGATGGTTGACTTAGTCCCACATTATATATCTAAAATCAAAACAAACCAACCCCCGTACTTCGATAAAATTAAACAAAAGTTGCTTATCTTTGCGCTAAGGCAGGAGGGAGCTAATATGCACTGACTGACAGAAATCTACTAGATCTGACATTATTCTCAACAACATAATTCAATATGTATCTTTTAAACCTTCTTTAAAGATTAAAGCAATGAAAATATAGAAAAAACAAAAAAACAAAAGAAGTCGCATAGAGATGAACAAAAAGCCCTTCTCAACAGATTGGCCACAGCCATAATTCCCAAATAGAAACCAGAACTGAATATAAATCTTGCTAAATCAATGAGAACATCTCAGAAATATAAGGGCTCTTAAGCATCGGTATCATGACTATCATCCTCACCACGAGATGTGACTTCTATGGCCCCTCCTGTAGCTGCCGTGTTCTCGCCTAACCTCTGCTCTAGTGCCTTCTCACCTCTTTCCCTGCACATCAATTGAAACACCATAAACAATAGATAGTAGCAATCGAAATAAAAGAGTACAAGAACTTGAGAATGAAAGAGCATGAAAATAAAAGAGTACAAGAACTTGAGAATGAGGTATTCTAATATGATTTTTGTAGTTGCAAACATACCAATATCTTTTAACTTTGTAAATAAAGCCAACTTCTTTCACTTTGCAGGTGAGACACCAACAATTTCCGGTTTATACCAAATAAAACCCAGTTGTCAGGTTAGGCTGACAGGAAGAACCAAGCCTAAGAACTTTGAACACTAGCTTCAAGTTTCAAATGACCATACACAGAGTATTAATTGAGCTGCATCCTGATTTAACAGTCGACTGTTGCCTCAAAATAACAAAATTTACTCAGGCTCATAGTCGCACATGTGAAAGAAGTCTTTCACAATATAACAAGTACTCTGGTGTTTTTATTGGAAAGAAGAAGAAAAACAAAAAGAAAAGCCTATATGATATACAATCTTACTACTCAGGAGCCAATATACTTGGCAACAGAAACCCAACATACTTGCCTAAAAAGAGTACAAACTATTAGAATTTTGTAATCCCCAATCTCAGCTGAAAGCACGTGATTAACTAGACTTCTAGATTGCTTGTTCTCTGGAAGCCCAACTAAAAACTTCTTAAACATTTCTAGTAATTAAAAGTGAACAGAAGAAAAGGAACAGATACCTTCTCCTGGAAGCCTTTGAAGGGTCAGAAACAGGTAGAGCCTGATGACCAGCCCTAGATCTTGAGCAGCATAGCTTGTCAAATACATTCGCAACCGGCTCTGTAACTGGTCTGACATATTTATTGGGAAAAATGAAAATAGATGAGCAATAGAACCATATTTTCAAAAAATAAAAAAAATAATCAACATAATTATGAAAGGAAATAATCAATGCATGTGCAGCAGCCTCAACGAGCTCGTATATGTCATATAGGCCCCTGTACTCGCATAACACATGACAAATACCAAACTTAAGCTGTCAAGCAGGAACTGGTGGTTAACTGCTTATGAGTGTGCACCATTGTCAACTGCAAGTTATATCAGTATTAAGCTAAGTGGCATCCAATTGCACTCTTGGAGGTAAGGCAACTGGAACATTAATTTTGCCTTGCTTAATTGAACAAGCAACGGCTTACTTGGACTAATGTGTCCCCACATTACAAAATTTGTGGATCTGGTACATTTGCACACTGTCAAGTTTAGCAGTGAACCATAACTGAAATCTTTATCCCAATTAACCTGGTCATCAGACTACAATCCAGTTGGCCAACCATATTATAAAGTTAAGATTTAGATTAAGTACCGCATGAAGTCTGGGAAGAAGCTGGGGAAGGAGAAATCATCACTAGCATCACCCTTGAGGCCGGTCAATGGGTTCTTTTGGAAGTACCGTAAGTATATCCAGCCCACATACGACCCAGCCACTAGAGTCGGTAAGAAGTTAATTGATTCTACTACTATGAATGCCATGACCGTTGAGAATACTATCACAAATAGCGGCATCCACTGCAAACTCCAAGAATGTTTGATAATTACTAAACCAAAACAATTGAGTAGCTACATATGAAAATTCACCAAGATGAAGAGAAATGCATACTTTGGCTTTGATTTTCCAGAAGAAACACATGGGCAGCTCTAGGTTTGGTAAGATCTGTTTCAATGCCACAAGGAATCCAGCAAGCACCCCATGGAAGCCCGACAATGGTGTCGTACTGTCAGAAAACAAAAGTACAAGTTATTTAGGACTCATATTATAAGCAGGTTATCAATACATATACAGTACCAGTTTTATGGTATTTGTAGAGCACAAGCAGGTCTACTTACAGGAAGCTCTCTTTGCCGGTGATGTAGTAAAGAGCGACGGCAATAACAAAGGCTAAGATAGAGGAAATAAAATTGACAAGGATGATGAATTTGAGAAATTCCTTGCGGCCCCACACTGGCTCTATATCCTTTCCACAGAAAAGAAGCCCCAGCGAACTCCCTATTGCCTAAGCCAAGAAATAAAAAATAACATAAAAATCAAGAAAACAAAATTCTAATCAAGAAATTTTTTGAAAATGCAAGAGTAGCTGGGCAGAGTTGTGTTGCCTACCCCAGGAAGAACTTGCTCAATGTAACCAGCAGTGAACAGCGTCCAGACAAATGGTATTGTCCTGTCAAATTTGTACCAAAAAATCCTCAAATCAGTAAAATTACATATTTAATTAACCATTTTGAACAAGAGGGGCAGGGGTTAGTACTTGGCAGGAATAATGGCTAGGTAGTTAACTGAACCAGGAATGAGCTGGAGCAATGCATAACCACCAATCAATACTATCACACCACCTTTGCATGTCTTTGTGAACCCTTTGCCTGGTGCTACCACCTACATTGATTATATAGTCTCCATTTAAACAATCTTAATGTAAAATAACAAGGAGTACAAGCAGGTGTGTTGATTTGTATTAAATTGTCATTAGAAATGTTTTGACATGGTATTAGGCTACTGATTTAGTCAGCAATTATGCCTCTAATCAAGTGAGGAGAAAATATTTATCATCAAATTGCACAACAACCATGTAAAATTGTAGTGAAGTTTTTCCAAAAATAAAAAAAAAGGTATAATGAAGGTAGAACTCCATATTTGAAATACCAAATACGTATACAAAGTTATGCCAGATCTAGTAGAGAACATAACAGACATATAGAAAGACAGCAAAGGTGAAAATGCACTTATAATTTTCTCAAAATAACTTGTGGTTAAAATATGATAATTTACAGTTTTTTGATAAATAAAAAAACACTCGTTATCTATATTATTTTTTTCTTTCATGTACTTTGGTTATTTGATCAATTACGTGATTTTTCAAGTGTCATTTGTAAAAGTCTTTTTGTGAAATTCAGTAAGTGAATTAATGTAGGTGAGACGTCCTTTTCTTATCTATGCAATTTTTCATTGTTAGAAAACTGGAAATTCAAAAAATATATATACAATGATTTAGATCTAATTTTAGATCATGTAAATTAGACCACATCTTTCTTTTAAACTAAATGGATCCCATCTTCATAGGTTTCAATCCGAATTTAGAATTTCAAATTGGCTGGCATTTCAAAGTCAACGGTTTGGAATAACAGTACAAAGAAGAGGAAAAAGAAGAAACTTCTCCGAAGACTAAATCGATCAAGAGCTAAAACCGTAACAGAGATGCCGACAAAAGAAATACATTTTCTAAGGATTCTAAGGACTAAAATTTTTAGGGGTTACGAACTGGATTCGGACCTGGAGCTCAAACAAATC
The DNA here is from genome assembly GCA_025461125.1 of Carex kokanica. Taxonomy (NCBI): domain Eukaryota; kingdom Viridiplantae; phylum Streptophyta; class Magnoliopsida; order Poales; family Cyperaceae; genus Carex; species Carex kokanica. Next base: position 489,976 of record JAJGRX010000981.1, on the reverse strand, counting down.
AGATCAGAGAAGATCCTAACTCTCTTCTTAGCATTAACACTTAAAATCATTCAGGAAAAGTAAAATTGACTGAGAAAACTTACCGGAGTGGAGGAAGGTTGGTCGGGAGAAGGTGCCGCACCCTCCATCATGCCTTCTCTTCACTTCCTTTCTTTTGTAGATCTACCGACTAACAGTGGAGAGAGAGAGCAAGAGAGAGAGAAAGAGAGAGCTTTCTTTCTCTATCTACTCTCACAATGGGGATTTTGGTGTTCTCCCTTGCCTTGTGGTCAAAGTCTTAGAGTTAAAAGGGATGTGTAGTAGTTGTGACACTGCTCTCCGTTGGAATGGACCGGTAAAGTCTAATATATTTCCTTTTTTTTCTTCTGGAAAGCTATTGATTTGTTGCGGATCCGCTGTCAGTTGGGATCCGTATCCTCTGCATTAACTCAAGAGGGAATCTTTTGAGTTAATGAATTTCAACCGTCTGATTTTAAACGGAGCCAATCCAGCTCGTGTCTATAACATAGGGGGTTCTTTAATATTAGTGCAGATCTAGTTTGCACGAATTTTGAAACATATTGAACATTCAGGATTCATTGACTCAAAAGATTCTCTTTTGAGTTAATGCAGAGGATATGAATTCTTTCAGTTGTTACCAAGTTCGGAGTCCGGATCCTCCCAAGTAACTCAAATTTTAAGTTTAGATCCGAACCGTACAGTCAAAATTATAATAAATTTGATATAAGGTAAAATGTATGAATTTTTAATATGTGTGTTAAAACAGATCGGACGGTCTGAATTTAAATTTAAATTTAAGTTAAAATGGAGGTTAATTTCACACTATATATAATATTTTATTTTAAATTTTATTACAAATAAGATATAAATATAAAAAATTTGAAAATAAATGGGGTCAATTGACCCCATTCATACAATCTAGATTCACCTCTTATCGCAGAGTTAGTGGCTCCGGATTGTTCTTTTAACCTAGCACGAATTTTAAAGGAGATCTCTACAGTCTAAATAGACACCGGATTGAGTTTGATTAAATCTAAGTCGTAAAGTTGTGAACCCTGTCGTGCAATACTGAATTAGATATCAACTCTTCATCAATTTCATTAAAAAAGACTAATGTTCAATGCAATATCATGAGAAAATAACTTTTTGCAAGGTTCTACCAAGAAAGTTTGTAATATCCTAGAACAAGGACTAAATCAATAAAATGCATTCAGTTGACTAAGTTTATACAGCAAATTTATAATATATTTAAAGAACGAGGAGGAGGATGTAATTTTTCCCGTGATAATAAGATTGAGATTTAAGAGAGCGCGACAGCGCGTGGACCGGGACTCCGGGAGTTACGGGAGTAGTAGGCCATACAAAATTTCCCAAGTCTTTTGTTGCTATACAAATATAGTGATCTGTGCAGCTCTTTAGTAGCCAATTGATACGGTTTGTCGTGACTCTTGAGTCTTGACTCGAGGCAATAACAATGATAGTTGCACAGATTATTGTACGGATATATTTATAAGAGATCCTTTAAGAAAATAGGGTCCAGGTCCCTAATCGCGGGGTCCGGATCGCCTAAAGTATCCCAATCTTTGAGTTTATATCTGAACCGTCCGATTCGTGTCCGGGCCTTTAATCTGGCGGCCCGATTCGAATCTCACGGTCCATATCTAAACTAAAAAATTGGGTTACTTTATTAATTTCCTCTACGTTACAAACTGTTAGTTTTCCATCATAGTTTGCTACGGGTGATGGATATTGAGCACCAATACAAGCAAGTAGTTATCTCATCATAGGTTATCCATCTCTTTATTTTTTCTCATTTTGTAGTCATTGGTTAACATCTAATCAAATTCATGCAGCTACTTGAACTACTTATTGATAGCTATAATTTATTAGTTAGTTTGTTTTTTCCATTAGAGGCTAATTTTGTCAAGTAAGAAATTTCCATTAGAAGTTTGCAATGCATAGACAAAATTTATTGTTATCAATAAGTAATCTGATTAAAAATTTATAGTAATGAATTGAAAAGATACAATTTTATGAAAATGTGTCAACACTTATTGAAGAACTTTGCAATAAATTTTGTTGTCACAAGAAATACACCTATCTATGATCTATCTTACAATTTATCTATTCATTTTATTGTAAAAGTATGTGTATTTTCCGACATTTGTACAATACCAATAAACCATTTTCTACCGACATTTTTAAAAATACCCTAAGTTAATCACAAATTATTAAATATGCCCACGGTCCGCTTTTTTTTATTAAAAATGTCCAAACCGGCCAATAATTGGCCGGTCCCGATTAAAATTCGATTAATGGCGGGACCGGCCAATAATTGGCCGGTTCCGTGATTTTTTTTTTTTTTTTTTTTAGAGAGAAAAATAGCTAAAATGCTGAAATGAAATCTAACACAAAAAAATCGAATTGTTTTTTTAAATATTTGTTAGATTACTTTTTTTGATAGCATATTTATACTAAAATACGCTAAATTACTTGAAATTATGTTAAATTATGCTGATTGACACTAGATTACTTTAAATTATGTTAACTTTTTTTAAGAGACAAATAGCTAAAATGCTGAAATATAACACTAAAAAATCGAATTTATTTTTAAATATTTGCTAGATTACATTTTTTATATATAATTATCATATTTATACTAAAACACGCTAAATTACTTGATTTATGCTGAATTACAGTAAATTACAATAATTATGTTGAATTATGCTAGAATACGGTAAAGTACACTAAATTACGTACGAATAGGGATGATATCTTTACTGAGAAGGGGAAAAACGACGACGAAACTTCAAACGGCCATAAAACGGCGCTCGAGTGTCCGATTTCAGCAAATGACCACTTTTCGGAAAGCTTGCGAAAAAGCGCATGCGTCCGAACTTGCTTTGCCAGATTTTCAAATTCAGAATCGCTAAATAACAAACGGAAGAGCCTCAAAACTTCAGTTGAAGTTTCCGATTAAGATTTTCATTTCTATTCTCCAATCTACGTAGCTCAGTAAATTAGTTATATAATGAACTTGTAGAATACCAATTTTTATTATTTTTATTATTTTTTTTACTATTTTTTATGATTTATGAAAGATGGCACAAAATCGGCCCTATTCATACGTAATTTAGCGTAATTTACCGTATTTTAGCATAATTCTACATAATTGTTGTAATTTCAGCATTTTAGTAAATTTACCGTATTTTAGCATAATTATTGTAATTTACCGTATTTTAGCACAAAATCGGCCCTATTTGTAGCGTATTTTCTAACAAATATTTAAAAAAATAATTCGATTTTTTTGTGTTAGATTTCATTTCAGCATTTTAGCTATTTTTCTCTCTAAAAAAAAAAAAAAAAAAAATCACGGAACCGGCCAATTATTGGCCGGTCCCGCCATTAATCGAATTTTAATCGGGACCGGCCAATTATTGGCCGGTTTGGACATTTTTAATAAAAAAAAGCGGACCGTGGGCATATTTAATAATTTGTAATTAACTTAGGATATTTTTAAAAATGTCGGCATTTTCTACATAAAAAGTATGTGTGTACACTTTTGGGGTTGTGAAGCAGAGCTGAGGCGTTTTTCCAATTAAAGAAAGTGATGGCTTATCTACCCACGAAATGATGTGTTGGTTAGTCAACGAGGGAAGGAGAGAGAAACTATTATTTTTATAGAATCAAATCATCCACAATTACTCAAATTTTCAGAACCAATTTTTTTTTACCTTAACCTTCATAACTGATGTCAAAATTCATTAAAATTAAAACAATATAATTTCGGTGCATGTTATCATATATTGTATATTAAGCTTGATGTAATTAATTAGTTGGCTAAATTTGATAAAACTAAACTGTCAAACCTTACAGAGAATGAGTTTTGTAATTCTTCTTTCACATTCTCTGTTAGGGCGTGTTCGGCCGTCTAAAGGAAACGAGAATGAAGATTTTTGAATGATCGAAACACTGTGCGCGTGGGAACAAAAATTTACTCTTAGTAAATTTTTTTTTCCCACGGGCACAGTGTTTCACCGAACAGAGATAACATGTGGAGATCAAGACTTACAAGGATAAATCTTTGAAATAAATCAAAACTTGACTCAAAAGAATTTAGCCCTAAAAAGGAAAAGTGAAGAAAAACAGGAAAAAAGAAAGCGAAAGAGAAAGAAAAGAAAAAAAGGAAAAAATTTTGTTAGAACGAAATTGAAAAAGAAATTGCACCAGATAAGGACAAGACTGGTGATGACCTGTTTGGAAACAAAAGAAGAAAAATAATCTCTATTAAGCACGAGTCCTTGTTGGTGGTACTTTTGTAATTAAAAGTACTATTAGGTTTCTGACTTTCTATTAAAATTATTTTCAATCCATACATTATGCAGTTAAGAGTGGATCTACTTTCATTCACAAAAATACTATGCTCCTTTTATAATTTCAAAACTTTAATTATTATATTGAATTTTTATTGAATTTTACTTTTTGAAGTTTTTGTATGGTACAGTTCCTTCATAAAATATTAGATGTTTAGAGTAGAATTAGGGTGTTCCTAAGTTCACCAAGTCTCTTTGTGAACTCAACTCTAAAACTTATCGGATTTATTTTAAATAACAAATCCGAACCGTTGAAACATGTTTACTTTACGAGTGACGCATCTACATACAAAAATTTTAAAATTTTAAATTAATTTAGTATAAATTCAATGAGTCAAAATTAGAAGGTTTATAATTAATTTTAATGCATTCATTTTTTGAATAATTTTTTACCACTTGACTCTATACAAAATTAATTCAAAATTTTTAATTTTTTGCATGTGGACGCATCACTCGTAAGATAAACGAGTTTCAATAGTTTGGATTCGTCATTTGAAGCCAATACAATAGGTTTTAGAGCTGAGTAGCTGAGTTCACAAAGAGGCTTTGTGAACTTAGGAACACCCTAGTTCTGTTCTTGATAAACTATTTGACTATATTAATTGATGACTAAATACTCGATACATTGCGTGCATGAAGAGGTGAAACTAGAAAATTTTAATTTAAGAAACTGAAATTTAAAATATACAATATGTAGTAGGTGAAATTTGAACTCAAGTTTTTACGACTTAAAAAATTTAACTACTAAGCTATAAATAAACATCTAGAGTAAATTTGATCTAACAATATTTTTTATAGGAATATGTAAAGTTTCATGCTCAACTCATCCTTTTTTTTTAATTCTCAAATCCGATCATTATTAACGTGCGGGTATAATTATAATCTTATCCGACAGTTTCTATTGTTTTTTTTTGGCCGTAGGCTTCTATTAATATCAAGGTTCTAAATAGCGTTTATAGCGTCGTAGCGGGAAGGCAAAAAAAAAAGCTATAGCGAATAGCGTCGCTATAGCGGAAGCTATTTCAAATAGCGTTTTTTTTTTACATTTCGTATATTCAATATTTGTACTAAATATCAACATTATCTAAAGTCTCATAGAACAATAAATAACACCAAAGTAATTAAGAAATTATAATATTCATATTAAACCCATACAAAGTCCAAATTGCGATTCAAAATATCCATAGTAATATTATAAACTATCGATTTTTCCTATTAAAAATATATTATGCATCATGATTCATGAAATAATATATTTTTTTTTTCTATTCAAATTTTAATTTCGGTTTGGACTTTTTTTCTATTCAAATTTCAATTTATATTCCCAATTTCAAATTGATTTATCTGTAGCAAGTAGCAACAAATTCAATTTCGGTTTGAGATTTTTTTTATCTTTATTTAAAACCCATATAAATTTCTTAAAAAAATAAAATAAAATAAAACCCATATTGTATAGCGCAAATAGCGCAAATAGCGGACCGCTATAGCGCTGTAGCGGCCGTAGCGCAAATAGCGCATTTTGATGTCATAGCGTAGCGTTTGGAGTCCAAAAACGCTATAGCGCGCTAGTTAGAACACTGATTAATATAAACAGTTCAGTACATATCAAGCATATCAATTAGAACTAGCAACATACTAATAGAAAAACAAGAATCAGAAAAAAAAAAACAGAAAAACAGAAAAAACAGAAGAAAAACTGAACGTGCTAGTCTGTAAACTGAACACTCTGCGATCAAAGTGAAACAAGAGAAAACAGAACAACTGAACCAAAACATGTCTACATGTCATGCTCAGAGTGTGAGGTGCTTGAGTCGTCTGTTCTTTGTGCTCAGATTGAGATGGTGAAGCCGTTAATTTTCTTATTCGCAGCATAAAACATACTCTGTACTTCTGTAGTATTTTTTTTTAGGATCCTGATAATTATCTCTGCACCCCTATGTCCGCATTATCTCCGCATTTAACTTCCATAACTATCATAGAGGGACCGTCCCCGCATAATTTCCTTATATAATCCGTATTGTCCCCGCACAATTTTTAAAGTATTTATACATATGCACGGAAGTATTTATACTTACGCACGAAAGTATTTTAACGTAAATAATTGTCTCTCCAACCAAATCTCCCAAACTATTCCCGCAACATAAATACTTGTGGGGGACCACTCAAACTAAATGGGAGATCAGGGGGGACCATACACGTTTCTAAAAATATCAATATTGCCATAACTATATGGTGGGACCGCAATACTTAATATTTTTTACATATAGCACTGAATGACGTTTGAAAGTATTAATATTAAATATTGAAAGTATTTATTTCTATACACTGAAGTATTTATATGTATATATTGTACAAAGTTTAATCTTCAGGCGTTTGATTATGTTAAGTTACATATTAAAGTATTAATATCTTATTTTGCAAGTATTGATACCTATAATGTACTGAAGTATTTATACTTATGAGGTCAACTATTTTTGTTATTAAAAGATTGATGCAAGGATACAAGGTCCTCACTACTTCATTAGAAGAAGATTGACGCAGGGACCATTGGGGAACTGAAAAAGAGGATCATCATATCAATTTACGCATGAAAGTATTAATATCTTATTTTACAAGAATTAATTTGTTATTTTTCAAGTATTTATACTTATGAAGGTTGACGCGAAGACAAGTGCAGAAACCAAGGTTCTAAATAGCGTTTATAACGTCATAGCGGGAAGGCTACAAAAAAAGCTATAGCGAATAGCGTCGCTATAGCGGAAGCTATTCCAAATAACGTTTTTTTTTACATTCCGTATATTCAATATTTGTACTAAATATCAACATTATCTGAAGTCCCATAGAACAATAAATAACACCAAAGTAATTAAGAAATTATAATATTCATATTGAACCCATACAAAGTCCAAATTGCGGTTCAAAATATCCATAGTAATATCATAAACTATCGATTTTTCCTATTAAAAATATCTTAAATATCATGATTCATGACATAATCTATTTTTTTTTTCTATTCAAATTTCAATTTCTATTCCCAATTTCAAATTGATTTATTTCTAGCAAGTAGCAACAAATTCAATTTTGGTTTGAGTTTTTTTTTTATCTTTATTTAAAACTCATATAAATTGTTTAAAAAAAAAAACCATATTGTATAGCGCAAATAGCGGCCGCTATAGCGGCCATAGCACAAATAACGCATTTTGATGTCATAGCGTAGCGTTTGGGGTCCAAAAATACTATAGCGCACTATTTAAAACACTGGCAGAAACTGAGAAAGAAGATATCATATAATTAGTGAGGACTATAGTACAACTTTCCTTTACTTAGCTGCGGGTAAACAAGAGTGCGGAGAGTAATATAATTATTTTATTTTTTATACCGATTAGATTAAGCCGGACTCGATATAAGTGAAAGATGCTTTGACATATATCCAATTTGAACAGGTCACAAGTCAATCCAACCCAATCCTCAATCCGTTAGGACTTCATATTTCTCATTGTGTAGTTTTTTTTAACTAATCATCAACAATAATTTTTTAAAAGAAAACATTGGTTACAGTAATTTGCACTTATCAAACACTACCAATTCTCCTGACATTTCAGGGCAGATTATTAACTGGATAACTTGTGTAGGGAGGTGGCGAGCATTGGCTGCCAGAGTCAAACCAAAACCTAAATCAATGGTGTTCAGCTGCCATGGCAGCCGATGCGGGCACTCATAAGCTAGCAGACACTAGCATTCTAGCAACCATGCCCTGGTAAATATAAGGTACAATTTTACTTTTAAGTCATTTAATTTAGTTTATGTCATACACGCACACTGCACACACACAAACTAAACTATGGCTCCTATTATCCTATATTAATTTAACAACTCTTTGGACTCACTCTCATTATTTAAAAACTAAACTATGGCTGCTAACAGAAGAAGTTAATTCTGTTCTACAATTCATCCTTCGAATCCTTATCAGCCTTCTTAGACTCTGTTGCAGTGGCTTTGGTTGTGCTCTCAGACTTTGTGACTGATGGAGTGGTATGTTGTTTCTTGAGCTTGAAAGGTATGGAAGCATGCTTCTTTAAGAACTTGTAGAATTCCACCACTGTCCTCTCCCCGTCATAGACAATCTGAATTAGAGAGGAGGAAAAAAAAAAAAAAGCACATTAATTATCTATATATCTTAAGCCCTACAAAAAGAACTTTCAACAAGAATTGTGTTCCAGTGAGGCTAAGGGAGTGTGTACCGGCTCGAAGCTTTTGTTGCCAGCAGGAAAGAAGAGAATTGTGGGGAAGCCATCTTGCTGATATCCATCAAAACAAATTAATTTAAAAAATATAGAGAGAGAGGGAGGGAGGGAGATAAGAGTTGCACAAAAATATGAATGTCAAAGAGAAAGTGAAGAGAGACCTGAGCACGGGGATGTTCATTGGAGGTTCCGTCCATTTTAGCAATAACAAGAGAGTCTATGCCACGTAGATGTTTTCCCAGCTTGTTATATATGGGTTCCAGTGCTTCACAATGGCCGCACCATGGGGCATATATCTAAATCCATTTAATTTTATATTCAAGTGAAAATCATTATTGCATAACCTAGTTGAGAGATTTATCTGTAGCAGAAAAAGTAGGACCAACCTCTAGAAGAACATCTTTGGATTCATCCAGTACAATCTCGTCAAAGTTATTTCCAACAACTATTTTCACATCGCCATCGTTCTGTACCATTTATACCAAAAATTGAAATATGCCAAAATTAGAGACATCAGGAACACCAAACAGAAAATTGAGGATGCATAGTTAAGAAGCTTACAGTTTCAGGAATTGGATCAGATTTGAAGAATGGCTGAAGCCTGTCTTCCAAAAAATCCTCAGCAAATTTCTAAAGAGATTTAAAAAACATTTAGAAGGTTAAAAGCATTATTGAGAGGTTAAGTAATTTGTTTGTCATTTGATAAATTGCCTACACACACATACATAACTGTACCTTAATGTTGTCCACAGTAAGTTCACCCTTAAGAAAATACTTCTTTTGATCTTCATTTCCGGAAAATGCAATAACCTGTTTTATTTTATTTAATGAGAAAAAAAAATCATACGAAATAAGTAGCAGTGTCTTTTAGGCATTAGAAAACTAAATGAACTAATAGTATGTATGAAAAATATGCAGCTAGAACTTGTGCAAAAATTGACCTGAGGTCCCTCTCCAGTTACACCAAAGTAAGCACAAACTGGTTCACCAATTTCCTTGTTGTCCTTCTCCACGGACACAAATATTATCTGCAATCAATCAAGCAAGATATAAAATAAATAGTGAGAACTTAAACCTTCACAAAGAAAAAGGAAAAGGAACTCTATCATAATTCCAACATCTATTAATTAAAATTATATGCAGCCTCAAAGGAAAGAGAAGAAACTAACAGTAAAGAATGACATACCTTTCCCTTGAATGACTTTGCAGCTTCTTGGAAAACGGGCAGGACATCACTTGTCTCATTAGACAAGGTAAAGAGCAAAACCTATAAATAAGCACACCAAAAGTAGATATAAAATATAATAAATATCATTAAAAAAACTTCATATCACATATAAAATGTGAGAATATTTATATACTTCTTTTTCAAATAACCTTTTTGCATTCACTTAAATGTACTTATCTTTTGGTCTGACAGATAATCTTTGGAACAAATTGATAAAAAAAAGTCTGATAAATCGAACCTGTTTTTTAATAGCATTATCAAATAAAGATTGGGCACTTTCTTGTGTAAAAGTGGTCACCAAAGGAAGCTTGTTAGCAGCTACGAACTCGGCCATTCTAGATGTACTCAATTCACCATCTGCAAAATTATAATATTGCCATCAAATCACTTAGATAGAGCTATCAAGTGCAATAGTGAATCAAGCTAAGTGTTACTGATTATTTAGTAAATGCTTGCCAAAGTATGTCACTTTCTCTTCCTCTTTCTTCAGCAAAACCAAAGCAGGGTGTTTGGCCTTGGGGTCAATGTGAAAAAGCTTGGCCACATCTGCATTTACAGTCTGGTAAAAGTTGACCTGATCTTCAAGTTTTGAGGCAGCTGACAGCTCATCACTATCAGCACCCTGCAATCAATTATCAAATTTATTTTATATAATCTCGAGATGTGATGTTGCATTCTGGTAAATATATCAGCAGGATAAGATAGATATAAGATTCAGGTTCAGATGATTAGAGGGGGTTTGTATCTCCTTCCCTTGATTACAGGTATGTTGTATACTCTTTCATTCACATTCGCAAAGCAAATTCAATATACAACAGAAATGAATTTAAAATTCAGGATAAATCTAAGGAGGCTATTAAACATTTCCCAAAATCACAAATTGGTCACTCAATGTTGATTACCCCTCTCAAGTCACTAAACTTCACATTTTATTCAATCAAGCCACTTTGTCCCTCACTCTTGGCTTGAAGGAAGAGAAAAAGGTGCGGGAGATAACAAAAGAATTGGTGAGAAGAGAAGAATGGGAGAACTGAAGGGGGACAAATCAAATACAGATCAGACCAACTTATGATTTGGACATAATTTTGTTAGGGCCAACGACATCCTAAAGTTAATGTTAAGATATTTCCACCAGATAAGTCTCACTATCAACATTACAATGGATTGTTAAGACCTTTTCACCAGATAAGTCTCATTTTCAACAGTTTAAGTGAATTGTTAACTTCTACCTATTCACTGCATAAAGACAACTTGAATTACAATCCTTCTCCACTATATTGCAAGAAGCATTGTATAATTTAAAAGTTTGTTCAACAACAACCCTAAAAGTGACTATGCTGTTTGTGCATTGCATAACCCAAATTGCAAACACAAAAACTTAGCCTTTGATTGTAGTGTTGCTTTAATTTGTTGACATTACTTCTGACATCTGTTAATCACATAGCTGATAATACTTCCTTGATGTAAAATAACAATACTGCTCTCATGACACTATTGAGCATTCATTTGTAAAATTGCAAAAATATAGCCAAAGTAACACCCAATTACGTATCGAATAATAAAAATACAAGCTAAATAATGACAAGTTGAGAACTTACCACGAGAGAATCAAGGTAGCCTACGACAATTTTGTCTTGGGAAGTCAAAATCTGCTCTGCTTCCTCAACTGTTGTGATATTGTGAACCCCTGGTCCAATTTTCTTCTTAATCCACTCCACGATTGTATCCCTAGTATCACAAAGTACCCAAAAGTTTTCAATTTAACCCCTGTATTTTAAAACTACGTGCAATGTAATGTAATTAATAAATGCTGAACGAAAGTGAAAATCACATCTGGCAAATCTAGGTCACAGATCACTCCTCACCTGCTTCTCCCACCTGAGTACTGAAGGCGGACACCATCAATGAAGAATAGAACAGTGGGAAACCCTTGAATGTCGTGCTTCTGTGACAGATCGCTCTCCTCTGTAGCGTCGACCTTCGCCAGTGCCACCTCAGCACCTTCCTCGGCCAGATCCTTTGCCGCAGCCGCGTACTCCGGCGCCAGAGTCTTACAGTGTCCGCACCACGGCGCATAAAACTCCACCATCACATGTTTATTTTTCGTTATGAAGGAGCTGAAGTTGCCGTCCGTCAAAACTACCACGTGGCTCTCGTCAAACTTCGACACGTCGTCTTCGTTCTCTTCAGGATTGAATTGGGGCAGATCGGAGTCTGCCTCAGACAGATCTGTGTCGGAGCCGAAACCATCATGTTGGGGTAAATGTGGATGGACCTCTTCCACGTCGTCCTGAGAAAGGAAGGCTATGTCATCGTCCTCGTCGGTACAGTGGACCAGGTTGACTAAGAACAGCGCGGAGATGGTGAGCAGTGCGAGGAAGAGAGCACGAGAAGAGGCCATTTTTAGGGGGCTTGATCGATGATTCGAGGTTTTAAAACGGGGGATTGGAGGGATTTTGAAGGAAAGGGACGCACTGGAAAACTGCTGGGGAAGTGGGACGAATTCATATCCTCTGCATTAACTCAAAAGAGAATCTTTTGAGTTAATGAATATAGACTGTCCGATCTGTTTTAAGATTCGTGTAAACTAAATCTGCACTAATATTAAAGGCCCCCTATGTTATAGACACGAGCCGGATTGGCTCCGTTTAAAATCAGACGGTTTAAATTCATTAACTCAGAAGATTTCCTTTTGAGTTAATGCAGAGGATACGGATCCGAACTGGGACAGTGGCACCAGTCACCAGTGGAACAAACAGAAGAATTTAATCTCCTGCCACATCATCGCGTGTTTTCCAGCCGTTGGATATTCTTTTCTCTGCTGACATGGACAATCGAACGACTTATTTTCTTGGATCACTAGAGATAATGTATTCGATGCTTTTATCAACCATTTAACTAAAGTTAAAAGGTTTTAATTTTATTTTTCCAACACATTTTTTTATTTTCAGGAAAAGGTCTGAAAAATAATCCTAATTTTATTAATTTTATGTAACCTTTAAAAATTGTTATTAAAGTATAAAAGAGAAGAAAAAGGAACTTTCTAAATCATAGTGTTGGGTTCAGTGGATTTGATTTTTTAGAATGGAAAGGAAAGGAAGGTTATTATAATTTAGAATAATCATAAACAATTTAATTTAATAATTTCAATAATTATAAAAAGTTAACTTATTATAATTTAGAAATCAGACAATTTAAAAAAAAAAATATCCTTTATGTATGTCACAAACATTGAAAATAATGAGATAACATATGATATTTAACTTAAATGAAATTTAATACATAATCAACCTATAACATAAATACTATGTATAAAAATATCTTTTTATTTTAGAAAAAAAAATATTTATTTTCTAAATATTATCAAGATTATTTTAAATATATCCTTTCTTTATAATTATAATTCCAGATTTAATTGATCCCAATTTCCCAGTATTTGAAAACTGAATATAGAATGGTCATCAGCTGTAATGGCAAAATTGTTTTAATTAGAAAACGTAATTTCTAGAATGTGTATTCATCTGATTGGTATTATGACGAGAGATGACCAATTACACTTTGACACGTCAGAAGAAAATGGTCAACTAGTTTTTGTTGTTAGTGTGGTCGTTACAAACTCACAAAGCGACCCCAACCCAGTAACAATATACGCGATTAATTCACAAAAAAAAATGTATTTTATTCGTTGTTTTGACGTTTTTGAACCGAACTCCGAATAAAACATGAATCTCGAATTATTCGCGACAAAAACGCATTTTTTTTTTTGGAGGGGTTTTTTAGTTTGTTTTTTGTTTGCTTCCTTGTTGTGACGAATCATTTCCGAATTATATCCGAATCACAAATTTTTTATCCTGCCAAACTGAATCCGAACTATTCATTTATCACTAATTTTAATAAAATTCATTTGAACACACCTAATATGTAGCTCTAAAAATATCTCAAATCATAGATTAATGTGGTACTATATACAAATTCAATAATTAAGGTGTAACCTCCATCAATTAAAATTCACATTGGGATTCCATATATTATCTATTGTAGAATCTTATTCATACGGATCCAAATCAGTTTTATCTAATTAAAGAATGAGTAGGGTTAAAATGCATTATTAGTTTTGTGCTTCAACTATATCTCACATCTTTATATCTATTCACAAAGTTTAAACAGTTTACTCGAACAGCTCAACATTATCTCCATATTAAAATGTGCTTAAAATTTTAATTATTTTTTTATATAGGTACAAAATCACGTTGAAAAAATAGTAAAAAATTTTCAAAAAATATAAAATTTGATCTCTAAGCACATTTTAATATGGATATTATATTGAGCGGTTCAGATCAATTGTTTGAACTTTGAAAGCAGAGATAAAGATGTGGGATATGATTGAGGCACAAAACCAATGGTACATTTTAACCATACTCAGAATGATTATAACCATAAAGAGTATCTATTGACAATTATAACCAAAAAGATTATAAGGGTGTAAGTACAAAAACTAATTTATCTAAACCTTTTATATCACTAGAACAGTTTGCCGGATTTTTTCTTGAAATAGAATTCATATGAAGAAAAAAATGAATTAAGTCTCCGTTATTTATAGAATTTTTATTTTTCTATATTGTATTGATTAATCTAAAAATACCAAAATATCATTCATATGTATGTGAGTTCTATTCAAAATTGAACTTATTTTGTTCATAAAAGACAGGACAATTTAAAAAAAAAATTTGATTTAACCTAATCTAAAATTTAAAACTAAGTATACATGCATCACAAAAAATTAGAATCATTTGATGTCGAGGTCTCTAACAATTAATAAATTCACAGAGGACAATATGTAAAAGTGTTGTATAAATTAGTCTAATTTATCATGCATTAATTGCACAATATAATTAGTTACAACCATTATATTAAAAAAATGATGATTTTGATTTTTAGAAAAGATATACGACAAAGTTTAACAAAAAACACTTAGACAATTTTCTTTATTTAGAGTTCATCGTTAACATTTGGTGCTGCAATACCTTGGTTCAGTGCTACATTTGAACCTGATTTTATAGCAGCTACAATTTTTCTCTGTAATGTCAATACACCAATTCTCTTTGAGACGACATAGAGCACCACCATTGCAAATATGAGAAACCCTACTACGAGTATAATCCTGCATAAACCAAATAAAAGTATTGAAATAACAAAGAAATAAAAAATTTCCTTCTAAACATTAAGACTTGAAGAGAAACTTCACCTGTCAATGACATCCTGGCGTTTCATAGAAGAAAGCAAGCCGCGTGTGCGAGACAGCAAGGATCGGTGGCCTTTGTACTCACTCTCAGCCTTTTTCAATACATTGCCCGATTCGTCTGAGTTTTGCATAGGAAAACATTGTTAATCATGAAAACCTATCATAGGCAACAAAACACAACTGGCAGGTTTATAAACATACCAAAAGTCGCCAAGGTACTTGCAGTCCGTTCTACCTCCTGAATTAATCAATGAAAAGAACATGTAGATAAGATAAAATGGAAATTTGAAATATTTTAATTATGATTTACTGTCAAGATTAACTACTGAGGTAAATTCCATATTGCTATAACTACCTGAACCATCATTTGACGGGTACGACGTAGGCTCTCAGTAATACTTTCAGCAGCAGACGTCATGCCAGCTTTTGTCCTACCAAATAAATAAGAGTATAAAATTGAGCATCAAGTCTTAACTACAGGTAGCAGATCCAAATAACAGGAATAGTAACTAATTTGGGGCAATTGGGTAATAATTTGATAAATTTGCTTAGCCAGAACCAGACATTTACTCTGACTACAGAACAACAAGCAAAGTTGTTATTTGGTGGTATTGATATAGGATTCAGTGCGTAAAGTTGCAACAGTGACAATTAATTATATCAAGGTGTGTTCTGCATTCAGAAAGATCGTGTATCAGATCTGGTGCAATGTGGGGATCGTTTGATAGCCAATCAAATGCCAATTAAGGAAGACTGTTAATTTCAAAAATTGCTTGATGGATGAACAATCAGTTTTAAAAGTGCACCAAGTTTGACAAATGGCCTACCTAAATCATAATTAACATACCCACAGATCAATTTTTTTTTGGTAACCAGTGAGCCGTTTGTCGTGGTTGTATGATAAGGTTGTTGTTAATATAACCTATCCTATTAGAAAAAAATAGAGAAAGCAAATAACATACTGTAAATTACGCCTTCGAACAGTAGACTCTTCGCCACCTCCCAAAAGAAGCTCTCTCTATACATCATATACAGAAATTAAAAGAATTTCCAAGGACATCAAACCATTTAAATGACATTAGGATGTTTAGTACTGAGTTGTACAATTCAATGTAAGGTTGAAACTGTAAAAAGACCTTGTGACATCAAATTTTTATATTAAAACTGACATAATGTCAGCACCAAAAAAATTATCAATGAAAAACCCCATATATTTGAAAATAACAGTTAATTACCTCTTCTTGAGCTGCTTTCTTGATATTTGCCTTGGCCTGGAAATTAGCATTTCTCAACCCCATATGCAACCTACAGTCATTCAAAACTCGATATGTTTAACATATATACGTCATCTTGGCCTGCTAGAACTTGATAAATGATATTGAATTGTTGAAATATAATTAAGCATAGTTGTGTAGATATCAATAGTGCATATCAGTTCATACTGTCAGGTTGGATTTGTATTGCTCAGTTGGATTGGGCGGCACCAGGGCAAGTTAATTTAGGCAATGGAAAAAAGTAACAATTGATCTTTTCTGGCCAGAATTAATAGAGAGATCATAAAAATCCAATCACCCTTTATTTCAACCGGCTTTTACCAGATCAAACTTTACGAAGAAAAAACTAGTAGCGAAATAAAGCACATACTTCTGGTACTGTTCCTTCCAAATTTCCACCAAAGCTTGCCCAGACTGTACCTCCTCCATGGTCGGCAGCTGTTGCGCGAGCAAATCAAGCCTGAACTGCATAGATCGAAGTGAAGCGAGCCCATCCTGAGCCGCTCCATTCAGTCTAGGCAGTGCATTCGCCTCCTCTGTGCCTTTGCCAGATTTCCCACAGTTTTCAATCGCTCGGATTGTTTCTTGCAATTGAGAAACGGTTTCATCCCACTCTTTCTTCAGATTTTCTACAGCCAGTGAGACCTCATCCATTTGTTGTGTTTATTCACTATTGGAAATAATTAAGAAAATCACTGTCAGTTATTTTCAGAGGAAATTATCACATTAATTGATTCCATGGGTAATCATCATAATTTTAAGACATACCATCATCCCAAACAAATCCAATTTTAAGACAGCATAAAAAAATTAGCAATTCATCAAAAAGAACGAGAGAGAGAGAGTACCAATAGACAGTAGGGGGGTGGGGAGGGGGGATCGCGCACATGCAATGGAGAGGTCAGAGCCTCAGAGGTGACGTCCCAAAACTCTCGCCTATTTTGATTGCTTCTATTTTAAATTCAGAACTAAACAGGATCAA
The DNA here is from genome assembly GCA_025461125.1 of Carex kokanica. NCBI lineage: Eukaryota > Viridiplantae > Streptophyta > Magnoliopsida > Poales > Cyperaceae > Carex > Carex kokanica. The sequence continues at coordinate 472,633 of JAJGRX010000981.1, read as the reverse complement.
CTAACTGGCCTAACATGCCAGAAACAAAATAGAATATACAACAGCCAAGTCTGGTATGAGGTTCTTCTCAGTTCTTGTATTTTGCTCTCAAGATTATACTAATTTTAGATGTTTTGTTTTCCCTCAATGTCAAGACTCACACAAGGAGATGCAGGGACTTGCCACTGTCTGGTCTAGAGATGTTGGTTAAACAGTCAAGTTGATTCCACTAGTACCAGTATAAATTTAGCAAATGTCTTGTCATAAAGCGGCTACAAGACAACAACTACTGATGTTTTGTTATCAAAGAAGATAGTAAGCTCATGCAAAAGTTGAAACAAAAACCAGAGAAAACAGAACGTATCGGCACAGGAACAGTAGGTGTCTACTAACAACACTAGAGCAATAAGCCCTTTGTTTGGCCTGAATCATGGACCAAATATTTGACGAGCAATCAGATGTTATCATTTACAACTCTTGGTTACATCTAATACTGAAACTTTAATATGCATAAACCCTATTTCATTTTTAACATTGCATGTATAAGCAAAAATTGCCTCACTTGTACATACTTTGGGTGTCGAGTTAAATATTTACTAAATGACACAGATACGTAGATTCAGAACAATTGACAGTTAAATACAATGAAACTGATGCATATTTTATATATTTTTGGTAAACACAAAAAAAAAAAATTAGCAGTTTTGTTCTTTCATCAGTACATAGGAACTGGTGATACCACTTAAATTTGTTAGTAGTTGCTAAAAGGGTAGAAAAAATTACAAAATTACTGAAATTCCTTGATGAATACTTTTTGCATGAAATTATCTTATTCTTGTGATCTCTGCCACATTTGCTTCTGAAATTCTCGTCACCAACCAATTTGATCTCTCACAAGCAGTACCAATACTCGATGCACTAAACTAATCAGCTAATGGTGCCAACATGAAACCTAGAAGAGCCTGCTATTTGCTTCGTGAGAACTGCAAAAGGGGCTCAATAATCAACTATGATTTTGTCCATGTAGAATAAGATGCCAAGGATTGAAATTCGAATTAATAATTTCATGCTTTAAGGACTCAAAGAAAGAAAAGTAGAAGAACAAAGATGACTCTTTAGTTAAAATTTTGAATCCCTCAGATATAAAATGTTAACATCTAAGCAGTCTAGAACAGGTTGATCACATTCTAACTTTTCTTATAGAGTTCGCAGCCATTTAAGTTCTTACTCCATGGGAATCACAATACAGACCATAGATCAAAGTTCCAATTAGGGTTCCAATTAGAACAAGATCAGAGTCCATTTCTAATCCATGTTCATACTAAAAAATGTAACTCAGCGGGTACGCCAAAGTTGAACCAGAATTAATCATGCAATTTTAGAGGCATTCTTGCATCCAATTTATGGCATCAACATCTTAATTAGCACTCAAGATCACTACTTCATAAAAAAAAAAAAAAGAGGAAAGAATGAAAAAAGATGGTACCTTGGCCTGTTGAGGTGGCGCGACAGGGGAGAGGTGGCGCGACGGAGAAGAGGTGGCGCCGGCGAGAGAGAGGCGGACTGAGAGTCGGACACTGGCGGCGAAGGGGGAGAGAGAGAGAGATCTGTTCAAAACCGTTTTGAGGCTCAAAACCTGTCCAAACTCCAAACGGGCTTCTCAAACGGAATGCTAATTGAACATAATTGAAATAGGAGATGTTGTTAAATACTTAAAAACAGGTTAATTAAACTTTAATGCGCATCAAGATTTCAAAAATTATTACTAAATTTTTTATTATAGTTCTAGAGGTGCTACTTTTATCCGATTATCCGGATCCGACCCGGAACCGACCCAGATCCGGTTAATTTGGGTAGGGTATGGTTTAAAAAATATAACCGGTTAAATTATGGGTACGGTTACAAAATTAATAATCTAATATCCGATCCGGATCTGAACCGGAACCGATATTGTAATGGATAGGATATGAGCTTGATTTAGTTATCCGACCCGATACCCATATAAATACCCGATAAAACATATATGAATAACTATGAAAATACAATTTGACATATAATCAAATCAACAAATGTCACGCCAGTAATCACATTTTGCATATAATTTTTTGAATAAAATTTATTGCTTTGAATATATCCTTCAGTATCTGCCTTATATATCCTCCTCATTATCATGAAAATTTATTGCTCTCATTGATATGCCATTCGCAATAAATCTCATTGAAATCAAATATTTGCCATAAATTTAATTCTCTATTCAAACAAATTAGTATTAATATTCCATTCATGGATTTTTTGAATCATAGAAAAGGAAATCACCATCTCCAATATTTTACTTTCTAAAAATTATATCTATTCTTCAATATTTTGATTTTCAAAAGTTATTAATCTCAAGCCTCCAGAATTCAAAAGCTATTAACAAAAAACAAAAAACTTTTTCGAATACTTTTTGTTACACCATGAGTACTCCAAACAATCAACAATCAAATCCTGAAAATACTACCCAAGTTTCACAAAATATTATTGAAGGCTCTTAATGAGAAAAAAAGAAAAACATCTGTAGTATGGGAGTTGTGACATATACCCACTCTGGATCCGGAACCGCCCCATATCCGAACCGGACCCGATAATTCACAAACAAGTTATGGGTATCTATCTACCCGGAACCGAAAGACTGGACCCGAAATATCTACGGATAGATAGGTATCCGGATCTGGACCCAACCCGATTTGAAACAAATAAGTATATGGATCGAAATTTGGACCCGCACACTTTTAGAGTACGGGTCCAAATATAATAGTATCCAGACCCGACCCGACCCGATAGCACCTCTATATAGTTCCTACATAATAAGATTGTATAGTTTTTGTTATTGATGTTTTCAATTAAAAGAGAAGGTAAATATAACATCAGATATTAAAAGTAGGGAAAAAATTTAGTGTGCCATGTAAAATTGTAAAATAGCCAATATTCCCATAAAAATTTAATTTGTTTCTTCTATCTCCTATTATTTATATAATATTTTATTTAGTTAATTTAAAATTGAATAGACAATTTTACCCTTCCATTCAAATGGAGGTGTCTCTTAAATTTACAATAATAATATTGAATTGAATAACTAATAAGAGAGAACTTCATGGCTAATGGAAAATTGGAAATTGAAGATTCTGTCTAATGCTATACATAACTGGTACTGCTATTTTGGTGTTAAAATAATATACTTAGAACTTAGTAACCTTAATAGTAATATACTTAGGAAACTAACAACGATATCGCATAATTTGTTTTCATTATACTGCACTTTTATTATAGAATAATATAGCATAGTTAATTTATTTTCATTGCGTTTATGGCTTTATTGAGCGCTACAAAATTTAGATGAACTTAATAAGAAATTATATTTACTTAATGATATATATAAGGGACCGACTAACTATCCCCCAACTCCTATCCCCCATTCATCTCCCAGTCAATAACTGCCTTTGTTGACTGCTAATTAAGAGGGGACCACAAATTTCAGCGCTAAAAGACAAAACAAAACGCGTCATTATCGCGGCGAGTACAAGTATTCATATATAATACATCAAGTATTCATATCTAAGATATCAAGTATTTAAAAAAAACTTGACACATCACTCACTCATTTTTTACACATTTTTAGAGGTGAGATTTTTTCTCCGTTCACTCTAACCAATATTTTTGACAATCTATTAGGAATTTTACAAATCTAAAACCAAGAACGTTTTTTACATAATTTTCTCTTTCAAATGAGATCCATGATGACATACTTTTGAGTTGTCCGTTGAACAAGTATTCATACCTCATTGAGCAATTATTCTACCTCAACAGTATTTCACAAATAAAAAACTAGACACATCATTCACTCATTTTTTACCGATTGAAATTTCATTACCACTCAATCACTGGAAGTGTCCAGTACACTCTATCTTAGTTATGAATACTTGTTCGACGAGGTATGAATATTTGCTCGACATGGTATGAATACTTGCATGACGAGATATAAATAATTTAACGAGGTATGAGTACTTGCGCAATGGATAACTCAAAAGTATTTCATAATGGATCTCATTTGAAAGAGAAAATTACGTAGAAGACGTTTGTGATTTTAGATTCGTAAAATTCTTTACAGATTGTAAGAAATATTGGTTAGAGTGAACGGAGAAAAAAAAACCACATCTAAAAACGTGTAAAATATGGGTGAGTGATGTGTCCAATTTTTTTTAAAATACTTGATATCTTAGATATGAATACTTAGTGTATTACATATGAATACTTGATGTATTATATATGAATACTTGCGCGTCAGTTGTAAAAAATTTCAAATATAAGCGGTCTCCTAGTTAATTAGCGGTCCCCCATGTAATTAATGATTGATACACGTTTTTTTTTGTTTTTTTTTGTTTGAAATTGTGGTTTCCTAGATAATTAATGATTGGAAAATTAATGGAGGTAGAAGCCGGGGAAAAAAATCTTTATCATATATATAAATGGATCGTTGCCACATGTAGCCACATGGATCCCATGCACATGCAGCCAATATCTGAAATATTTTTCTCCAAAACACACACAACACGTCAGCACCGCTCGTTTTGACGTTGTTTGGTTGGACAGGGCCGATGTGTACAATTTTGAAAGGAATCTGCGATCATTTTCAACTAATAATAAATAACGAAGAGCTTTCACAGAAACCAGGCAACTTAATTGTTTGTGTCGACAATGAATTAAGTGGGACATCAACATTGCACAAAAAGCTTAGCTTAGCTTAGCTTAACACACACGAAAAGATAAATGGTCCCAAGAAATAGAACTAGATGTACTTATTGAAGAAAGGAATACAAGAGAATGATCTGCTGGACCTCTTGATTAGGATGTGCTCCAAAACCGAGGGGGAAAACACTCATTAAAGGAAAGGAAGGAAACAGCGATGGGAAAGGCGAACCATCCTCTCTTAATTTCCTTCACACTGTAGCGCGTACTCTCTGCTCCCTTTTCGATTCTCTCTTTCTGGAACAAGTGCATACGCTCGGTCAGATGAGGTTTGATGACGTCGTGACTTCCACACAGTGTTTTCTTCTTCCCCTCCCTCCGCGTACCCTCTTCTGGAGCTTAGTCTTAGGTGCATGATTTTACTTGTATGAGAAGCATTCAAACAAGCTCATATTGTACCAGAGTGATCAAAGAAAAGACGAGCGTAACGGGGCTGTTCGGCACAATGAGTGGAATTAAATCTTAAGTTGGGTTAAGAAGTACTTGTTCGATAGAGTCGAATTGAGAAAATGTGCTAAAGAAACTTAATTCAATAGAATTTGTGTCTTAAGAATTGAGCAAAAGTAGCTAAGAAGGCTCACTCCGGATTATGTATCAGATTTTGAGTTGAAATATTCATATTTTAATTTATCAAGATTTTACAAAATTTACATAGAAATTTACATTGGAAGAGCTTAAAAATTAAAATATGAATCTGTACATAAATTTTTAACAGATTTCAAATCAGATTCAGTTCATATTTCAATGTTTTAGTTAAAATATTTAAAAATTATAAAATAAATACATGACATAAATGAATGTAATTACTTTATGCTGTAAATAAACTATTTGAGATATACATACAAAATCAGATTGAGTTATCGAATTATGTTTATGGATTGATAACATAGTATTTTAAATTAATACATATTTTTTCTTACAAACCATAATTAAAAAAAAATGAATTTTAGAGAACCAAATTATTTGGTCTTTTTTTTTTTTTTTTTTTTTACACAAAGACCATAAGTACCGAATAGACAATCCGGTACTTCCCATTTACATCCAAGAGGTATAGAATAGGCTATTCGGTATCTCCCAGTTTTATCTTTTTATTTGACAGTGGCCACAGAAGATCCATACCTCTCATGTACCTGACATTTTTAATAATATCCTAAGTTAATTATAGATTAATAAATCTGCCCACGGTTCGCAACTTTTATTAAAAATGCCCAAACCGGCCATTAAATGGCCGGTCCCGCAACTTTTTATTTATTTTATTAAAGAGGGGAACCGGCCATTTAGACAAATAGATAAAATGCTGAAATCTAACACTACAAAATCGAATTTTTTTTTTAATATTTGCTAGATACATTTTTTATATATAATTAGCATATTTATACTAAAACACGCTAAATTACTTGAAATTATGTTAATTTATGCTGAATTACACTAAATTATGTTAAATTACAATAATTATGTAGAATTATGCTAGAATACACTAAATTACGCTAAATTACGTATGAATAGGGATGATATATTCACTGAGAAAGTGAAAAACGACGACGAAACTTCAAACGGCCATAAAACGGCGCTCGAGTGTCCAATTTCAGCAAATGACCACTTTTCGGAAAGCTTGCGAAAATGCGCATGCATCCAAACTCGCGATGCTAGATTTCCAAATCCAGAATCACCAAAAAACAAAGAGAAGGGCCTCAAAACTTCAGTTGAAGTTTCTGATTAAGATTTTCATTTCTATTGTCCAATCTACGTAGCTCAGTAAATTAGTTATATAATGAACTTGTAGAATGCCAATTTTTATTATTTTTGGAATTGTTTTACTATTATTTATTATTTATGAAAGATGGCACAAAATATGCCATATTCATACGTAATTTACCGTATTTTAGCATAATTCTACATAATTATTGTAATTTCAAGTAATTTAGTGTAAATCACCATAAATTAACATAATTTGAAGTATTTTAGCGTATTTTAGCACAAAATCAGCCCTATTCATAATGCATTTTAGTATAAATATGCTATCAAAAAAGTAATCTAACAAATATTTAAAAAAACAATTCAATTTTTTAGGGTTAGATTTCAGCATTTTAGCTATTTTTCTCTTAAAAAAAAAAATCACGGAACCGGCAATTAAATGACCGGTTTGGGCATATTTAAAATTCTTAGCAACTCGTGGGCAAATTTATTAATCTCTAATTAACTTAGGGTATTATTAAAAATGTCGGCTCATGTACCGAATAGGCTATTCAGTCCAACCCAAATTCGTCATAGAAAATCCATATTCCCTCTATAACAAAACGTAACTCGGTTTCAAATCTTTTACTCCAATTTTTGAACCGCGGCTCTCTTTCTCTTCTCTAATTTCTTCTTCATTCCTCCTTTTCTCTTCCCATCCGAACAAGTCCATGAACTTCCTCATTCAAATTATAAATTTTTTTAACAAAAAATATGGCAACGAAAACTAAAAAAACCATGTATTGAATAGCCTATTCGGTACAAGGCTATTCTACAGAAGGCCGCACGTAGAGAGGGAAAAACGTGCCGTGCCGTGCCGTGACCAAGTAAATTTTTCACGTGCCGTGCCGTGTCGTGACAAAAATTACGAGGGGTGGTCACGGCACGCGAGTCACGCCGTGACTCGCGTGCCGTGACTAATTCGTGCCGTGACCAAACGTACCGTGACCAAACGCGCGTTAGTCAAATTTGATCGCATTTAACGTTTTAAAAAAAAAAATGAAACGATTCTTTAAAATTCAAATGTTTTAATTGAAATTTAAATGTAAATATTTTAATTAAAATAAAATTATACCTTATAGGAAGGTATGTTAGTGTATTGCTTCGCTACTGCCGTGACTGGCGTGTCTTCCGTTCCGTGACTCGCGTGTCCCGTGCCGTGCCGTTCCGTGTTTCCGTGCCGTGCCGTGCCGTGACCAAGACAATTTCCGTGCCGTGCCGTGCCGTGTCTTCTTTGCCAACAATTGGTCACGGCACGGGACACGCGAGTCACGGCACGTGACCGACACACGTGCCGTGCCGTTCCGTGCTTTTACCGTGCCGTTCCGTGACGGATCCGGCTCCGGCGTGCCATTTTTCCCACTCTAGCCGCACGGTTAGTAGCAAAAAAAATTATGGCATGGGAGGTACCGAATAGCCTATTCGGTACCCCTTTGATTTAAATGGCACGTACCAAATGGCTTATTCGGTACTTATGGTTTTTGCAAAAAAAAAAAAATCAAGTTGGTTCCTAATTATGGCATAGGAGGTACCGAATAGCCTATTCGGTACCCCTTAGATTTAAATGGCACGTACCAAATAGCCTATTCGGTACTTATGATTTTTGCAAAAAAAAAAAAAAATCAAGTTGGTTCCTAATTTTTTTTTAATTATGGTTTATAAAAAAAATCCCAAAATACAGGGGAGCTGCCCGGCTTGGTTCAATTCTAATTTCTATGTCTAATCTGGTTCATAGCTTGATTATTTTGAAATATATAGAACGAAAATAAAGGAAAGAATGTCTCCAACTTTAACTAAATTTATAAAATTTATCAAAATGAATGTTATTCGATAACCACAATTATGACACAATGTTAACAAATTTTAAATACTAAAATTGTAAACATATTTTTATAATATAAATTGGTCGTATATCACGATTGATGTAATTGGAAATCTAATTAATTATCCACAATTTTATAAAGAGATTTGGCTCGTCTTAGTATATTTTTGACTGTTTGGTTTTGAGTGAGGCTACGGTAATATGCATAGCGCGAATTAGTTTGTATGATGGATTAATATTTTTATTTTCAAAATTTAAAAATTAATCTAAATCATTCAACATGATCACCATATGAAAATATACTTCTAAATCAAATTATATATTATTTAGAATTTTTTATTATTTTTTCATATAAGTAAAATATCACTTGATCTAAAGATTTTACACCATTTCAAAGTTGTGATTTTTTCTACATTCTAAAAGGTTAGTAAATAAATTCTAAAAAAATATAAATTTTAGTATACAAGTGTATTTTCATACGAAGATCATATTAAACGGTTCAGATCGAATATTTAAACTTTAAAAACAAAAAATATGAATCTATAGTACGGATCATAATAACATGGCCTCTCTCTTGATCTTTTGCTGATTTGGACTATCCAATGATTTATTTATTTTTCTGATCAGATTATTAAAAAATAGAAAATGATGCACTTGCTGCTTGTGTAGGGTCCACCATATTTAATGGGTGGCATGAATTATTATTATATTATGTAATTCTCTGTCAAAAAATTTGTGCGTTATTTAATGTTGTATTTAAATAATAACCTCTATTTCAATAAAAAAAAAATCAACTAGATCAAAGTCTGATAAAAAAATTAATTTGTCCATCAATTTGAGGTGTTACTGGAACATATTTTGATCCTTATCCTAAAAATATTTGGGTCTGAATTATGATCCACGGCCTTGTTATTTTCAAATCAGGTTGGCGTCTAATAATAAAATCTTTGAATCTACTAAGTTTGGATTCCAAGTTTTATAGAAATAAATAACTTATTTTGTCTGGAAATAAATTAATAGTTTTATTTTAAAAAATAGAAGAACATATATTTATTTCGAATTAATGGTTCAGTTTACTTTTTGTCAGACCTTTACACGAATGACAACATAGAATATCCAAAAGGGGTTGATCGAACTATTAATTCGGTCACCCCAAACCTATTCAAAATCTGAGCCCATTTTTTTTCTTTCTTCTTTCAAAATTCGATTCAGGAGATGGTGATCGAACCATTTCGTCCATCCTATATTTTTTTACGTCTTCCTTTTTTCAAAATTCAGTTTACTTTTGACCGCTTGACTTTATACTAAATAAATTCAAAAAATTATAAATTTTGCATGTAAACGGACAACTATTGAAATAGATCAGTTTGAACGGTTTGGATTCACCGTTTGAAATCAATTCGATAGATTTTGGAGTTGGTGTTATATATACTGAAATGACACTGATGTCATAGTAGCCAGACTCTATATTAAATATTTCCAGTCCAGCTATATATATGTTCATGAATGCTATGTATAATTAATATTTCTTGAATTTTGGATGGGTACATGTAAATATATGTTCCATTATTTTTGGAATTATGACAATTAATGTTGAATGATGAATCTTAATTAATTACATGCAATGTGTGTTATTGTTCTGTTAATGATTATAACACAAAAAATATTAGGAGCAAGTTAATGTTTAGTTAATTTTCTTTTGAGTTGGTATCATGTACGTATGTTATCAAATAATTATCTCATTAATTATAATTACACCACATATCTCTAAACTTCATAACACAATACATAACCATCGGTAATTAAATACATGGAGAAGTTATTTTATACTTAAATCTAGGTTCCAAGTATTTACAGCGTTGCCCTTTAGAACATCACCATCAATTACAAAAAAAAACCAGAGTTGGTATTGATCAAACTAATACTGACGGCTCATCACGGATGGTAAAGATCACCACATCTACACCATTGGTACAAACAATAACTCAACCGATATCGCAAAGACTCAAAACCAACAGTAGGATATAAATAACAGATGGCAAATGAGGGGTCCATCAACGCCACCCGATGGTAAAAAGTTCAAATTAATTACAGCACTGCCCTTTGTTACATACACCATCCGTGCGGAAGGACACCCGATAATAAATGAGCGATAGTAAATGTGTTTTTTGTAGTAGTGATAAAATCCTTTTGTCCTACGAAATATGACGGCCACCTTCTTTGGAAAATTTATCTATACTTCTCAAATTTTAGATAAATAATTTTTTGGTTAAGTGTCTCTCAGAAGAAATTGTCTTCGTCAACTTATATCTAATTGGAAAAAAATGTATGCTAAAAAGTAAAATTAAGAAAATAAAATATATGTTTTTTTGGACAATTTTGTCTTAAAAAAAATGAAGAAATGTCATATACGCCTAATGCCACCGTGTAAAATTAGGCTGCTGCTTCTAGAAATACTATCTCATAAAGCCCGAAATTTTTATTTGTACCATTTAAAAAAGAAAACCAAAACACCACAAAATATGGAAAATTCCATATCTACCAAGGCCTTCAAACTAATCTGCGACTCCATTCTTCGGGGGGGGGGGAGGCACAGTCCCCAGATTGGTTTGGAGACCCCTCAAAGACATAAATATATTTAATATTACGGTGTATTTTTGGACTTTGGGGGGCCACCAAGCTAATTTGCAGCCTCCAAGAATGGAGCCGCAGACTTACTTGGCGGCCCGGGTAGATGTGAAATTCTCCCACATTGAGGATGTTTTGGTTTATTTTATTTTTGCAGCCTCCAAGAATGGAGCCGCAGACTTACTTGGCGGCCCGGGTAGATGTGAAATTCTCCCACACTGAGGATGTTTTGGTTTATTTTATTTTTTTATTATGGTATAAATAAAAATTTCGGTCATAAAGCAAGAAGGGGTGATGATATTATTACTGCTTATTTTTTATTAGTGCAACATTATCTAAATATTTTATTATATAGATATTTTATTATTCAATAATTTTTTTTAAAACTATCATATGTTATCTCAAAAAAAAAATTCCTTAAAAATTGTACCTATATAATATGTTATTTTGTTTAAAATATATTTCTCTCTCATACATTATTATATAGTTTTTTTCTTTAAAAGTCAAAAACTCATAAAATAAGTAAATATTCAGCTGTATTCGTTTTTTATCAAAAAAATAAAAATAATGCTTGACATTTTTTTCGGGGCTTTTTCTACACTAAGTCGGCAACAAATTTTATTATATCTCTCCAGCTGTCCGTATGAACTATAAAAAAATGTTAAAAAAAATGTACGCTATTAAAAATATCATGAAATTCTTTATAGTATTCGATACTACTCAATCAATGCAATTAAAACCTAAAACAAAGAAAATATTGAATGTTTCTTGAAAATAGTAAAATAGAGCAGAGGTTCACGCACGACCATTTTTTTTCTTAATTAATTCAATTTGTGGCCTCCACTAAATCCTTAGCCCCACTATTAAAAAATAAGAAAAAAAAAACATAATGTACAATTGTACAAGTATGTTTGTATTTTTTTTTTCCTTCTAGTGCCCTTCTATATGCTCCCTCAAAACGAAAAACAAATATAAAATAAAAACAAAGAAAAAAACAGCAAGAGGAAAAATAAAGGAAGAAAAATGTACGCATTAGACGACACAATATACTATAATAATTTTTTTTTGTAATGAAAGTTGAAAATGCAAGAATTATTTGTATTTTTGGTGCCTTAGTAAAATATTACTGAGAAGGGTAAACAAGCGACTACATTTTGAGGTTTGATTAAGTTCAGATATAGCCTACTGGGGGCTGTTCGACAACAAGGAATTAAGAGCTTAAGGAGCGCTAAGGAACTGATATTCAGTTGTCTTAATTTATGGGTGAAAGTTAAGGAAGCTAAAGGAAGAGGTAGATGTGTCTTAAAGTCCGGGCAGAGAATTAATAAAAAAATAAACAATGCTGATGTTCAAATAATCAAGTTCATAATTTGAACAAAAAATTAAGGCACCTTATTGAAATAACATCTTCTCTAAAATTCTACCAATTTTATTAAAAAAGTTAATTAAATCGTAGCCGTCAATTGTAAATTAGACAATTCAAATCAAATTCAATTATATATCCGTTCCGACCTATTGGCTTCTTCCTTTTATATAGTGAAAAAGTCAGATTCTTTTTAAACTGATTTAAGATAAACATATAACAATTTAAATTTATCCAAAAATAATAAATTCAATAATTTCCAGCTCATGCAAGGAAGAAACCAACAGGCTGCAACGTGGGGCCGAGTCTCAGAAATTAATTAATTATCAGAAATAAGTTAACTTTTTTTTTTTCCATTCTATGTATGTGATTTTATTTTACTGGAGTTGCAGTAGTTATGTAAGTTGCAATGTGTATTTGTTATAAAAATTTCAAAAATTATTGATATACTCCTGAATAATTGATTCGATTTCAATAAAGACTACAATATATGCGGACTCTCTTCTCTCGTTTCTTTTTAATATTTCACACAGGTCCTTGGTAGAGAGCAGTGTTGTAAAAAACGTCTGTTTAGACTGATTAATCGGCTAATTAGTCGTTGGTGGTGATCAAACCGTCGTGAATTTTCCCGACTAATCGGGCAATTATTTCCGAATATGACCGATTATTCCTGATTATTCCCAATTAATCACTTGACGGTACCCTGTCCGTTCAATGACCGCATACCGTTATTTACAACGCTGGTGGAGAGAGATCAATGTGACCAAATTAAATGATTCGGTCTTATTGATTTTCCATACTGTGTTGTGTAGTTGTTGATGTGGCACTCGTGACAATTAATGGGACTAAACTATTACCTCGGTCGCATTAGTTTGCCCTTTGAGACCGAATCAACAATTCGCTCTCATTTATTTTTCAAAGGAAAAAATAATTATTCTTGTTTGCAATAATTTAATTTTTAATTTCTAAAACAAAGCTGCTCATTCTTTTGGTATATTAAAATAAAATCAGACAAAAAATTCGAATTTGATAAATTAATAAGGAGTATATATTTAATTAATTTTATCATCGTCATCATTTTTATGATAAGAAAGTTCGAAGGTATTAAAATTTATACCACGTTCAAATTTCAAATCGACCATGTACATGTATTTAATACTTGCGGAAAAAAAAAAATATCTTGGCCTAGCGCTTCATAAATCAAAATTTTTAAAAATAAAACTAAAAAGACCACTAAATTTTAGAATTTCAGATTTAACACGTCGCCATTTCACGTTGCGGACTCCAAGAATGGATTTGTCATTTGTCGTTGCGGACCCCATAATGGGTTTAGCTGACACCAAGAACGACTCCATAATGAGTCAGTCATTTCACGTTGCGGACCCCGAGAATAGATCAACAGCGTGAAATGGCGGACGTACTAGATCTGAAATTATGAAAATTTAGTGATTTTTTGGTTTATTTTTTTTAATAGAGGTATTTAATGGACCAAAATCGTACTACTACTTTTAAAGATTTATAAATTCTAATTTTTACTTACGTTCAGATCACAAGCATATGATCCTACCGTGTAGTATGATTGGGGTGTCGGTCCACAGGAATAGTGTATTAGATTTTAAATAATTTTCACTAGTCTAAGTTATCGGATTTTTTGAAAGTTTGAAGTGGTGGTGATAATTACAATCAAGGTAAAAGTGAAATAACAAATAATGTGAACAATAAATATAATTTTTTTTATAAACATACTATTCGCAAATGGAAAAATATTCCTATGCACTTAATACTTCATTCACATGATTTAAAAAAATGACAACAACTGCAATTTTAAAAAAAAAAAAAACGAACACAATATACATCTGTTTTGAATTATGTCCATCAGCAAAATTTTTACTTCAAAATTTTGCAAATCTTGGAAAATATCCACGTTCATAATGTGTCTCATGGAAGCGGACGCAAAAAAAAAATTAAAAATTGCCACCTGAAAAATATTTCAACAAATTAATTAAACATGCATAACTCATTTTGTTGAATAGTTTCAATCAACAGCAAAAAGCCGACCGAAACATGTTTTTTTCTCTTTTGTAATGCACAAATTAAAAGACCCCACTACGTTCCGTGACGCGTTGAAGGAAGAAGAAGACGCGTGTCACTATTTTACCCCTCAGATCCACAGTGATAAACAAATTGTTCAAGTTCGGTTCGGCCGTTCGGTTCGGCAGGGTTAAAAGTTCGTGATTCGGATATAACTTAATAACGATTCGCTACAACAAGGAAGCAAAAAAAAAGAAAAAAAAATCCAAAAAAAGCCCAATTTTTTTCGCGTTTTTTCGCAAATAATTTGTGATTCGCATTTTATTCGCGAATAAAACGTATTATACATTTTTTTGCGTTTGATTCGGAGTTCAGTTTGGAAACATAAAAAAATGAATAAAACACGAATTATTCGCAAATTTATCACTTATATTGTTACTATGCTCAGATCCCATCTAGGGCTGCAAACGAACCAAACCAAACGAACTTACTCTCAGTTTGAGTATGGTTTGAATTAATTTCGAACGAACTCAATTTCGAACTTTTACGAACTTTGTTACGATTTACGAGTTACGACTTATGGCTGGGCCATAGTTCGAAATTACAGCACTTCAATAAAAACTCAGGCATTCTGAATTCTAATTACACAGTACACCAAAGTTTTATATCAAAGTTTAGTATAATCACAGTATCCAAAGTTTATATCAAACACCAAAGTTTAGTACAATCAATCAAAGTTCAGTATAATCACAGTATCCAAAGTTTTTCAAATAGCCAACAGGAGCAACATCACCAAAGTTTTCAAATATCCAAAATATTCAAAGTTAGAACTAAGGGCAATTATGGACTGGATGGTCTTATATTTTCATCAGCGAACATAAGTTATCAGCGGAAATCAACGGTTCACGTTTGAGTTAATTTCAAACTAAGTTTGGTTTGCAAACCTATTTCGAAGGAACTAGGTCCAGTTTGAGTCTGGTTTGAATTAATTTCGAACTAAATTTGGTTTGAATTAATTTCGAATCGAATTTTTTACAAAAAATTTCGAATCAAACTCGAATCGAATTACGAATTACGAATTTTTTGTGTAGCCCTAATCCCATCCCACTAGATACCCATCACACAACAAACTACAGAGAGGTCAGTTTACATAATATCCTGATAAATATTCGAAATTTCGAAAAAAAAAAGTTAGAGACATAATTCGCACTGACATTAGGGCATATTTTGTTCTATCGGGGGAATTTCATACACCCTTTAAAAACATAAAAATTACATATTTCTTTCTTTAAAATTTATAATATCATATATATCACGAGAATGGATCCACTTACAATATTCTATAATTACAACATCTTATTTTTCAAAGTTCAAATAATGAATCCAAACCGTTCAACATGATATTTATACTAAAATGTGTTTGGAGATCAAATTTTACGTTTTTTTAATTTGTTTACTATTTATTAAGATGGGTACAAAATTCAATGGTCTGAAAACAACAGTTTTGTAGAATACTTAATAAATAGTAAAAAAATTCAACAAAATGTAAAATTTGATTTCCAATCACATTTTAATATAGAGATCATGTTGAACGGTTTGGATTGACTGTTTGGACTTTGAAAAATTATATTGTAAGATGTTGTAACTATATAATGTTCTAAAATCCACATTTATCATTCTAAATTTAAAAACTCACAAATTTATTCATTCTATTGCCTTTTCTATCAAGACAAGTTAATAAATTTATATGTACACATTTTATTCTCTATTAAAAAAAAATGTAGCATGTTTAAGAAAAATATCAATCTTCTAAATGATCAGTTCTCGAGAGCAAATGGTTCATTTATGTACTTCTAACGTGTACTTAAATGTCACCGTATATATGTCAGCAGTAGACAAATTAATCATTTGCCTTCAGCTGCCAACCAATTAGAATAATGATATTTTTATTAAATTAGCTACATAATTTTTTATTTTTTAATAAAGAGTAAAATAAGTATTTTATAAATTTAAAATTAATTTTGATATAAAAGACAATAAAATAGATGAATTTCTATTTTTTCTTAAATTTAAATGGATAAATAATTAAATATGATATTATAAGTTTTGAGGAAGAAATAAGTACTTTTAAAGTTTTTTGAGAAGTATACATGAAATTCGCCTTTTTATTTTCTATTTTATAAAAGCAATTTAAAATTAATTTTGATATAAAAGACAATTTCTATTTTTTCTTAAATTTAAATGGATAAATAATTAAATATGATATTATAAAGTTTTGAGGGAGAAATAAGTACTTTTAAAGTTTTTTGAGAAGTATACATGAAATTCGCCCTTTTTTTTTTTTTCTATTTTAGAAAAAGCCCAAAGGCAGCTATGTGGTACATAAATGAGCAGTGACTTTCATAGTTACATTAATGAGAACTTAATCATAATTTTGGATCATTTTTAAACTTTAATCCAGCACTTTGTTATTTAATATCAAGAAAAAGTTTTTACCGCACTCGATACGGAAATAAATCTGGTGTTATTTTTTGAAAATGACAGGAACCTATTATTCTGATTTCAACCGTTAGTCTTCGTTGAGATTCGTGTATGAAAAACATACTTTGTTAAAATTTGCACATGAAAAAATTTAAACAACTAGGATTGGAATAACAGATTCCCATTATTTTCAAAGAATGGCAGCAGTTTTATTTCCCACTCTATACATGCCTTAGGCCGAAATTTTTATTAATACCACGGTTAAAAAAAAACTACAAATTATGGAGAATTTAAAAAATATCAGGGCCTTCAAGTCAATTTGCGGCCCCATCTTGAGGGACCGCAGATTGACGTTGAGGCCCTCCAAAAACTAAAAAATGCACTGTAATATTTAGGTTTTTGACGGGCCTTCTAGTATTCTTTGAATTCTCCAATTTTAGTGGTGTTTTGTTTTTTATTTGTTTTTTTTTGAAATGGTATTAATAAAAATTTCGGTGCCCTAAGGTATATGTATTTGAATTGACTTCGTTTTGTGGGAAGTGGGAACCATAATAGACTTTTTTTTTCATAATTATCATATTAGCGCGCGTACATAGGGAACTTTTACAGAATATAGAAGTTTTCAAATGTATTATTTATTAATGTTTATTCTTTGTGTTCGTTCAATTCAAATATTGAAAACAATAGCACCCGCCAAAGTAAAATCAATATCGGCAGCCTAATTAAATAATTAAGCAAACGTGCATGAATTTGACGTTTATGACTGGGTAAAATTTAACTTTATTTTCTAGTGAAAGACTATTAGAAATGAATAAGCAATTTAAATGTACACATTTGGATTTCTCATCACCAAAAATTTCAGCATTGTCTTAACTCTCTCTCTCCCTCTTTTAAGAGTTTTTATTAAAGATAATATGTTTCTCGGTAAGATGAATTATTTTCTCCGATATTTTTAAATATACCATTAAAAAAACCACGAATCCTGTAGAATTTTAAAATTATCACGGACACAATGATAAATTGCGGCCATCAATATTGCTTAAAAACAATGTTGCTGCAACACAATTTGGTGGTCTCAACCTGTCGTTGCGTCCATGATAAAAATGGAATGTCCACGAAATCGTGATTTATTGGTTTATTTTTTTTTAATGATAAATATAAAAAATTTCGTAGTCTTGACGAAATCGTGATTTATTGGCCTCAACTCCTAATCTCCTATGTGTATTTATATATAGTTGCCCAAGAGATGAGATAAAGATGACGTAGTGTTGACGAACTGAACTGCAATCTGGCAAATCTTTGATATTTTTTTCTTCAATTACAATAATATTGTCCTAAGCTTCTCTGAAAAAAAATAAAAAATAAATTGTCCTAAGCTTTAGCTACTCCTTAAATTAATGTTCAATAAATAAATAAATAGATAGATTAGATAGCGCCACCATGTGGGACTGTAGTTGTCCCCAGCTGTACCTACTGTGCACGTCTCCAACTGCAAACCGGCATTTCCGTGTTTCTGTTCCAACGCAATTTTATACACACACACACCTCCGCGCTACGGCTCTGTATTTGAGTTTTCAAAATTCTAACGGTCGATCCAAACCGTTCAACATGATCTCCATATGAATATGTACTTGCAAACCAAATTTTACATTTTAAAAAAAAAATTACTATTTTTTTTATAGGTAAAAAATCAGTTGATCTGAGTGGTACAGAATTTCCAGATCAAGTGATTTTCTACCTATCTAAAAAAATAGTAAAAAAATTCTAAAAAATGTAAAATTTGGTTTGCAAGTACATATTCGTATGGAGATCATGTTGAACGGTTCGGATCGACCGTTAGGATTTTGAAGACTCAAATATTAAGCCGTAGTACGGAGGCCCTCTATGCTACACGTAGCATATTAGCCAAATTATATATATATATATATATATATAGAGAGAGAGAGAGAGAGAGAGAGGAGGGATCCAATTACACTCCTTTTTTGGATACATCTTGACATTGTTTTTTTATAGGTTAATTTTGCGATTTTCAAAGTCCAAATAGTCGATCCAAACCGTTCAACATGATGGATATATTAAAATGTGATTGGAGATCAAATTTTACATTTTTTTGAATTTTTTTACTATTTATTAAGATGGTTACAAAATCGCTATTTTTTAATGGTATGAAAATAACAATTTTGTAACCATCTTAATAAATAGTAAAAAAATTCAAAAAAAATGTAAAATTTGATATCCATGCACATTTTAATATATCCATCATGTTGAACGGTTTGGATCGACTATTTGGACTTTGAAAATAGTAGGTGTCAAAATGTGTCAAAAAAAAATAGTGTAATCCGATCCCTCTTCATATATATATATATATAGAGTCCGACTTAGCTAAGCCATGGAGTAAAACGCTTTGTACTCCACGCCATAATTCCATTTGAAAATCCAAACTACCGATCCGAACCGCTCAAGTTGTTCTCCATACTGAAATGTGCTTGGAGACCAAATTTTACATTTTTTGGAATTTTTTTACTATTTATTAAGCCACTTTGAAAATCGCTGATCCATTGTGAACAGTAAAAAACAGTAAAAAATTCTAGACCAATGGATCAGCGATTTTCAAAGTGGCTTAATAAATAATAAAAAAATTCCAAAAAATGTAAAATTTGGTCTCCAAGCACATTTCAATATGGAGATCATGTTGAGCGGTTCGGATCGGTAGTTTGGATTTTCAAAATAAAAATAATGAAGTGTGGAACACCAAGTCGTTTTACTTCATGGCTTAGCTAAGCCCAGCTCTCTCTCTCTCTCTCTCTATATATATATATATATATATACCGAATTTTTTATTTATATCCAAAAAATAATGGAAATTTAAAAAAATACCCATTTTATCTTGAAAATTCGAAAACTACCCAAACCGGAAATTTTTTTTCCGGATTTGGCCTCTAAACCCGAAATTTTTTTTTCCGGAAATTGAACTCCAAAACCGGAAATTTTTTTTCCGGATTTAACATTTTTTTTTTTTTTTTTTTTTTTTTAGAGATTCTGGATAAAAAAATTTAACTTAACAAATTATTATTATTATTTTTTTTTTAGAGATTCCGGAAATTTTTTTCCGAACTAAATAATTTTTTTTTTTAAGAGAAAAATAGCTAAAATACTGAAATCTAACGCTAAAAAATCGAATTGTTTTTTTAAATATTTGTTTCATTAATTTAAAAAATTTCAAAATGGTGTAGAATAATTTAGAAATTATCAAAATAGCTAAAATACTGAAATCTAACACTAAAAAATCGAATTGTTTTTTTACTACGAATAGGGCCGATTTTGTGCTAAAATACGGTAAATTTACTAAAATACGATAAATTACGTATAAATGGGGCTTATTTTGTGGCATCTTTCATAAATCATAAAAAATAGTAAAAAAAATTCCAAAAATAATAAAATTTGGTGTTCTAAAAGTTTATTACATAACTAATTTACTGAGCTACGTAGATTGAATAATAGAAATGAAAATCTTAATCGGAAACTTCAACTGAAGTTTTGAGGCTCTTCTATTTGTTTTTTGGCGATTCTGAATTTAGAAAATTAGCAAAGCTAGTCCGGACGCATGCGCATTTTCGCAAGCTTTCCGAAAAGTGGTCATTTGCTGAAATCGGACACTCGAGCGCCGTTTTATGGCCGTTTGAAGTTTCGTCGTCGTTTTTCGCCTTCTCAGTGAAGATATTATCTCTATTCGTACGTAATTTAGCGTACTTTACCGTATTCTAGCATAATTCTACATAATTATTGTAATTTAGTGTAATTCAGCATAAATCAAGTAATTTGACTTGTTTTAGTATAAATATGCTAATTATATATAAAAAAAATGTAATCTAGCAAATATTTAAAAAAACAATTCGATTTTTTAGTGTTAGATTTCAGTATTTTAGCTATTTTGATAATTTCTAAATTATTCTACACCATTTTGAAATTTTTTAAATTAATGAAACAAATATTTAAAAAAACAATTCGATTTTTTAGCGTTAGATTTCAGTATTTTAGCTATTTTTCTCTTAAAAAAAAAAAAATTTATTTAGTTCGGAAAAAAATTTCCAGAATCTCTAAAAAAAAAAAAAAAAAAAAAATTTGTTAAGTTAAATTTTTTTATCCGGAATCTCTAAAAAAAAAAAAAAAAAAAAAATGTTAAATCCGGAAAAAAAATTTCCGGAAACTCTAAAAAAAAAAAAAAAAAAAATGTTAAATCCGGAAATTTTTTTTCCGGAAACTCTAAAAAAAAAAAAAAAAAAATGTTAAATCCGGAAAAAAAATTTCCGGATACTCTAAAAAAAAAAAAATGTTAAATCCGGAAATTTTTTTTCCGGTTTTGGAGTTCAATTTCCGGAAAAAAAATTTCCGGGTTTAGAGGCCAAATCCGGAAATTTTTTTTCCGGTTTGGGTAGTTTTCGAATTTTCAAGATAACATGGGTATTTTTTTAAATTTCCATTATTTTTTGGATATAAATAAAAAATTCGGATATATATATATATAAATAATCTCTCTTCCCTCGAATTTCCACAACATCTCTATCTTGTCAATAAAGTTTATGTTTCTCTATATGTCAATTAATTAGAACAGACTTGGTATTCAAGTCATGAATATAATTTAACTTGACCAGATTTTTGTTAGAATCAACTCTCTTTTTTTCCGTCATAACGATTCATAATAGTTACCAACACGTGAGATGTTTGCTGAAAGTATATATTTAATTACAACTAACTTTTTAATACGTTCAACCTTTAGGATTCTGAAATTTGATTTTGTTACCGTAAAACAAAGTTTTCAGGAATTAATAAGATATGTAGACACAATAATGAAAAATGAAGGAATGTTCATCGAAATTAAAAATCAATGTTATAAATGTATCTTTTATTATTATGATAAATATTTATATAGACCATCAAATCTGACATGTAATTAACAACACCATGTCATAGGCGACGTAGACCATTCTAAAACAATGATTTTGTACATATTTAAAATATAGTGAATTTTTTTTCAAAAATATATAATTTGGCTTTCAAACAAATTTTAATACGGAGATTACGTTAAGCAGTTCAGATCATAGTAACAAATGAATAATTCGGGTTCGGTTCGGCAGGGTCAAAAATTCGTGATTCGGGTATAATTCGGGTATAATTCGGGTATAATTCGGGAATAATTCAGAATTATAATACGAGACCTCAGTGCATATTTAATTCATTATTGATAATTTACTATACGATATACTGCTTGTATTTGCCACAGAAGATCAACATAGTAAAAAATAATATAAAATAAAAAATGTACTCAAAGTGCGTATCCTCTGAGATATCTCAAATTTGCGTGACCGACGTGTCCGGTGCCTATTTGGGGATAGCGCATGGGGCTGTATTATTTGTGCTTTGAGATTCGTGCATAGCTATTTGAATGGTTGTGATTTTCCAGAAAACACTCAAAAGTTGAGATATCTCAGAGGATGTGAATTCAACCTCACATGGGTGCATGGGAAAACGCGTTCTCAAGTGTCACGTGGTGCTCACTGCTCAAGCCTCACCTTTAATTTGAAAAATTTACTGTGCTCAGGGTCAGGGAAACGCGAGAATTCAAAAAAATTTGCCGAATAAAATTTGATAAAAACGCGTATTATTCGTAAAATTCGTTAAATTCGCGTTTTATTCGCGTTTTATTCGGTCAACGAATAATACGCTATTCGGTTCGGAAACGCCCCAAAAACGTTTTATTCGCGAATTAAACGCGAATAAAACGCGTATCTTGTCACTATGGTTCAGATTGACTATTTGAACTTTGAAAACAAAAATAAAAATAATAGACACAATTAAAGCATGAAAAACACAACGCATTTTAACCTTGATATTTAATAAGTTTGTAACAATATAACTTACCACTTCGTTGATAGGCTTCAAATTTTCCAAAAATTGGAAAATGTTTTTTTGCTGTTTGACAATAATAAATTAATTATCCAAAGTCTGCATTTCAAACCAATGATCCCAATGTATGTTATAACTTATAATTAAGCAGCGTATTTAAGTCAAAAGTCATATATTTTGCAGTTTATATTGTTAGAAAATTAGACAATTTTGTAAGAATATGATCAAATACAGATGATGATAAAATTCTCGACTTTTGAATAACTAACGGTGTTAGAATTTTTTTCTAATCAACTGCGTTACCGCCCCCATTTTCCAAGATCCAAATCTGCTGAAATTCTAGATCCATGAACAGTACCATAAAATTTCTGAAATTCCGAATCTAACCGTCAAACTATTTCGAAATACGTGTACAGAAAAATCAACTGTTTCGAGATGCATATACAGAAAAAAAAATTGAACAACTGAATTTAAAATTTCAGAAATCTGAAATTTTAAATGTACTATTCATGAACTTGGAATTCCAAATCTATCGTTATCAATTATCATCAACACCTTTTGACCATAAGTTGAAAAGCAACCACGGAAAGGATGAAAACATCTCAAACATACAGCAATTAAATATTGAAAAGAAACGGTACGTGGTTCATACGTGGAATGATTAATCTTGGTTTCCTTTTTCTTTTACTTTGTCAAGCTGTCTGATCTGCTGCTGACTGTGCATGTGCCATGTGGCTAGTTTCTAATGGAAGAGCAACTTCCCAAATTTTAAGGAAACCTATTACAAAAATGTTTTATGTTTTATTATGGTGTAGGCAGGTAAAAAGAAAAAGTTTCATGCAAAGTTATCATGAGTTGTCGCCTTGTCGGCCAAAAGGAATTCATTATTTCCTTTTTACTGTTTATTATCTGTCAAATAAAATTACATAATAATATTAGGCAAATTCTTCTATGGACACAAGGACCTATTTGTAAAATGAACATATTTTCATTTTCAAAGTTCAAACAGTCGATCCGACCGTTCAACATTATCTCCATATTAAAATGTACTTGGAGGTCAAATTTTACATTTTTTTGAATTTTTTACTATTTATTAAGTATTTTACAAAATTCAATGGTCTGAATTTGACTAGTTTTTGTAAAATACTTAATAAATAGTAAAAAAAATTCAAAAAAATGTAAAATTTGACCTCCAAGTACATTTTAATATGGAGATAATGTTGAACGGTCGGATCGACTGTTTGAACTTTGAAAATGAAAATATGTTCATTTTACAAATAGGTCCTTGTGTCCATAGAAGCATCTCTCATAATATTATTATGAATACAACTGAGCACAGTGACAAACGAATAGTTCGGGATCAGTTCGGTGGGGCCAAAATTTGTGATTCGGGTATAATTCGGGAATGATTTGGTACAGCAAGGAAGCAAAACAAAAAAAACCCAACCCCCCCCAAAATTTTTTTTTAAAAAATAAAAAATAAAAAAATTCGCATTTTTCTCGTGAATAATTCGTGATTCGCGTTTTATTCGCGAATAAAACGTATTATATGTTTTTTTGTGTTTTATTCGGAGTTTGGTTTGAAAACGTAAAAAAACGAATAAAACGCGAATCATTCGCGAATTTATCGCGTATATTGTTACTATGGAACTGAGATGTTTTTAGGTTCACAAAATTGCTTAATGAACTTAACTCTAAAATTTATTAGATTGATTTTAAACGATGATTTTCTAAATTGTTGAAACTGATATACTTTACGAATGATGCATTTATAAGTAAAATTTATAAATTTTCAAATTAATTTTGTATAAAAATCAAGTAGTCAAAATGTGATGAAAAATGAACTCATTAAAATTTATTTATAATTTTTTTAGACCACTTAATTTTCTACTTAATTAATTAATTTTTATATAAACTCTGCATGTAAAGCATCACTCGTGAAGTAGATCGATTTGAATTAGTCGTTTTGAAACAAATTTGATAAATTTTGAAACTAAACTCATCAAGAGATAAAATACTTATGGAGCTAGTTATACCACAACCAAACATGAACAGACAGTTTAGCTATTTTGATCTGAATCGAATTTGTTTTGCTGAATAAAAAAAAAATCGAACTTTTGAATTGACAACAAAAAAATGGACGCATAATGTATAACAACTAATTTGAATCGACGATTTCAATCTTCATCAAAACTACAGATATATTTAACCTTTAATCAAAAGAAAGAAAACATTTATTTAACCTTTCATGAATGTCTGATTGAGTACTAACAACTAATAACAAATGAAAATTGCTCCGTCTCACCTGCCGCGTACTAGACTCGTAGGATAACGTAGAAATTCCACGTGTCAAACTAGATGACCCAAACAAGCCAGCGAAAAGAAACAGGGGCTCAAGAAACGCGACGGTCGGTGACCGACTATAGCCCTTCCGATCTTTTTCATCCTGCCAGCCAACCGGTCACCCGTTAGAAAAACTCAGCTCTCTCCCTGTGAATCATTCTTTTTCATTTTTTTTTTTTTTCCCAAAAAGATCTCTCCCTGGCCCCTGCTATCATTTCCTCCACCTTTTACATTCCTCGTGCAATTTAGTTATTTTATACAGAGGAGGGATCCAATTACACCTTTCTTGATGACACACTTTGACACCTACTATTTTTAAAGTCCAAATAGTCGATTTAAACCGTTCAACATGATGGATATATTGAAATGTGCTTGGAGATCAAATTTTACATTTTTTTGAATTTTTTTGCTATTTATTAAGATGGTTACAAAAATCGTTGTTTTCAGACCATTGAAAAACAGCGATTTTGTAACCATCTTAATAAATAGTAAAAAAATTCAAAAAAAATGTAAAATTTGATCTCCAAGCACATTTTAATATGGTGATCATGTTGAACGGTTCGGATCGGCTGTTTGGATTTTGAAATCGCAAAATTGACCTATATAAAAAACGGTGTCATGATGTGTCACCAAAAAAGGTGTAATTGGATCCCTCCTCTTTTATATATGAGTGAGGTTATGACAATATGTATCCGAAATATGAATTTATATGAAAATATAAATCGATCTAAAAATTATAAATCATAAAACATTTTTATTTATTTATTTATTAAAAGAATAGTAGAAATATTTTAAAAATTGTAAAATTTGATTTCCAAGTACATTTTCATATGGATAATTATATTTGACGGTTCAGATCAACTATTTAAATTTTAAAAATGAAGATATTAATCTATAACATGAGTCGATCCATATATCCATAGATCGAGTAAAAGAACCTGTAAATCTTTATTTTTTTTCCACTTAGACTTTCAAACAACATAAATTTTAAAGTTTTAAAATTTTGCATGTACAAGCTTCATTCATGAAGTATATCAGACTCAACTCTCAACGGTTCAGATTCGTCGTTTGAAACCAATCAGATATATTTTGGAGTTATACGTGCTACGCTCACTAAGAGAGATTGGTGAGCATACCTCAAATAATTTATCAGATTGGTTTCAAACGACGCAAACCAATTCATAACTCCAAAAATCTATCGGATTGGTTTCAAACAGCGAATTGAAACCATTGAAATTGGTCTATTTCATGAATGATCCTTTACACACAATTTTTTTTTAATTTTGGATTCATTTCGTACACAGCCAAACAGTTAAAAACTGTCGAAAAATAAATACATCAAAATAATTTATAAACCTTCATTGTTTTGACTACTTGATTTATACTAAATAAATTAAAAAAATCAAAATTTTGTAACGTGTAAGTATTATTTATGAAATTAACCGGTTTTAACAATTTAAATCTGTACTCTTATTATATAAACTGAATTTCATTAGATGAATAAATTAGCTGGAAGGTTTTATTTTGACTTTAAAGGTTGACATAGGGCATAGTGGCGTAGTAAGAAATTGTATCACATAGAATGTCATAATTCCAGAGGAGGTGAAGGGATTTTCTTATTTCTTCATCAGTCATCTGCTCTCCTTCTCTTCCCTAATGTCCCACCTCTATATATAAAGCCGTCGGATACATTTTTCTAGCAACTCGCCTCTATTATAATTCCACTAATTTTACATCATTGCTATCTCCTTTCCACAAAAAATAGATCCTCCTCCTCCTTCTCCTCCTCGCAAACTCAATATTCGCTATTTATTTCTCTTCTTTTCTTGGCTCCGTTTGTGCTCCTCCACACTTTGGACCTCTTTAATGGTGAGTATTTAATCTGGTCCTTTTTCTCTTGTTGTCCTTATATTCGCTATATAAGTGTTGAAGTAAGTTTGATTTTGGGAACGATTTCCGAGAAATCATTAAGTAGGAGAGTTTTTTGCCTTTTCCCTTTCTTATCTGGCGTTTTGTCCCTCAAATACATGTGTTTTTTGTATAATGTGATACTCAAAATTTCGCACTTGAACTATCGCGAAAATATGTATATGGTTGTCAATCAGTTAAGAGGTTCAATAGTCCTGAATAGTAGATATGAAAAAAGAGGTTTAATTAGAGACAATGAGGGTTTCGATGTTAAATAGTAGATTTTAACAGATTGATAATTTTCTAACACCAAATATACATTAGTTAGCCTTACTTTTTCTGAAACGAATCAGATATGTCAAATAGATAATATGCAAATGCATATTTATATATGTATGTGATGCAATTTTGAAAAAAATTCGGCTAGCATGTGAAAGATTTTAATTTGGTTTTGGATTAGTCTTCTTATATACTGGCAGAGCGGTGTGTTTCGTGCACTACATTTAACATCCTGGCACCAATCTACAAAAGACTTGATGATGAGGTAGCTTTCAATTTGCTGATCTCTCTATTTCTTTGGTCAAATTTGTTGGGTTTATGTTTATGTTTTTTAGACACGGTCAAGATCATTGGTTGGGTTTGGTCAATGTTGAAATAAAGATCATTTGATTGATTAAATTTAACATTTAAAGTAATGTTGTTTCATCTCTGACTTTAATACAAGATGGGTCCTTTCTGATGCATTAGGTGCACAGGATTAACATTTTTTTTTTTGGTGTGTGTCGTGTGTGCATGTTTTGGTGGTGGTGGGGGGCAATGATTGTGGAATTGCCCCAGTTGGGGTTTGTTGGTTAGGTTCCTTCTGTCATTTTCTTTCCACTGGAATTGGAATATTGCAGTCAATTTGGTAATAGCTCTCTTGTTGATGGATTTATTACAATATCCTGAAATAGGAATTAAATATTAGTTTATAACTTCTAGTTTAGAGGTTATTGGACTTTTCTCTTTCTTCTGATGTCAAGATTCTGGCAAAATCTCGTATACATTTTTGTTTTTGTCGCTATATGGGTAATGGCTATGATTGTCTATATTTTTGGCATTGGATTTATGTAAAGAAATCCTATATGTATACATGTTTACCATATAGCATGAATTCTGCAAATTTATGTGGGATCAATTTACTCCAATATTACTTCTACTGGCTCCACAACTGGTTTTGTATTTCTTTGCCCCTCTTTCTATTTTTAGATAAATATCAACATATGTATTAAGATAATGGAAACTTCCTAAATATGTGTAGTTGCAAAGTCACCTGGATTGGTTTCAAAGCTTCCACTTACACGTTACCATAATTGATAGGAAATGCCTTTTTATTCTATTTACTAAATAGAATGTTTATTCATTTTTTTTTTCCTGATATAGGATCAAAGCTGTAGAGAGAGTCAGTACAAAGCATATTGGTTGAGCCGCAACCAAAGGATAATCGACCGTTTATTAGAGGAACGTTCTTCCATAATCTGTCTCCAGGTATTATTAGTTTTTTCCTTAATGTCTTTAATTTTGTTTATTTGTTTCATTGACTGTCTTATCGATTGATGTTGGATTTTTTGGAAATGTTTCAGGAGGTTTGGTTGGGCAATGAAGAGCTTGTTGATATGTATGAAAAGAGACTTGGTGATGCTGGTTACATCAGCTTCAAGCTTGCAAGAGCAAACAACCGAGGCGATGGTATTATCAATTTTTTTTTCTTTAAAGTTGTTACAAATTGCGTTGATAGGACATTCATCTCTATTTTCTTTAATGTATGATTGCAGCACCTAATTGTTTCTTTCAAATTTTAGTTTAAACACAAGAACAAGTTTCTGAATAAGCAATGTATCAGTATCGGCCAACTTTTTAATTAAAAAAGATTTAAATCCTCATGTTTAATTTTTTGAAGGATTTAGGTTAGGGAGACTTTGGATATGTGCAGTACTAGATAAACATTACAATTGAGCATTTTTGGAATATATGATACATAAAGCTTCCACCATGTCGTCGTGACTTTTGTATATTAAAATTTGTAGTTTCCCTAATGAGAAAAGATATTTAACATATAAAATGATAATTTACCAGTGGTATACCTACTTCCACTTTTTCTGGAAAAAAAACATGTGGGGACAATTTCCAGAGTATGGCCATAACTGTCTGTTGCAGTCGCAGAAATATATTATATACTGTACAGGCAGGCATCTGACTGGCACAGTATTAATTTTCTACTAAACTGAAAGATTACAGAAAGTTGGCATGTTTTGGTGGGCTATTGAAGTATGCACCCAACTTGTAGGGTGCTCATATTGGCCATTTATTTATTTTTTTAAATGCAGGTCTGTTGACTGCTGTGCATAGAGACACCTTTAGGGTTGTAAACTACAAAAACCTGCACTTCAATGATTTTGGGGACAGAGTGGCACTACTTTTACATGTGGAGTCAGTCGTACCATTCTGGCCGTACCGAAACAATACCAGCAGTGGTATAAAGCAACAAATGCTCATTGTGAATACTCATTTGTTGTTTCCCCATGATTATAGCCTCTGTATTATTCGTCTCAAGCAGGTATTTCATTATTGTTATTGATCTTCCTTGGAAATGTTATACACAGTGTAAATTCTGTTGTCACATTTGCCAGCAATTTTATTGAAATATGCCTTCTTTTTTATTTTAGGTGTATAAGATACTTCAATGCATAGAATCATACCAAAGAGAGCATAAACTAAGTCCCATTCCTATAGTTCTTTGTGGGTAAGTTTTGCGTTTGCCTTAAATACTTTTGCGTCTTTATTTTAGTTTACGTGATACTTGAACATATTTTTGAAATTTGCAGGGACTGGAATGGAAGTAAAAAGGGACATGTCTACAAATTTTTGAGATCCCAAGGTTTTGTTTCATCCTATGACACTGCTCATCAGTATACTGACAGCGATGCTGATGCCCACAAGGTAATTTATCACACAAAATTCCCTCAAAAACCTTATCAATGGCTAGTTGATGCCCATGTCACCAATCAGAAAATCCTCTCAGAAACAGAGTGTATCTAGAGTATCTTGTACATCTCTTTCTTTTTAAAAAAGTTTATATCTGACGCTGAGTTGCTAACTTTTATTACTATTATTATTATTTTATTTTCGTCCGACAAAACAGTGGGTGAGCCACAGAAATCATAGAGGGAACATATGTGGGGTTGACTTTATATGGCTTCTGAATCCTAACAGGCATCACATACCTCTCAAATCCAGCTGGAACCATGCTATCTTTGCTATGATTAAGGTTTGACTTCTTTCCCTCATTTTCTTCTTTATAAAATTTTCTGGTGCAAGTTTTGATTCTAAAATCACGTCCAAACAAAGATTATACTGCACTGATTGCTTTCTTCTTTTGTCCCCCTTTTAATTCAGTGCCTTCTACAAGGGACATCACGTTCGGAAGAGGATGCATTTGCATATCTCAAGGCCAACAACTCAACTGATTTTGCCACCTTTTCTGGGTTTTGTCAAGCTCTCAGTCAGGTAAATTCAATGCACAATCTCATAATTTATTTTTCTTTTCTTTAAATGTAGAACTATTTGTTTTATTTCATGAATACTTAATCTAAGACAAATATGTTTGTGAATGGATGTGTAGTTGGGGCTGAGTGGTCCCTATGGGCTTAGCTCAGAAGAAATACAAGATTTGTGGGCGGAGGCTGATATTGACTCTAATGGTGTCATGGATTTTATTGAATTCCAGGTTTGACAAATAAATCTGTGATTTTTGTGCTTTGTTTTGTTTGGCTCTATAGAATATTTACAAGCTCTTATTTTCTCATGCTTCATCTAAGTAAGTGTACCATATAATTATGGCAACACCATCTTAAAGAAAAGGGCAGTTTATCTGAACATTTGTAGGTAGCCTACCTTTACTTCTTGTTAGGTTAAGGAAAGTCAACTGATTATGATTGGATTTCTGGGAAAAAAATGATAGCAAAATATTTAGTCACCTTTACTTGTAGTTATATAAAACTTTAGTCAACATGTTACATGACACATAAAAAATTAACCTCCCTCCACCTTCAACTTGTACTATAAAAAAAAGAAGAAGAAAAAGGAAAAAAATCGAAGAAAACTTGGTTTGCAAAAAATAATGCCAATTTTTTTTTTCTTCTTTTCTAATTTTTGTAATTGGCCGGATGCAGAAAAAGATATGGAGGAGTCCCAAATGGTGGCAGCAACCTGAGCAATCAACCTCTCCGGAAGAAAAACTAATTGTCAAAAATGAAGCAGAAGAAAAACGAGAGGCATCGACGTTTGGTTTTAATGTAAAAGATGCGGTGCTATTCCCTCCTGAGGTGGAAAAAGGGATGTGGCCTGACAACTATTCCCTTTCTGACCATGCACCTCTCACTGTTGTGTTCTCACCTGTGCAGTTGCCGTGTGCTCAGCCTGTCTTCTAGGGTTTTTTCTTTTATATTCTGACAGTCCAACAGACAGTTTTATGTACAGAGGTTGGTCACTGGAGCGATTTGCACGAGTTTAGTGGTGAATCAACCAGATAACCCTCTTTTTTTTTTTCTTTTGAAATGTGTATTATTTTGTTTTGTTTTGTTTTGTTAGGGAGGAGAGCATGTGAGATGACCAATTGTAAGTATCTTTTGATGGTTCATCTCTTGATATACATTCTCTCCTGTACTTTTGTTATTGGGACAATTTCCTGATTTTGATCCCAATGAGCCCTTTAAATATTTTTATGTGTCAAGACAGAGATAATGTGTTAGTTAATTATAATTTATAAGTGAATTCAAGACCAACCTTTGTTTAAATTGGAACAATTATTTTTTTTACAAAATTACAAACGTTTAGTTAAAATGGTCGTTCATGATTTTGATCAGAATTATGATGCCATGAATAATAATCACTCAAAATGATCAAAACAAAGCAACACTATTAACAAGCTCATTGCTCTCTGCCCGGTCAGTTTAAAGATTTCAAAGTTATTCGTTTGATGCTTGTCTAAAAATCATTCAAATTCACAAATATGTTTGTAATATCAGATGACATAACGTTTTAAATCCATACAGCAACCTTTTTTCAATCGGATTGGATGAAAAAGAAAATAATTAAGAATTTATATGCCTTTTGCTTTCGATTCCAAGAAAATATAGGCATTGTTTCCAAGTATAATTCGTTGATAGATTGATGGAGCAAGCTCTTAGTGCAAGATATCCTTTTCCCCGTACTTTACCAATAATTTGTTCCTTGCTGTTTTCCTCATGCAAAGTATATACTCCAGCTATTTCACAGTCCCAATTTGAAGTTAGGAACCCTTCTTCAAAACCTATATATAAGAAATCAATCTCTTCAAAGCTCAAATCAAACCAAGCTCACAATCTAAAATACAACTAAGAAATCCTACCAATTTCCCTAGAAAACACTCATAATGGCTTCCTCCCATGCAAAATCCCAACAGTCGTCTGAGCGCGGGATTCATGACATGATCTCGAAGCTCACAGACCGCCTAGTCTCCCTCGGTCAAGGTACACCAGAGCACGACAACAACCATCACGCACATCATGACACTGATCCGGGCGTGAGGATAATCACATTGGCAGGTGAAAACAAAGGCGCGGCCATGAAGGGAACGAGTTTGGATGAACTCGTCGATACTCAAGGTAGGATATACAATGATGAAAGCTTGATGAGTGCCTACACGAATAGTAATTATCAGGCTGTTAACAATTCCATCATGCTTGAAGGAAAGTATAGTGCAGAGGATCCCGGTGTTCACATAATAATATCCGACGGTTTGGATGATGACAGTAGCAGTGATGATAGTGATAGCGATAGCGATAGCGAAGAAAGCGACAATGAGGATAGGAAGGGGGAAAAAGGGAAGAAGAAAGTGAGCAAGAAGAATAAGGATGGAAAGAAGAAAAAGGATGGGAAGAAGAAAGGAACATCAGAAAGAGAGCATCATTCTGAGAGTGAAAAAGAAGAGAAAGGCAAGCACAGTGAGTAAGGGAAATTGGAGACAGATTCGTTGTAATTTAGAGTAATAAAAATAAGACATGCACACAGCATGGGACTTTGAGAGATTAAAGGGATGACAGGATTGCAATTTTTTTTCTTTTGATTTGTTTTTTTTTCCTCTAATATCTTGATTATGATGCCAAATTGCTGTAAATTAAACTGTAGGCATTATTGTGCAAATGTTTTTATGTTTTTAGAGATAAACCAAGTACAAAAAAGAAGGTATATTTTGATTTATTCCTTGTATTCCAATTAGAATATTTTTTACTGAACTGAAGAAATGAAAAAAATAAAATGAAATTGAGCCCAATTTTAAGCAGGTTTTACTTACTGGGCCCAATTTAATGCCTTTCGGCCTTCTTATTTTAGGCCCATATTTAAAATAGGTCTGTTGGCTGATTTAATTACCTATGACACATTTTGTGCAACTAATCATATAGCGATTAATTTTAATTATAATCCGAACTGTGTATTGATTCGTTATACAAACGGGCATCGAAATTGTGAGCTCATTAGGAACATAAAAGCGCACCAAAAACCCTGCTTCTTCTCTTCTTTGTTTGGTTCTCTCCCCTCGTTGGCGGTGCTTAGCAATGGCGACTGAGACGGAAACCCTTTCAACCACCACCCAATCTATACCTAATACCCTGAAACGAAAATCTAAACAGAAGGGAAAGAGACCCAACAAGAAGCTGAAAGGCCCACGGAACTCGGCCATGGCTGATGCGAGGAAGCGAAAGAAACCTAGCAAGAGATTGCTCCAAATCTTCTCTAAGAGAGCGAAGAAGTATGACTCGGACTCTGACGAAGAAGAAGAGAGCGATGAAGAGGTGGAGAAGGAGGAGAGATATGATGGTTTGAGTGGGAGCGAAGGAGAAGGAGAAGGAGAGGAGCATGGTGGAATTACAAAGTTTTCTGAGGGTTGTAGGGCTTTCAAAGTTGCCTTCTTGAAGATCATGAAGAAAAATTTATCTAACGATCCCTTGGTTTGTCTCCTTCTCTTTTTCTTAATGTCTTTTCAAATTAAACTCAAGTAATTGTACAGAAGATGTGGCTTTGTTCTTTGTTATGGTTGAATTGGTTTTCCTGGTTTTGTTGCTAACTTTAATTTCATGAACTACTGCAATCATATTGTGACTTTAATTTGATTTAATGAAATTGTTGGTTGGCGAACCAACCTTCAAAAAATTAACAAAAGATGCAAAAATTTATAGCCAGGTTCTGCCGAGTCTTTCCGGTCAAATTACTTATTTTGTCACAAAAGGGCCCTAAGCAACTCAAAGTTTTTGTAAGAATACCTATTACGAGACCCTGCATAATGTACTAATTGGATGTTCAATTCTAAACAAATTGGATGTTCTAAACTAAACGATATTAACTAGACATTAAGTACCTTTATGTTGAATTTTGAAAAATTGGGTATTCAATTGAATACCCAAGAGTCTTACTGGATCCACCAATGTCTTACTATGGAGCTAGCATTAAATTTCTATGGACATGGGCTAAAATAAAATAAGCTCTCAATATTTGTAAACTTGGCTCTTCACAATTCAATAAACCATTCCCATCGCCAGTAGAATGTTATAATTTGGACTGCCTCATAGAGCAAATAGCTCTAGTTGCAAAGTTGTAGATGTGTTTATTTATTGATATACAAGGTTTAGCTGTTAGAACTTAGAAGTGATAGTTTAACCATGTAAACTACTATGCCATATTACATAGGGTTTTACGAATCCTTTTGCATTTTATCTTACTCGATGAAACATCAATCACACAAGCACATAACCTGTTCATAATTGGTTGATATGTTCATTGAAGGGGCCTATATTAGCAGCGCACAAGAAGCTTGTTGCGGCAAAGCTAGCAGAGGAGGAAGAAGAGCATAAACCAAAGGGGCATGCCAGGAAGGAGAAGCAATTGGTGTGTGCTCTTTTTTCAAATTTGCAATTTATGTAACTTGTACAGGACTAGGATGTAAACTTGTATGTTTTTGGTGCTTTTGTGGATATTAGGTGGCTGAGAAGGGGCATGTGAAACCTGAAAGTTGCTTGGATGCAAAGGAAAAGCTCCTTATTAGTATTGCAACGAAAGGAGGTAATGAATGAATCATTCTTCGCTATTTTGTCCATCTAATTTTTGTTTCCAAGTATAGGCTAATTTCTTTTTTTTTTTCCCTTGTATGTTTGCTGATGGGTGTGCAGTTGTTCGGTTGTTTAATGCGGTAAGATCCCACTTTTTTAAGTTGTATGCAATCCTAGTTCGGAAATTGTATTTTTTATTGTCCTTTCTTGTGTTGTGATGAGCAGGTGAGCAAGGCTCAGAATCCTCAGAAGCTAGATCCTTCCAAGTCTAAGGATGCGAAATGTAATTTTTCTTACACTTGTTTTCTTTCATTCCTTAGTTATTTATTTTTTATTAAAGGGTCCTGGTACACCCCAACATCTTTTGGATGCTATTCTCGAGAATTGAACCTGCTTCTCTCCGTAGGGAGACGAGGGCTCGTGTCACTACACTAAGCCCATGGTTAAGGGGTGTAAACGGATCCGGATTATCCGATCCAAATCCGCTCCGATCCGGTTACAATCCGTATCCGATTAATACAGAGCGGATATTTCCCGGATACGGATCCAGATAATTTATTAAGAGGCGAAAACTACCCGGATTCGGATACGGATATTAATCTGGATTCGTAAACAGAGTGGATATCCGCACATATCCGAAACCCACTTTTAACCCAATTCAGTTTCTCCTCTGCACACTCATGTGTTTGTATTCTGCAGGCCTTTATCTTATATACAAACTCTTCCTCTAGACAATACAAGTTGTGGGACTAATAATCACCCCCGTAATACGGAGATAGTTTCCAACTATTAAAGTGATATTGGGCCAAGCCCAGTTTATATTTCAACCTAATCTACTCAAAGCTGTAAACTCAATTATCCGACATATATGACAATTATTCATTTCGAATCTGTATTCGTGGATTATCCGCTCTGTATCCGTATCCGTTTAAGGTGGATTTGGTTTTACATTTTGACATCCGTTTGCTATCCGTATCCGTATCCGTATCCGCTCACTGAAATGTGGATATGGATTTGGTATTAGCATTATCCGCTCCAAATTTGCTCCATTTACACCCCTACCATGGTTCCTTAAATTTAAAAAAAATGATGTTTTTCATCATTGTCTTGTCCTTTATTTTCTTCTTATTTCTACCTGTCTTTTTTCTTTTTCGGTAGTTTTAGCTGATGGAACCAAAGTTTATCACACAATGTTTATCATAATTTTGAATTACTATCGCTATAATTTTAAACATGTTGCAAACATCCACTTGGTATTGCACTGCTATAGAAGTTTCTAATTGAAGCATTTTGGCCTCTGTATGTCTTCTCGCATGGCATACAAATTAAATATTTTGATTTCATGATCACATTTTAATTGATACAGCTCTGGCAAAGCAAAGGAAGCAAACCTTTTTATCGGAGATAAAGAAGCCATTGGTAAGCTTTCGAACTTTCAAACACGAAGCACTCTCCTCTCCCCTTAACCCATCAATTACAAGCCATTAATGCATGTGATTGTTATCTTCAGGCCTCTTCAGTAGATGAGGAGTCAAAAGATCTAGGATGGGCCCCACTAAGAGATAGCTATATGCTTGGTTCAAAGTTGAAGGATTGGGACAAAATGGCTGTAAGTATCTTCTTTACTGTACTATTAATGCCACTTTTGGCCAGATCGATTTTTGTGCCTGCTTAGTTATACTGGCCTGAGTCTTTGGTACAAGAGCATTTGGCCTCTTTTGAGTTTTGAATTTAACTATGGTTGTGAGACCTGTTTTTCCCTTTTCACATAATATCCCACTGCATGTTGACTTGATTAGCTACCATGATATATACATTTCTGTGCAGGATACTGCTGGAGGAGGTGATCAGGGAGATGATTATATGCAGAGCTCATCAGATGAGGAATAGAAACATGAATAATTTAGCAGTAGAAAAAATACAATCTAAATTCATGGAATAGTTTTGTATTGTTTAGAATCTCTCCGAGTTATTACTAGTGTTGAAAACAGCTGTTTTTCTTGGTTTTCCAATATGATTTTGGTCTGTATCTATATTTAAATTTTGTAGGATGTTTTTTTTTTCTTTTATATTATTTGTTCATCTCTTCAGTTTGCATAAAATCGAATGCAGAAAATGAGATGCTTCTGAGGAGAAAATTATGTAATGTTAGCTTGTGTGATTTTTGCAATATTGATTTTGATCCAAGATATTGTTAGTATTTTATTTGATGGAATCATAAGTTTTTCTCCAGGGCATGTTTTGTAAATTAAAATTAGTTTTATGGTAATGAAACTGACTTCATGCCTTTTATCATAAAAAAAAAAAGAATCATGAGTTTTTGTTGGATTTCTCTCAAGTGCGCATTCCAAGTAGCAGACAGCTTTACTGAAATTATCTAACAAGCAATTAGGACAATGGTAATGCCAGGGGTGGACCCACTCTGGAATTTTTGTCCTCCTCTCAAATTTTTTTTGCCTCCCTCGTGAGTCAACGTTTAATTTGTAATTCGGATTAAATTTAAAATTAAAATTGAAATAAATTTGTTAAATTTTGATTGGTAATTAAAATTATAAGTTAGAGCATCAGAAATTACAAGTCAAAGTATTAAAAAATATAAGTTAAAATATTGTTTTTTTATTGAGTATCCAATTAGTTAATGAATTTAAATCCGATTAGGTATTTAAATCCAATTTGATATTTTTTTGCCCTTCCTAACGAAAATTCTGAATCCGCTCCTGGACAATGCCATCTTTTTGTTGTTTAACAATAAATCATACATGATAATGATACTTCACCACTATTCAGAGAGAGTACTTTTGAAGTCTCAAAAATGATCCTAAAGCAAAAAAGATAACAAATGTATTCATCTTCTCAAAAATGAAGCCAAGTATTCTCGTTTGATGTATACTTATAATCAAGATTAAGAATCCTAAATTACGCCAACACTTAACACAGCTCTTAATCTTTTTAATAATATGCTCGTAAGATAAACAGCAAAATCAGGAAAGTTTTGCATGAAACTGAGCCTAGCTAAGGTGCTGGCAAGGAGAAGAAATAACATTATTCGAGCACCCATTGTCTTTAGTATTTACACGCTCCACGATGAGCCACGGTAACATTGTTGCACGATGCTTCTGGATTGCCGCACGAGTAGGTCACGCCGTTGACCCCGCACACCGGATCGGCCCGGAAGCAGTTTATGGTGCATCTGGTAGATTTGGTATCAGTCTGGGACTCGTTCGGCCATGTCGAATCAGTGGTGTGAACATTAGGAGTAATGATGAGTAAAGAGAAGATAGTTAAGGAGAGTAGTATGAGAAAGTGGTTGCTGAGTGCCATATCTTTCTCTCTTTGTGGACTAGATCTAGCCTCTAGGAATGACAATAGCAAGGAAATACATGTCATGTATATCCTTATATAATAAATCAAGTGACTATTTAGTTAGTGTGAAGAGGACCTCCTCGAGTCAATACCCTGCTTATCTAAATATTATCTTATCAGCCAGCACCATCTAGGGAATTCGTATCCTCTGCATTAACTCAAAAGATTCCTTTTGAGTTAATGCAGAGGATACGGATCCACATCTAGGTAGGCGCGGCAACTTATATGTCACGCTGGTATAGTCAAGCCCTCAATTGTTTACTTTTTTTTTTTAGCAAAGAATTCTATTTATGCCACGATGCAGATAGAATTCAGATCCAATGCAATACTTGACTGAGTCGTCAGTTTTAATCATAGAAGGAAAAATCGGAATCGGAATCGGGATCGGTCTTTTGACTGTGGAATCGGAATCGGGTGAATCGGTCGGAATCGGTAGAATCGGATCGGAAAATCGGACTTTTTTGTCAGAAACTTGTTTTATACTAAAAAATTAGAAAAAAATTGATAAAAAAAAATTTGTGAACAATTTCTGTTTTGACAAATAATTACAATCAAATAATCCACTAATATAATATAATACAAGCATTATAACTAAAAACACACTCTTTAATATAATACAAATTACAATTATTATATATAAATGAGTTATGTTTTCTAACAACAAAGGTTGTGCGGTGGTAGTTGACTTTGGTTGCTTAAGTAGAAGTCATAGGTTCGATTCATGCATAGCTCAAAATTTTTTGGATGGAATTGGGCCGGAACGTCTGAAATTGGATGAAATCTACACTAACAGCTTAACTGGGCCTGAAATCGGATCGGTACCGTCCGATTCCGCTCTGGCACGGCCAATTTTGCCTTCTATGGTTTTAATCTAGCATGAATCTCAAAACAGACTCTCCACAACTATGCATTGGAGAAAATGCCCTAGACTCCTAGTATATAATTATAAATGCATGTGCTTTAGTTGACAGTTATGATTTCATTGTGGGACTAATACTCTGTCTCTTGCTCCGGATCGTCATCCTTTTTTCCTTTCTTTTGCATTACTAATACATCAAACTCTGTCATATTCATAGTAACAAATGAATAATTTGGGTTCGGTTCGGCAGAGTCAAAAATTCGTGATTCGGGAATAATTCGGGTATAATTCGGAAATTATTCGGAATTACAATACGTGATATCAGTGCATATTTAATTCATTACTGATGATTTATTATACGATATATTACTTTTATTTGCCACAGAAGATCACTAAGTCAAAAATATAGGGAAATGGGAACTGTGCTCATCACGTGGGTGCTTTTATTTGCCACAGAGATGCTTTCATTACCAATGGAGAGTGGACAATTGGACTTGGCACTGTGCACGAATGGAGTACTGCGTGACATTTCAAATTTCGATTCCGAAAAAAAATGAAAAAAACACGTTTTATTCGTTAAATTCGTTAAATTCGCGTTTTATTCGTGTTTTATTCGCGTTTTATTCGGTCAAAGGTTTGGTCAACGAATAATATGCCATTCGGTTTGGAAAACACCCCAAAAACGTTTTATTCGCGAATTAAACGCAAATAAAACGCGAATCTTGTCACTGTGGTCATATTTTGCTGGGCATTTTTCCTAGGGAGTAGGTACTAAAAAGCCATCATTTCCCTCCCTCATTTCACCGAGTAATAATTGTATTCATATCCGCTACTCTTTTTAGTGAAAATAAATCTGCTGTGATTCTCAGGAATCACAGGATCCTGCGATTCCAATATCAACTGTTGATTGTTTTCGAGATGCGTGCATAAAAATTTACTTTTCCAAAATGTTATTGAGATCCGTGCACGGAAAAGTTTGAACCGTTGATTCGGAATTTTAGGTTCCTGCGATCCCGCTCGGAATCGCAGCAGATTCAGATCCCTTTTTAGTACTAATGCCCTCTCGGATAATATTTTTTTTCCATGTTTTATAATAATTGTATTGTATTATATTGACTATCGAGTAATTAAAATTAGATGTTATCGGGGTAAAAATATATTGGAAGCTGATATGAGTACCCACAGTTGAGTGCCCGCACTGTACCTGCACCTAAACTGCTATAACTGCTTGTGGGGACCGTAATTGTTCCAAAACTGTAATCTTGTTTTACAAATGTTAATAGTAACATTGTGAAGTACATAGCTCAAACGGGACAATTATTTATACTTATACATTGAACTATATATAATATATGAATTTTCCTAAAATAACTGTACCCGCACATTTTCTTGAAAAATTCTCGTGTCATATCCGCATTAGGGGACCACTAAAAATTTTCAACAAAAAAATGTTGACTTAGCTTATGTGCGGATAATAAAGTATTTATATCTACATGCTTGTGGTATTTATACTTCAAAAAAAAAATATTTACGCCTATACATTGAACTACATATGATATATGCATTTTTCTAAAATAACTGTGCCCGCACTATTTCTTGAAAAATCCTCGTGTCATACCAGCATTAGGGGACCACTCAAACACCATGTAGGGACCACTAAAAATTTTCAACAAAAAAAATTGACTTAGTTTATGTGCAGGTAATAAAATATTTATATTTACATGCTTGTGATATTTATACTTATGAAATAAAGTATTTATATCTATATGCTAAGTTATGACGCCCAACCAGAGGTAAAGAAAGAATTAAAGAAATGGTGCCCCTTTGACTCTTGCACAACGTAACGATATAACCAGCAGTTGAGTACAGTGCGGGTACTGTAGCGCGGGTATTGAAGTAATTATTCAAATATATATGTAGATATTATTTCTCAGAATGAACATGAATAATTTACTTTTAATTATCTGAATTATATTTATATCTGTACTCGTATCCGTCTGATATGAATACAATTGTGCATTCTATTATATTTAAACTTTCTTTTATCTTTTTGCTCCTAACATTCTCAATTCATATCAATTGTGCATTCTTTCCTAAACTAACCGCTATCCTATCCTGTCTAGATGCATTGCTACTAAGACGGTAAAAAATTGTACAGAGCAATTCCCATTGAAATATTGAATGTAACAGTAACCAACTCAGCAAAGACCCATTAAAGGAAATACATAGCTGGTAATTGCTTCCCTCCAAATCCTGGCCACCAAACGTCAAAATCTTACTCTCCAAAAATAGACCTAGCAATTTGATCTCTCTATAAGAAACCATTCAGAAAATCTGGATAATCATTCTTCCTCACAACATAATTAAAACAATCCCCAGGTGGAGCGACAGGAGACGTAGAAGCCAGTCAGGATGGGTGCCTGTGCCAGCAAACCAAAGGAAGAAAACGGCCCCAGCCCCATGGCTCCACCTGCTGAAGACACTTCCACCCATGACGTAGCTGCCAACACCGTTGAGGTCAGATAATTTTTCACAGTACCTTCTCATTTAATTTATATGTTTCTGTATTTTCTTTTGTTTTGAAAAAAAAAAACAGTATGTTCCTTCAGTGTGACTAAGATGTTGAAAATGAAATTTTATCAGGAAAAGGCTGATGCCGTTGAGGCACCATTGGTCGACCTCTCAGAGACCCAACCTGAAGAAACCCCAGCTGAGGTGTCAACTCCAACTGCTGTTAAAGAACTAGCCCCCGTCTTGAGCGAGGCACCAGCTGAGGCTGCTGCTGAACCCAAGAAGGAACAAGAGGAGAAGGCTCAAGAGACGGAGGAACCCAAGGCCACAGAGACAAAGGAGGAAGAATCCAAAGCTACAAACTGATTAAACACCTTTTGTAACCAATTTTATTTGATGTCAGTTTTCAATTCATTTCAAGCAGAAGTGACAGTATTCCTTATTGTTGGTGTGGATAACATGAATTGAATTTTGAGTATGAGATGTGCCTAGTTGTATCTTTTATTATTTCTAATTAGATTCAAATGTTGTTAAAAGATTTATCTAGTACTGGAGCTAAGAAGGATTATAGCTCGAAGACCAAGTTTGATTACCCTGGTTTGGTTGATAGACTGCGCCAAGCCGCCAATGAGCCCAAATTACTTTTTTTTTATTGAAAAAAAGATGCAATTATTAACAAGAGATGGTTGAATTACATGATTAATGCACATCACAATTTTCATTAAACATGACAACTGAACATAAAATACAGCCTCCGGAAATGCACAGCAAAAGAAGACCGAGCATATAATTCGAACCCTTCAGAGAGCAACTACATGTTTTTCTCCTTGATTTCATCAACCTTACTTCCTTTGAACCATGGGATCCAAACAGAAGTAGTCTTCTGGTACTGTCGGTATGCCTCAGCACGGCATTCTTTTGCCACCATACGCCTCTCTACCAGTACCGTTACATAACCTAGACACATGCTATTAACTAAGGGCCCTACAAACATCCAGGCATACCCCAAATTCCATGCAAAAAGATACAAGCCCCACCAAAAAAGTTGTTCGCCGAAGTAATTGGGGTGACGGGAATACCTCCAAAGACCCGTCTCGAGGTTTGGTATGACAGGTGTACCAAGCTTCTTTGAATTTTCATTGTTGGTCACGAATTCATGAAGCTGGGTATCAGCAAAATATGCTACTGTTATGCCGGTAATGCATGCTAACACTGCAACTAAGTCATAGATGCCACACGGTTGGTCGCTTGCATGAATAGCAAACATGGGAAGACATATACCAATAAGAAATACCTGTCAGAGAGAGATTTATCAAGTACAGATACAAATTTTCAATTTAGTTGGGGTCCAGTATTGGTACCAGCACCATACAGGTGTATAATACCAGAGCGCCCTCAACCATTCTTTTGCTGCAGATACAGCGTAATGTGAACAACAGAAAATAATACAATTAATTTACAGCGTCACTTAGAAACCTCAATTCAATTTGGTACTTTCCTCAAAATTCTACAGTAAATATGTACCTGTTGGGAGAGAAACACCGCAAAGAAAGAAATCCACCACCAGTTCTTGCCATACTGCTTCCTCATGTCACTAAATCTCCAATCCTCTCTCTTACCCCATTCCCAATTTTCTCTTCTCAAGTAATTATGAGTTAACCTTATGCTCCAAACCCAAGTTAATACAATAGCAATGGTTGATCTCACTACATTGCTTTTGCTATTAGGATGGCTCGCGTAATAGTGTGCCAGAAGCACTGGGATCACGGTCCAGTACAGATCAATCAACTACAAAGCAAGAATAAAATTAGTAAATTCCTGGTTACATAATAGCAAATCGTGAAATAGTTGTTAAATTTAGACCGCTTTACATGACATACCCAATTGTTGGATTGGAGAAGACCAAGGAGCCAGAATAGGACATCGACATTGAAGAAGAAAAGGATATTTACAACAAGTAGAGGGTTCTCATACCAAAATGACCAGATTTTTGAGCTGGGAAAGGAAGAATGCTTCTGGTTGTAATGGTGGAGAAAAGAGAGATAGAAGATAATGGAAGGGAGAGGTGTGAGAATAGCTATAAGAATATTCTTCATGTTGCTATGCTTCGCCATGGCGATCTTTCTAGGGTTTCACTGAGCTTGATTGTGCTTTTATAATATTAGAAATTAGAGAAAGCTATGGCTAATCGGGGGAACTAATTATATCATATCATCATCAATGTTTCCTTATCACTTTGCTTTCCATCTCTTTCCTTGATTTTTGTAAGGGTTTTAACTTTGCGGAATTACGGCGCCAGTCATGAATCATGATAATGAATTAATTTAATGATATTGGTGACTAGGGCTGCCCAAAAAATTCGTACTTCGTAATTCGATTTGAAAAAGTTCAGAAAAAATTCAATTCGAAATTGAGTTCGTTCGAAATTATTTCAAATCAAATTAGTTCGAAATTAATTCAAACCAAACT
The DNA here is from genome assembly GCA_025461125.1 of Carex kokanica. NCBI lineage: Eukaryota > Viridiplantae > Streptophyta > Magnoliopsida > Poales > Cyperaceae > Carex > Carex kokanica. Next base: position 428,330 of record JAJGRX010000981.1, on the reverse strand, counting down.
CAAACTGGACCTAATTCGTTCGAAATAGGTTCGGAAACCAAATTTAGTTTGAAATTAAGTCAAACGTGAACCGTTAATTTTTGCGGACAACTTATGTTCACTGATGAAAATATAAGCCGTCCAGTCCATAATTGCTTTGAATTATGACTTCTGAAACAGAAAACCCAATCTAATTACAAGCTCAAATAAAAAAATTCAACAACAAAGCTCAAATAAAAAAATTCACATGTTTATACCAGAAATTTTCCTTTTCATGGTAGGATTCTGAGTTTTTCGAGTAATCCAGGCTAATGATGCAAAAATAGTGTGGGATGTTGAAAATCTTGCTACTGCATCTATAAAGTAATTTGTAGATGTTCAGTAGCTAGTTTAATGAAGCGAAATATATGGCTGAAGCTTTGGATACCTGTGAGGCTTTTTTAGAAGGATTTTTCAGTAGCTAGTGCCTAGTTGTAATAATTCTAAGACTTTAGGATAATATTGTTCTGTACTTCTATTGATATTTAAATTGTACTTTGAATACTTTGGAGTGCTTGAGTTTTTATTTAAATTATAATTCTATTGATATTTGGGTTTTATTTAAATTGTACTTTGAATACTTGAGTTTTTATTGAAGTGTTTAATTTCGCACTATGGCCCAGTCAGAAGTCATAAATCGTAAGTCGTAACAAAGTTCTTAAAGGTTCAAAATTGAGTTAGTAAAAAATTTGTTTCGAAATTGAGTTCGTTTGAAATTGTGTTCGTTCGAAATTAATTCAAACCAAACCTAGTTCGAAATTAATTCAAACCAAACTCAAACTGGAGGTAAGTTCGATTCGGTTCGGTTCGTTTGCAGCCCTATTGGTGACCATCAAAAATTACTTTTTAATTTTAAAATATTTCATGAAAATATTATTAAATAACTTCAACCCTGCAACGATTTATATTTAATACTTTTTCGTAAAAATATTAATGACGCACAAATGTACGAAATTTGATGTACTTTTAATTAGAAAGCCAACTATAAATCATAACATGTATTTCCTATTTTTTTGTAATTTTTTTCAATGCAAATTATTATTAAAAATAATAATATGAATGAGTCATAATTATTTAATTTTTGTGTGAAGAGTAGTAGTTTTTCTTGTACCTCCTAAATTTCACAAAATGATAACAAGTTAAGCTAATAACCATTAAGATAATTCAAGTGGTATCTTGAACTACCTACAAAAATTGTCTAATTATGCCAATTCAACTGATATATTAATTTATATGCAAAAAAATATACCACTTGAATGCATTTATAGCTTGCTGTATATATCTATTGATCTATTTTAGGAGTGAAAACGGAGCGGATAATATCCAATCCGTATTCGAAAAATTAAATAATAATATCTGTGTAGATGCAAATATGGCATATGATTTTAAGTTTTAATTATTTGTATCTGAACAGTACATATATACCATATAGTTTAATATATATTAAGAAAAAACTAATACTATTTAGTATTTTTTAATAATATTTATATATTTTTAATAAGATCCAATCTGTATTCGTATTCAAAAAATAACAAACGAATACGGATATGGTTTTACCCCTATCCGATTCGTTTTCACCCCTATTCCTTTTACTTAGTTTAGGTATTAGTTATTAATTCACAAAACCAACATTTATTCTCCTTATCTCATAAAATACTTTAAAGTTAATTGTTTTACATCTAAGCCATGAGATGATGAAAACTGATAATTATTTTTCAGTAAATTTTTTTTTTTCACAAATGTGGATATATGTTTTGAATTAGTTGAAATGGGTTTATGTCGAAGTATCTATTGTTGTAGTACCCACACTTGGGCCGGATTTATGACATTATTGTTCTTTTTAGTGTGTATTAATTAATGATGTTGTTAACACATTAGTGATCTAGCTATCATTCCCATTGGTGACTCAGAATCTCAGATGCTTGGAAAGCATTTTGACATTTTATATCTTTGAAATCATGATGAGTAATACATTAATTTTGAATAGTTTATGTATCATATTATGAAAGCTAATTGTGCATTGGTAGTTTGATAATCCTATACAATCATTAGCAATGTTTTAATTATAGAAACTACGGATCAATGGAGGTAATGATGGTTATAGCCGCTCTCTCACTATATTATAGTTTATTATAGTGGCAAGTTCACTTTAGGACCATTAACGCCGGAAGATTAGTTTATTTTAATTTATTTTGTGCTAACTAAAGTTTGGATAAATGCAAATAATAAATGCAAAGACAATTATTGCCAATTTGGAAAGAGTAAATTGCACAAATGGTCTCTAGTATTGCTAATTTCTATTTTTATTTACAAAACTTTTAGTTGATTTCAATTAAAAGTATTTGAAGATCCATCCATCTTATATATTTTGTGCATGCATCATACTTCTATTTTTTTAATTTTCTAATAACAAATATTCTAAAATTTAAATGTCAAAATAAAACCATTAGATATGATCTGTATTGTTTTCTCTACATACACATAAAAAAATTTATCACCTTTTGATTTAAGTTTTATATGAATCAATAAGTTGAAAAATCAAAGTCAAGAATTTATTCACATTGATGTTTTTTTTACAAGCTCTTGATACCAAACAAACAAAATCGAAACATTGCTATTCTTTACATGTGCATAGAAAAATGATATATATCGTATATAACGGTTTTATTTTGACATTTAAGTTTTAAATTTTATGTTATTGTAGTTCTTAAACTGAAAATGTGATGAAGACACAAAAAATAAAGGTATTTGAACCCTAATCAAGAAATATTGATAATAACCGCAACTACACAACACCTAACAATTTAAGAATACAGAATTATGGGTATTTTATTTCGACAATTTTGAACCTTTTGATCTTATATAATAAATTTATAAAATTAAAAATATAAAATTTAACCTTTTTTTCTAAAGAAGTTGATCAAACTTAGCTACTTAAATTTATCATGTAAAATCAATATGATAGTTTTTAAAATTAAGCTCCCAAACTATTTTTATGGACTTAAATTTGGTATTCCATAAAGATGGTTAAATTTCAAGTAATCAAGTATTTTTTAATCTTGGATGAGTTACTAATTATTATCAAATTAAATCTTATGGTTTTAACTTTTTGTTTATAAATATTTATCAATATGTGGGGTACATCTAATTCAGCATACGAAATAAATTATTTTATTAGATGATCAACTGTTGAAATTTGTATATATTTGTATTATATTTTGTTTGGTCAGATTGAAACGTAGATCTCGTAAAGTAATATAATTTTTTTTTTGGTTGAAAGTCCGAAGGCGATTGCATTGACTCAAAAAGTTACAAGATAGCTGTTACATGATATTAAATAACAAGTGTCGTTGAAAGCATTCAGCTGTAAAATAAATAAAAAACACACAGGGACATGTGCATCTCGTGGATACAAATCTGATAATTCTTGCTTGATTGTAATTATAGGAGCCTAGTGATTGTTTTCTCTGTGCGCTTATTTGTTTTATTTCTTCTGGCAGACTACATCGAATTGCAGCTGAGAAGGCACTGAATCAAATCGGATCGGAAACTGAATCAATCGAATCAGGACAGTCACCGCTCAGAGGAATGTGCAGCCGAGAAGGTACTGAATCAAACTGAACCGGAAACTGAATCAACCGGACATGGACAATCACCTCTCAGAGGAACAGCCAGTGTGGAAGCCAAAAAAGAAGCAGGAGAAGAAGAAGAAGGAGAGGAGGAAGGAGACAACATCTTAGCATCATCGTAATCGGCAACAACCATAAAAACACGTACCTTATTCATATATAGCTATAGTAGATACTACGGGAGTGGAACGAATTCACAGCACTCTTAGTCGAACTCGGAATCGAGACGGATCGAGAAGCAGTGGTTAGATCCACTAGACAAAATCACCAAAAGCAGTAGCTAAATCCACTAATAGAAACACCTGCTCGAACGGAGTAGATGAAGAGAGAAGAGAACGGTGATAGAGTGGGATCCGTGTGGACGCTAATCCTAGTTGGACCAAATTGTCCAATGTTCCGCTCTCTAGAAAAATTGTAATGTTTTAGCGGCCCAAAAGTAAGTCCGGCTAACGGGCTGGTCTGTCTGGCCTAATTTAGCCCAACAAACAACACAATGCTGATTAGGAAAATAAAATAGTAATACGTGGTGGGCTTTTACAAATCCAGAAACCTTTGCTGAGGATTAAAAGCTTGGAAATACAGCGAGATGAAATCAAAGACCACAGAATCATAATTAGAATCTAACTTTATTTTAGTTAGCTTGCGCAATTTTCGAATATGAAGTAGATGCAAGGTTCTAAATAGCGTTTATAGCGTCGTAGCGGGAAGGCTAAAAAAAAAGCTATAGCGAATAGCGTCGCTATAGCGGAAGCTATTCCAAATAGCATTTTTTTTTTTACATTTCGTATATTCAATATTTGTACTAAATATCAACATTATCTAAGGTCTCATAGAACAATAAATAACACCAAAGTAATTAAGAAATTATAATATTCATATTGAACCCGTACAAAGTCCAAATTGCGGTTCAAAATATCCATAGTAATATCATAAACTATCGATTTTTCCTATTAAAAATATCTTAAGTATCATGATTCATGACATAATCTATTTTTTTTTCTATTCAAATTTTAATTCCGGTTTGGACTTTTTTTCTATTCAAATTTCAATTTCTATTCCCAATTTCAAATTGATTTATTTGTAGCAAGTAGCAACAAATTCAATTTCGGTTTGAGATTTTTTTTATCTTTATTTAAAACCCATATAAATTGCTTAAAAAAAAAAAAAAAAAAAAAACCCATATTGTATAGCGCAAATAGCGCTGTAGCGGCCGCTATAGCGGCCGTAGCGCAAATAGCGCATGTTGATGTCGTAGCGTAGCGTTTGGGGTCCAAAAACGCTATAGCGCCGCTATAGCGCGCTATTTAGAACACTGAGTAGATGCGATTCCTCTCACATAAAATTCACTACAAAAAATTTGTTACTATGTGCAAAGGGAAAAGTGTTTTTTGCTGACATTATTTTCACGGATACTCCTGTCGGTAATACTGATACGTTCCTAAGTTAACTATTTTTTTTTTTGTAAATTTAACTCTAAAATTTGTTGAATTGATTTTAAATGATGAATCTGAATCGTTGAAAATTATCTACCTTACGAGTGATGCCTCTACAATCTACATGCAAAAATTTTAAACTTTCAAATTAATTTAGTATAAAATCAAGCAGTCAAAATTAGAAGTTTTATAAATTAATTTTAATGTATTCATTTTTTGAATATTTTTTTTTACCACTTGACTTTATACAAATTAATTCGAAAAATTAAAATTTTTGTATGTAGACGCATCATTCGTAAGACAGACATGTTTCAACAATTCAAATTCGTCGTTTGAAGTTAATCCGATATGTTTTAGAATTGAGTTATAAAGAGACTTGATAAACTTAAAACAACCTAGCTGCAGAAGAAACCACATAATACATATACCTGTAATCAACGAAGGAAAGAAAGGAGGGACACAGCATACGTATTTTGAAGAAAATGGTAGAATTGTTATCTATCTTTTTTATTAATATTAATATGTATTTTTAATTGATTATCAAGAAATGAGTATATTAATAAAATGAGTTTAGATGGGAAATAGCTAATTTAAAAAGAGGAGGGCGTTCAAATACCTTCATCATGCCACTATTTTTAAAACTAAAGTAACATAAAATTTAAATATCATGTAAAAGATTACAACATTTTGATTTTGTTTTGATTAATATCAAGAGTTTGCAAAAATACACTAATATAGATAAGTTATGGACGTTGATTTTTCAACTTATTGATTCATATATAACAAAAATTGAAAATTGATACTTTTTATGTGCATGTAGAGAAAATTATATAGATTACATATAATTGTTTTATTTTGACATATATATTTTAGAATTTTTGTTATTAATTAGAATGTTGAAAAATGGAGGCTTGATGGAGAGACACAAAAAAAAAAAAAATTAAACTCTACTCATCTAATATTTTTGATAAATAAATATTAAAATCATAAATTCTTACACACCAGAACATTTCTAAAATATATATATATAGAGCGAGAGAGAGAGATGGGTTATGGTGAGTTGTGAAGTAAGGATATTGTTTTACTTCACGTTCATATCTCCGTTTTCAAAGACCAAACAGTCGATCCGAACCGCTCAACAAGATATTCATATTGAAATGTGCTTGGAGACCAAATTTTACATTTTTGAAAATTTTTTACTATTTTTTTAAATATTTCAAAATCACTGTTTTTTATGGTGCGAAACCATTTAAAAACAGCTGTTTTTTACCTATCTAAAAAAAATAGTAAAAAATTCCCAAAAAAAAATGTAAAATTTGGTCTCCAAGCGCATTTCAATATGGATATCTTGTTGAGCAGTTCGGATCGATTATTTGATCTTTGAAAACAGAAATATAAGCATGAAGTAAAACAAGATTCTTACTTCGCATCTCATATTATGTATACAAGTTTTGGAGACTAACTAATATTATGCTAAGAATCGGGATCATTAACGAAGGGCAAAACTGGGAATCTGGGATTAAGAAAAAACACCTCCTCATCTCTCAATTAATGGCTTCCATGTCTAATATTTTGATAAAACTATTGGCTGTTCGCCATCATTTTTAATGAGATTTGACATATTAATTGGCACAGGTTTGACTTGGTGGATACGTCCACGTTTAATTATATCTCTCTTAATTTCCCTGCTAAATTAATATAATTGCTGATTGTTTAACTTATCATTAGTTGAGACATTCTCTGAATTTATTTCGGTGCTTGATTAGAACAATATGCTCTACAGGTAATATAACCAATTTTTAATAGTCTTCTGTCTCTAGGCCTCTAGCACATCAACCAACAGTCCCATAATTAAGTTAGTTACCAACAATCAAATAAAATGCCTTCCGTCGGCAATTTCACCTTTCATTTAATTATTGGCAAACTTTTACTAATCAAAATCTGTTTCTTTATACCCTTTTTAGTTGGTTTTTTTATTTTTTTTTATTTTCCTAATTAATTCAATTTAAACTTCCAATCTTGACGCCTGGAATTTGAATCTTAATCACTTGAGTTGCGGTTAGAAAGCTGCAAGTATAAATACTTGGTATTAGCTAGCACATATATAAATTACGAAATTCTAACAAACTTGTTAATTAGAAAGAGCAAGTCTGAACACCAATTAGTGCAACTATAAACATACAAAAAAATTAAGTAATTAATAACACCTGGAATATGAATTTTTAAAGACATGAGTTGTTAGAAATATATATGCAAGTATAAAAAGTTAATGAGTGAGGCTATGGTACTTCGGCTAGTGTACTATGGCTAGTGTACTGCAACTCAATATGGTATTTTTTAAAATCCCAACGGTCGATCCGAACCGTTCAATGTGATATCCATATGAATATGTACTTGCAAACTAAATTTTATATTTTTTTTCGAATTTTTTTACTATTTTTTTAGATAGGTAGAATTTTCAGTGTTTTATACAAATTCTGACCATCAAAATTCTACCTATCTAAAAAAATAGTAAAAAAATTCAAAAAAAAATATAAAATTTAGTTTGCAAGTACATATTCATATGGATATCACATTGAATGGTTCGGATCGACCGTTATAATTTTAAAAAGTACCATATTGAGCCGCAGTACACTAGCCATAGTACACTAGCCGAAGTACCATATATAGCCTCACTCAAAGTTAATTAACACCTGAAAATGAAATTTTAATGATATGAGCAGTTGTTAGAAATATGCAAGTATAAAAAGTTTAGGCCTATTTTTAATGCACTTTTCTTCACACTAGAATAAATATATATCTAGGTATAATAAACATCAAAGATCTTCGTTACTTGAGGCTAAATAGTTAATTATATGAACAATGAACTTGAAACCGACGGTGGTTGATTAACACTAGAATGCCCAAAATTTAAACATTTAAATTAAATATTCTTTCTTAATTACCACCGGTGCTTCAATTTAAAATATTGGTATAATCAGGTTCAAAAGTCAAAATGATAATATATACATATAACCAGTGCTGAAATTTAACTCTTTGGAGGTTGGGCGACAATTAATTATGCTTAATTATGTAACTCCATCTTGCGTTCGTTAATTAATTCTTATTATAGAGATTTATGCTGTCCCAACTAATGATCATCAAATTGTGCCATGACATCTGTAATTCCAAATTAATGTTTAGCAACTAATAGGAAGTTCTGTGTTTGTACTTGTTAATATTATTCAAGTCAATGCTACAGTATCTTTGAGATCTACCGTTGCAAGAGTTCCTATAGACATTAATTTCTGTGGTAAGCTACTGGATCATGTTGTGATATAATATTGACAAGTTAAAGCCCACTTTACACGAAGAATTTTAATTTGTTAGTTTATTAATTGTGAATTAAACCTCTACCCGTTTAATTATATATATATTCAGTACTTGCTAGTACTAATTAATAGCAGCAACTGATGCCAGTATATGTTCACATATATCGATATATATATAGTACTCGCATGGTCACATAGAATCTCAAGCAATTACCTAATGGAAACATATTGAACATAACTAACACAATTACAATAGTTTTGTTCCATTTAAAGAGGGACAAAATAATAATATTATAATCCTTTAGCTACAACCTACAATAGTCGACCATGCATGCATGCATGTCCAGACCTTGGCTTTCTTTAAAATGCTCACCCATGCATGCACACTTCATTAATTGTCATCGATCTCTCTCTCTCTCTCTCTCTGCCCGTAGAAACATATAGATCGACGACCATGAAATCACTCTTGTTCATTCTTTCTTTTCTCCCTCTAACCTTAGCAACTCTTAAGGTTGGCTTCTATAATACTTCATGCCCACAGGCTGAGTCCATAGTTGAATCAGTGGTGGAAGAACGCTTCTTCAACGACTTCAGTCTTACCCCTGCACTCTTGCGAATGTACTTCCATGATTGCTTTGTTAATGTAAGTGTCCATTACTGTTGTCAATTAATATCTATGTACGTAATGAGCAAGCTTGGCATGCATGTTCATCGTGTTATATATATACAACAAATATTTCATTAACCTAATTAAGGTGCTAATTTGTCTTACATAGGGATGTGATGCTTCAATTCTCATTAAACCAACCAACAATACACCATCGGAGCAAAATGCTGGGCCGAACCTAACAGTGCGCGGTTACGACTTAATTGACGAGATCAAGTTGAAAATTGAGGCAGTTTGTCCTAAAACTGTCTCTTGTGCAGACATCATTGCACTAGCCACACGAGATTTAGTTGTTCAGTCAGGCGGTCTAAACTATTCCGTGCCAACAGGCAGACGTGACGGTCTCAGATCAGACCCTAATGATGTTAACCTCCCTAGTCCCTCACTCACTGTATCGGAAGCACAGCAATTCTTCACAGCAAAAGGGTTTTCCTTAAATGACATGGTTGTACTGCTCGGATGTCACACAGTGGGTGTGGCGCACTGCATCTTCTTTCGTGACCGTTTAGAGGATTTTAACGGGTCAGGTAAACCTGATCCGACCTTGGACCCAAATCTCCTTAAGCAGCTCAACCGAACCTGTGGCCCGGTCGAAAAGCCGCTGAATCGGGACAGGACTGCCTTTTTGGATCAGAACACTCATTTTTCTTAGACAACAGCTACTATAAGCAGCTCCAGATTCACAAGGGTATTCTGCAGATAGATCAGGAGCTGGCATTGGACAACTCCACGGCTAACTTCGTCAATACATTAGCAAGTAATCCAAGCACCTTCTTAAACCTCCTTGCAAATGCACTGGTGAGGTTGGGAAATGTTGGAGTGCTGGAAGGCAGTGCTGGTAGGGGTGTTCATCGGTTCGGTTCGGTTCGAACCGAAATAAAATAGACAAACCAAAATTTTGTTCGGTTTTCAAAAATTAAACCGAACCGACCGAATTAAAGTTATCAACCGGTTAAAGCCGAACTGAAATAAATTTCGGTTTGTTCGGTTAAACCAAACAAACCGAAGTATAATCAATTAATCATTAATACTTTTAACGACGGACGGCAGTCGAGATGTATTAACAAGACATAAGTTTTCTATTTAAATTGTTCCATTCAAAACAGGTAAAAAACAAAACCCATTCGAAATTGTTCCAAGTGCAGCAAGGGTTCACCAAAGTAAAATCCTTTAGAGTTAGAAGAGACTAAGCCTGTCCAATAGATCGCGAGTAGAGTAACAGGAGAAGCAACAAAGGGGAGAACGTACTGATGTCACCATCTAGCGTTAGGGCTTCTGATTTGAGGGAGGAATCTTCAAGAACGGAAGCTAATTTGGAGTTAGCTCGAGAGCGCGACAGAGTCGGGACTGAGGAGGTGGTGGACTTATTAGGTGGGGTTGAGGAAAAGTTTGGTAATTTGACTTGGGAAAAGTAGAGTAACAGGTGGGGAGTGAAGACGCTGGGGAATGAATCGGATTAATCGAGGTGTTTAGGTGGGGTTGAGGTCTTGAGGAAAAGTTCGGCCGCTTCGGTTAATGTTGTTTTCAGAAATTATAAACCGAACCGAATTATTGAAACCGAATAACACTAAAAATTAAACCGAACCGGATCAATTAAACCGAAAAACCGAACCATTTGAACCGAACTTTTTCGGTTCGGTTAAAAACCAAATAAACCGAACCATTTGAACACCCCTAAGTGCTGGACAAATCCGGAACAACTGCAGCATGTTTAACGCCTGAACATATATATTTTTCTCATCATCATTGCCATACTTAGCAAATTAATTACCTTCAAATATCGCCATATGTTTCGGATTATTTAATATAATGTTGTTAATATAATGTTGTTAAGTTCGTCAATCAAGTTAATATTTTTACTTCTCATTACTATTGCGGTGTGTCTTTGGTTAATTTTTTTTCTCTTAGTGAATCGGAGCGGACTACTAGATAGGGATCTAAAAAAGTCACGGCAGACCGGATACGTCACACAACACGTGTGCCGGTTACGTGCCGTGACCATCTTTTGAAAATTTGGCACGACAAGGCACGTCACACAAAATATTTGGTCACGGCACGACACATGGTCACGTGAGTCACGTGTAATATTAAATAGGACTGTTAAATCTTGATCGAATGGTGAATCTTAAATAAATTAACCTAAATTATGAAAAAAATAGTTAAACGTGACCAAACGTGACCGGTCACATTTGGACACGTCACGTGTGGTCACGGCGTGATAACGTGTTGTGACCATTCACGTGCCATGATCATCCTTTCAAATAATTTGATTACAGCACGACACGACACGTGATCCATGTCACAACGTGACTAGTCATGACATGGTACATATTTATATCATTTGTATTTGACCTCTTTTTTCTCCTAACAAATCAATGATTTTTCTAAATGGAGTAGCGAATCGGACTGCGTTTTTTTTTTTTCTTTCTTTCTTTCACGCGAATTAGTTTGGATTGACTTTCTTTTCTGCACAATTTTTTTTTACTAGACCGTGAATTAAATTCAGAAATAAACATTATATTCATTCAGAGATAGACACAAGTATAAAATACCAATGAATCTAATTTTTTTTTTCCGAATCTAGGGTACCCTGACCCTCTTTGGGTCCGCCAGTTAGAGGTGTGGTTGTTAGTGGTTAGAAGTAATAACTAAATTTTTTATTGCATTATATCCCCAATCAAAGGAATGAGGTTGGTAGTCTCCATTCAATTATGTATCCATTCCTACCTCTGCTTTTAATTATGCAGGAGTGCTTGGTCCGACCTGGACTAAGTCATCACGTCAAATTTGTTATTGCAACATGCCATGCATGCAGCCTAATTATCAGAATAGTGCTGTAGCTAAAGTAACATTAAATTTTTTTTAAATAAGGCCTCAGGAGTACATGCATGAATTAAGACATTTTTTAATACAAGGTTATAGTTGACTAAATTAAGGTCAGAGAATGTCCAAGTAGTAATGGTGCAAAATATATAAACAAAGGGAATTAAGGAGACACCTGAGATTCGTTTTTTGACCTAAAACAATTTTAAATTTATTTTTGACCTAAAGCAGGAAGCCATCAATGTAGTCTTTGACAACACATGTGCAATTTGCATTGTCAGGTTTCTTCTTATGTATCAGCATTTTGCACTGTCTAGATCTTTCATGTTCCTCAAGTGTCTCGCTAAACAGGGGCGGATTCAGGATTTTCGTCAGGGGGGCAAAAAAATATCGAATCGGGTTTAAATTCATTAACCAATTGAGTACTCGAAAAAAAATAATTCTTTAACTTATACTTTCCAATGCTTTGACTTGTAATTTCTGATTCTCTGACTTATAATTCTAATTACCAATCAAAATTCAACAAATTTATTTCAATTTTAATCCTAAATTTAACCCGAATTACAAATCAAACGTCCAGAGGGGGGCAAAAAAAATTTCAGAGGGAAGCAAAGTCGGTCAAAATCCATAAATCTCTACTAAAACTCAAAATCCAGATAAAGCAGCTGCCCCTGAAATACACTTGGTCCGCCTCTGTCGCTAAACTAAATGGCAGGTGTAAGTACCAATACGGTACCATAATAACCTGCTCTTACCATTTGGTGCGGCACAGTTCCTTCCACGCTATCAAAATATTTTTGTCATTTTTTTGGTTCTTTAACAAATATTTACTTCTTTCCTAAAAATAAAAGAAACTGTAAACCCATCACCCATGTCATAAATTGGAGATAGGAGTAGGTCCGATGGGCATCGGACCTACATTTAAGTTCAATTAGCTCTAGGACCATACGATTAGCATCAAGATCTATGCGCACAGAAATTGATATTTTAACCTATTGGACTATCAACCCAGTACCAAGGGCCATGGACCGGGCCTTCATGCGGTGCAAACTATGGCACAAATTTTGACAACTAATATGTTCCGTGATTCACTACTATGAGACTAAAATTTAATTTTAATCTTAAATAGAAGTTGGGCTGTCAATTATCTAGAAAACTAGATATAAGTCTAGATGTTTTTTGGTTATTTTTTCCAGCAACTGCAATGCCTAAGGGCGCTTTAATGAAACAAAAAAGAAATATTTTGATTAAATGAAAGTATTGCCCACGGGCGTTATCCTCAAAAAAAAAACAAAAAAAACAAAAGAGTAGAACTAGGGTGTTCTTATGTTCACCAACTCTCTTTGTAAACTCAATTCTAAAATCTATCGGATTGGTTTCAAATGACGAATCTGAATAGTTGAAACTCGTCTACTTTACGAGTGATGCGTCTACATGTGAAAATTTTAAATTTTCGAATTAATTTTGTATAGATTCAAGTAGTCAAAAAATGTTCAAAAAATAAATGCATTAAAATTAATTATAAACCTTCTAATTTTGACCGCTTGATTTTATACTAAATTAATTCGAAAGTTTAAATTTATTGCATGTAGACACATCACTTACAACGTAGATGAGTTTCAACAGTTCAAATTCATTATTTGAAATCATTCCAATAAATCTTAGAATTGAGTTTACAAAGAATCTTGATTAACTTAAGAATACTCGCACTGATGTGACTCATGTCAAAATTATTTGTGTCTATATAAAATATAGAGGGGTCACTTTTGAAATTTGTGTCAAATTAAAACGAATGATTCATATGACTTTCAATACAATCACGTATTGAATTGGAATTAAATTCTAAAAGCATGAGCATTTTTATCTGTGCAAAATTAGTGAGATTGTGCATGCCCTGTGATGAGTCCAAAATGAACTACTACTTTTAAAGATTTATAAATTCTAATTTCTACTTACGTTCAGATCACAATAGTATAATCTTACCGTGTAGTATGATTGGGGTGTCGATCCACAGAGATAGTGTATTAGATTTTAAATAATTTTGACTAGTTTAGGTTATCGAGTTTTTGAAAGTTTGAGGTGGTGGTGATAAATGCAACCAAGATATTATAGCTAGTAAAGGTTAAACAGTAAATAGAGAGCTTCTAGGGTTAAGATTTCATGTCCTTCTTAATCATGTAAGTACAAGTTTCGACGTCTCTCTACGTCGCATGCGGCCTAGATTGCCCCACAGCTACCCCGCATGCGGCACTGTCACTACCCGCAGGGCGTGCTAGGTGTTTGTTTATGCAATTTGAAAGATTTTTTGAGCGATCGACTTTTGGGCTACCAAAACTAAAGTATTTTAGGTACGCAATTATATTTTTTTCCTATACTACCCCGTATTTGAAATATCCCAAAGACCACTTAATCTAAGTGCCTTCTAATGTTATTTAAATGTACAATTTACGTTATCCTGGCAAGGGAGCCCACTGGGTTCTAACTCTAGTCTTTAAACCGCTGCCAAGCCTCGTTAGCCAAAGTGTTTGGAGTACTTACATGCATTATCCTTCTCACACAATGATGCAACAACTTAACACCTATTGGTATGTGGAGATCATTGGCATATAGTAGACATAACTATGTATGCAAGGATATAATAAAAAATAAATTAAAGTGTAAAGGAAAACTTAAACCATAACATAAACAAAACAGAAACATATACTAAAACATAATTAAGAATTCAAGTACAACTCTCACCCCAGAGATAAAAAGTTTAGCTTTTCATGACTATGGCAAAATAAAAGAAATAAAATAAGTAGAACATAAATTACAACCCAATTGAAGATGAAAGAACATCTGCCTCCTTAGATGACGCATTCTTCTCTTGCTTGGCTTCTAATGGCTATCCTTCTATCTGTAAGTAACTCTCTAATCTAACCTAACAATGATGATTGCTAGCTACAATTCTAGACTTGACACAATTAAACACGCACACCAAATCCTATTACAAGAGGGGTATTTATAGCCTTTCTAAATGAGAGGTGGAGTAGTGGAAGTAGTGGGGGATGTGGGGTCCACCCATGATTGGATAAATGAAGCCAAAAATAGCTTGGCTATGAAGAAAACGCGTCCTTCTAGTAGACCCATTAGGAAAATGCGTTCTTCTAGAAGGCCCATTAGAGAAAGCCTATTTTTAGGATAGTCCACGGATCATGATGCCTCAGGGTATGCCGCATGCGACATAGAGGAGGTCGCAGGGATTCCTGACTTAGCGGATTTTCTTGTATTTTTGCCATTTCGCATGTTGTGCACTTCGTGTGAGGTGTTGCATGCTTCATGTAATGTCCCATTTTGACGTCTTATTCAGAAATCGCCTAAATACGACACTTTTGCTATGTTTTTGCCATAAATACGTAATTTTCTCAAAAACCTGCCAAAAAGACATAAAAACACGTTTTCGGTAAATAAATCAGAAAAATGGCTACTTTGCATTCACTTTTTGTCATTTTTCGGAAGAAAAAATAGTCATTTTCGCTATATTTTTTGGCTTCATCACCCTCGACTATGGGGCATTGGCTTGTTGGCGCACTAATACAATGTTCACAATTTAAATATTACTAATTCTAAAAACTATTTTTTTTTCTTCTACTTTTGTCATGTCAGCAAAATTAAAATCGTAGAAATAAAAACATTTTTAATAAAATTACTAAATTACTGTTGTGACAAACAAATATTAATTTTAACAATTACACGGATGAAGATGCTTTACAAGCTGCACAACATCCATAATTTTTTAGAAGAAGTTAGATATACCAATCACAGTATTTCTATTTTTATGACGGAGTAGGTCCAATGAGTTTTTAAGTCTGACAGATACCCAAGCCGTCCGATGTATTTTCAAATTTGTATGCACGAATCTTAAAGCTCATCGAAAGACTCTGGTACCCATCGGATCAAAAGTAGATCTAAAATTCATCAAACCAATACTTTTCTCCAATAGAAGTTGCGGTTGATTTTTTATTACCGGTCATTGCTTGGAGCGGTGATTTTTTAAAACAAACTCGCGAAAAGTTGGGAAGTTACAATTCCGCCATTCCGGTTCTAATAAAAGAATAATTTGTTAAAAAATTTGCTAATCTGAGGCTGACAAAAATTCATTGTGGTCAGAATTGAATCTAACATGTTTCTAGAGATTAATTTTTTCTTATTTATTAAATAAAAAATCGGGTGTATGTGACACTTCATATATACTTTTATATATCTTGAGTTATATACATCGTATTCTCGTATATTGGGAGTATGAAAGACAAACTAAATCAACATGTTTCAATAATATATCACAACTTTATCTCCGATTTCAAAGTCTAAACAGACAATTTGAAGGAGATCAAATTTTATATTTTTTTTTGAATTTTTTTACTAATTTTTTAAGATAGATACAAAAACACTATTTTTAAAAATTCAAAAAAAATATAAAATTTGCTCTTCAAGTACATTTTAATGTGGATATCATATTGAGCAATTCGGATCGTCTATTTGGACTTTGAAATCGGAGATAAAAATGTGGAATATGAAATGTACCTGTTTATAATCTGCGAATAAGAAGAAAACCAATGAAATGTACCTGCTTTTCAAAGTATGGGACTTTGAAATCGGAGATAAAATCACTGTTTGGACATTTACTAATTTTTTATACTTATTGGTAAAATTAAGACGAATGAATAGTTAGTGAAAGCCTACTATGCAATATTTATCAAGAAATTGATTTATAATATACAAGATTGTGTACATGATTACTGGTCTCATGAGAAAAAAAAAATTTCATGGAGTTGTCACACATAATTTGATCTTTGATGATCGATTATTGGGCAGCCAAAACTTGGGAATTGAGAAACAAATGTTGCAGTAGATATTTTTGTTCTTTTGTGTTTGAAGCTGAGGACATTTTAATTTTAATTAGAAATAATGGGCATTTAGTACTTAAATAATTCCTTAAAATTAGAAATAATGGACTTCCGTAGTAGCAAATAGAAAATGACTTGCAACTGGTACTGGCTTATTATTATACGCTATTACTTATTCCATTATTTGATGGCATTAATTAATATTTAATAATCAAGTCCCTCCTTATTTACACGCTAGTTTTTCCAGACCCAATTTTACCTTGAATATCTATCTCTCCAACTGGTACTGCTACTGCTACTGCCTCTGCTGGAGTTTTCTCATCTTTAACTGCCCAAATCAACAACAAAGCGAGCAGTGGATAACTAATTGTTGTCAGAACCCAATTTATAATTAGCTGAGTCAGCAGAGGCGTGTGATGAGTGTCAACTTGCCATGCCACGGCTGCACCTGCGCTCTGTATACTCTTATAAAACCCACTGTATCTGTAATTTTAAAATATGAAGAAGATAATCAGATTACAGTAAGCATGACAAAACATAAAGATAATCAGATTATTGTGTCTAATATTCTAACCAAGTGCAACCAATTTTCAATGAAAGGCACTATATCCTATCCTACAGAAGAAGATAGTTACCAAACTAGAAAGAAACAAAAACAAATTTCAAGAGCATTTAAACAAACTATTTGATACAAAGCAACAACAGAATCAGCTGACAGAAACCAGACTTAGGTTGTCAACTTCATCCAGGAACCAGACTTATTCCAATATGAAGAAAACCAATGAAATGTACCTGCTTAGTATCTGCGAATCATCGGCAAGCGCACCAATCACCCAATAAACCAAACTCTGGAACATAGCATCGAGCAACCCGTAACTAAAATACAACACAAATGGGCCTGCATACCTCCCACCATCCTTGAAATCAATCAGATCTGTCCATTCCCCATCTGTATACCTCAATTGGTTTGCTAACCCGCCACCCCAAATGGCTGTACCAAGTGCTGCCACAATTGCCACACCGAACAAACCCCTAACCCTTCTACTTGTAAAACTAAAATCCAACAAATAGCCAATTCCAAAAGAACCCACCATTTGAGCACCCCAATAGAACACATTGTTTAAACCTTTTGTTCGAAGTGTGAATAATTTCCCATTCACATTGTTGAATTGGTAAGTATAGAAGAAGTTACTTGCCCAAGAGGCAGGGAGCATAAGTAGCATTTTCCAATTTGAAAACAGCTTCACAATTTCTAGCCATTCTGTATGTACATCAGAGTAGATGACTCTGGAAGCACGGGTACCATCATTCCGTACCTGTCATTGTCATGGGTTATTTGTTGTCAACAATAATAATACAAGTATTCCTTACTGTGCCGTACCAGGCACTACTGAACTCGTCATTATTTACTGTACCATACCAGGCACTACTGAACAGATTTCAAATCTAAAATTGCCATGATGTTTCCAAGGATTGCAGTTCAAAATTTAATTGTACATACTTTTGGCAAACTTTTCATTTGGTCTGTACCGAAACAGAACTTAATTTTTGAACAAGTTACTAAAAAGACAAACATCTATATAATGATCATTCCATCTTGAAAACCTTTGTTTGGACCAAAAATGGTGTTTCATATTCATTGTTTCGATGGCCACCAGCTTGGAATCAAAGTTTGACCAAAACATTGAGAAACATTTCAATACAGTTTTGTATCTCTTTAATTAATAATTAAGGAACCTAAACAAGATGCAAACAGAAATTTAGCTTGTCTGAGTTTATATGTACCACTCTAGAAGGAGGCAAGATAGTGAGAGCCAAGAGGGCACCGACAACCATGAAAGCCATGAAGGCTATGTAAGTGGAGTCCGTGACAGAGGTGGCCCCACTGGTCCGATGATAATTGAGGGCAAATGGGATTAAACCGCCGATCACACCACCAAAGTTAAAAATTGTCCAGAAGAGTGAGATGTAGGATCCCTTTCTGTCCTGGGGCGGATACGAGGTCATTATTGCACCCTGCCCAGCCCATAACAAACCAGCTCCAACACCTGATGGATGTATTTCATCAGACTTCAATTTCAGTACTGTTATTCTTCTTTGTATATGAAAGCCAATTCCTAGCTAGATCTTTCCTCAATAGAATTTCAAATTAAAAAAAAAAGAATTACCCAAGATTCCACCAGCAAGTATAGGAAAGATCTGGCTTTTGTGGTGATTATAATACAGAAAAGAAGAAGCATAAAGAGGGTATGTCAAAGCCGCGATAAATAGCGTGAGGCGGGGTCCAAGGAGGTTGAATGCGGCCCCACCAAGTACACCGGAGATGGAGAATGCGGCGTAAAGTGCCGTGTTGGCATTGCTAGCAGCCGTCGGATCAAGCTGACCGCCTCCTCCCATGCCAGATAAGGCATTGAACATACCAGGGCAACAGAAACAAACCAAACCAACAAGGGATACTTGAACGAAAGGAGAGTTGTAGCGCCATGGCTTCTCCAACTGTGTCGTTCGGGGTTTTTGTTGTTGTTCTTCTTCTACTTGTGTGAGTGAAGCCATTGGCGAGAGAGAGAAGAGAAGCCCAATATGGTGAGGATCCGAATTCTGGGGCTGCGGAGAACCAGTATCCTCTGTGTTACTCGAGAAAATAAAATGAGCTTTCAGCCGGTGGATATTCGGGTGATTGGAGGGGGCAGTATTATTTGTGCTTTGAGATTCGTGCAAGTTAAAAGGAACGATCAAGAACGATCCGGATCCTCACTCTATTTCCTGTGGTTCTCAGAGGATACGAATTCGGCTGCGGAGGGGCTAAAAATGGATCCCATCTCCAGTGTTACCTGAGACTGAGAGGGACGCATTTTCGTATTTGATTGTTTTTTGCAGGGATTATAACAAGGGATATGGATCATCTCCCTTTTACATAGAATTTGGACCCGTCCTGTATTTAGCTGTCAGTGTTAAGTCCCTCTGGCTCTGGGCTCTGGTTGGTTGATGTGGTCTGATCTTAATTCCTTATATAACTGAAATCATCTCCAATTAGAGATGCAACGTCATCTGCTTGGTTGATGAGGTTTGCGTGTATTATCATTGATAAGGCTGCTAACGCAACTATTTAATTTTAAAATTTTAATTATATATACTGAAATTTAATTGAATTTTTATTTTTTTAAACTATTTATATAGTACAAGTTGTATTTTACTAGTTAAAGTTCAACCACCACATATTGTATATTTTAAGTTCCAACTCCCATCAAGATTTGTTAGTTCCATCCTGTGTACAATCAAAAACAAGTCAGCAATTATGATTTGTACAACGAATTACTTGTATCATTCACACATTCACCTCACGATAAAAGCACTAAAATATTCATCTCTTCCCTCACAAATCACAAATACTTGGAAAATATCAAATATCCTGATAAGAATGCAAAATTATAATAACATATTCTTTTTTAAATCCCTCGTGATCTTGCACATCATATTGTCTTTTAGTTCTTTTATTGAAAACTATTATATATATATTTATTTCACTAGTAGACGAGGGCTCTAATATTTTATTGTTTTCTTGCCTCAATCATGCTCTACATTCTTATTTCTGTTTTCAAAGTTCAAACAAGCAATCCCGACTACTGAATATAATCTCAATATTAATATGTGCTTGGAGATCAAATTTTATATCTTTTATAAATCTTTTACTATTTTTTTAGATAGATATAAAATCACTGTTTTATTGTTTCAGGGTCTTATGAAAAACAGTGATTTTGTATCTATTTAAAAAAATAGTAATTTTTCTCAAAAAATATAAAATTTGGTTTCCTAGCACGTTTTAATATGAAGATCATTTTGAGCGGCTCGAATCGAATATTTGGACTTTAAAAATAGAAATAAAAATGCGGGGACATAATTAAGCACTAAATTAATAGGGCATTTGAGCAGGGGCGGACCCAGGTATATCCAGGGGGGCAGCTGCCCCCCCTGGATTTTGAGTTTTAGTGGAGATTTATCGGTTCTGACTGACTCTGCCCTCCCTGAAATTTTTTTTGCCCCCCTCTGGACGTTTAATTTGTAATTCGGGTTAAATTTAGAGTTAAAATTAAAATAAATTTGTTGAATTTTGATTGATAATTAGAATTATAAGTCAAAACATCAGAAATTACAAGTCAAAGCATTGGAAAATATAAGTTAAAGTATTGTTTTTTATCGAGTACCCAATTGGTTAATGGATTTAAACCTGATTAGATATTTAAACCCGATTCGATATTTTTTTTGCCCCCCCCCCCCTTGACGAAAATCCTGGATCTGCCCATGCATTTGAGCCCTCCTCTTAATACCAATACTATAAAATAATTTAATAAATAAATTTCCAGTCAGGCTTAATTTGCACGATCAATACGAAATGGAGAATTGCAAATATTTCTAGACGGTCCAGTGACTTCCGTCTTACTGGAGAGAGTTCCCTGCTGCACAGCTGTAGGATTCAGTATCATTGAAATATTAGAGATGCTCTTGACTTCTTTAGTCAAAGCAAAAAAAGATGTTTGGACCAATCTAATGGGACTATGTGTAACAATAGACAATCTAGAGCACTGACTGATAGGACCCGCATGCCTCGTGGTAGAAAAATGTATTTGCCTTTGAGCTCTTCTATGGGAACACAGGATGCTACAGTGTTATTGATCATAGAAAATCCCGATCTCTAGGCGCCTTAGTCTACCAAGGAAAATGACAATAATTATTCCCCCTAGACAATAACAGATAGATGTGGGGAAAAAAATCAAGCGTACAAGAAAATATTAGTTAGAATTTTTTTTAATTTGGACAATAATAATTCTAATTTCGTGTGGATCTAACATTTTACAGTAATTGAATTGAAAATGGAGTAAAACCAGGATGACTTTGTGAGCTTAACTTTAAAACTTATAGAAATAGTTTCAAACGATTAATCTAAATTGTTAAAACCAATCTACTTCACGAGTGATGTGTTTACATGTCAAATTGATAATTTTTTTATTTAATTTAGAGTGATAAACAATGTTCATAAGTTAAATTTAATGTGTTTATTTTTATTATTTTTTGATCGCTTAACTTTATATTAAATTTATTTAAAAATATTTAAATTTAAAATGTAAATACATTAACATCAGTAAATCCAAACTATTTAAATCGATATACTTCATTAGTTGTGTGTTCACATGCAAAAATTATAATTTTTCAAATTTATTTAGTATCAAGTCAAGTAGTCAAATGTAACGGTTTTTAAGTTAATTTTAATGCATTCAAGTTTCAATATTTTTAACCTCTTGACTTGATACTAAAATAACTCGAAAAAATAATTTTTTTGCATGTAAATGCATCACTTATAAAGTAAATCAGTTTCAACGGTTTGAATTAGTCGTTTGAATTCTATCCAATAAATTTTAAAATTAGAGTCATATGACACCGATATCATACTAAGCGGACTTTATTTTGCCACTAACAATAGACTTACCAGTTACCATTGAAAAAAATATTTCAAAACTTTATCATTAAAAAAGTAATTTTTTTCATAGAAAACTAAACATCTTTCAAATCAAACCAAATTGATATACATCATATCTAAATATTGGACATCTGTAATTTTTTAAAATTTGGATAATATTTTTCAAATATGTGTATAATAAAAATTGGATGTATCCAATAAGTATATTTTTCTATGAGGATGGATCAAATTACACCTTTTTTGGTGACACACTTTAACACCTACCATTTTCAAAGTCCAAATAGTCGATCCAAACCGTTCAACATGATGGATATATTAAAATGTGCTTGGAGATCAAATTTTACATTTTTTTGAATTTTTTTACCATTTATTAAGATGGTTACAAAATCGTTGTTTTCAGACCATTGAAAAACAGCGATTTTGTAACCATCTTAATAAATAGTAAAAAAATTCAAAAAAATGTAAAATTTGATCTCCAAGCACATTTTAATATGGTGATCATGTTGAACGGTTCGGATCGACTGTTTGGATTTTGAAATCGCAAAATTGACCTATAAAAAAAACGGTGTCATGATGTGTCACAAAAAATGGTGTAATTGGATCTCTCCTCTTTTTCTATATCTATTTGGTTAAGTTTCAAAAAAAAAAAAAAATCTATGTGAGTGAATCATTCTCCATGTAGAGATATGTTTTATTTCCGAAAAATTATATGTAGTAGCTTCTGAAGTATAAAATAGAAGTCAAATAAATAAACAGGTTAGCTTACCTTAATATAAAACAGAAGTCAAATAAATATCAATAAATAAACATGTTACCGTCCATGTAAAATTGATGTGATTGTTACAATTTGATTACAAAATCTGTTAATAAGACATTTTACTTTAGTAGATGTATAACATAATCTTAACATTTTATCAGAAAGGACAGAATATGAATGAGAGTATTGGCTACTATAACATCACTGTTATTTCAGTGGTGTAGTGACATTGATTTCAAACTTCATCAAATAGGCTTCAAACAACGAATTCAAACCCCTCAAATTGATCTACCATACGAGTGATGTATTTACATGTATATATTTTCAAATTTATTTTGTATGAAGTCAAACGGTCAGCAAGCCTACATTGTCATACACTTTGTTATGACAGGCCAACGTACCAGCATTTTTAATCCGTAGCAGCAGATCTAACCCGTACCACCAAGCCTATCCCGAACTAGCAAGCTTATCAAGTACCAGCTATCTGAATGGTACTAGCTAGATGAATCTGTTACCAGCAAGCTGAACCAGTACCCGCAATCAGTTAAGGAACGGACTGGTACTACTGACATGCCCCCTGATATTAATACATGTTAATTTCAAGGTTTAGTTTCCAACATCAATTACAAAATTTCTAACTCTCAAGTCACATAACAGATTATAATTAAGTAATATAAAGTATCAAACAATGCTCAAGTAATACAGAAGTGACAAACATCTTAGATTGGTGCACTTGTAACTCAAAAAACAGTAAGAAATGCCAAAACATTGTTTCAAATGCAATACCATAATCCATGCATCTTACAAGATTCCAATACAAATTTGCTAACCTGGTGAGCATAGTTCATACTAGCATGTCCTAAATAAAGTTTCAATCCACATGGAGCTACTAATCCTAAATAAGGTCATACATAATTCAAGTAAATGTCATAATATAATGCAAATAGCTGAACTACATAATAAGGTCATATTAAAGAAATTGCATGAAGTTGTTAGGCACGGATTATCGAGCGCTATTGAGGCTTTTTGGCACGGTGATGTTCAATTCTTTCTTCTATCCACTCGGTAAGTTCGGCACCCTCCATTGTCATGAACAAGTCCTTACTCAATTCACTGTTTTTCACTTCCTCCAAAAGAACACGTCGTTCCCTCAACTCCTCAACAATCAACTGAATAGTTGCATTGTAATCCTGGTTTTTGTTTTTGCTGCTAGGTTCTCTCTTCCATTTCTTACTCTGAGATGGGCCGCTACACCCCGCTCCAATGAATCCCTCTCTTACTCTCTTACCAGATGAAGTACCTGATGCGGCACCAGAGGCAACTTCTGTCAAATGCTCTATGGGCTCACCACCAAAAGATTTTCCAATTGAGTAATTAGAATCCACATCCTTGGTAGTTCTCAAAGCACTGATATCAATTTCATTTAACTCCCGCTTTGCATTGAGATTACTATCCGAGCTATAAGATTTGCTGGCATGGTCTTCAAGTTGTTCGCTCAGATTAACACTTGTTGCATAGTGTCTGGATGGAACATTTGATCCACATAGTTCATTCATTACATTGTACCAAACGAAGGCCTTGGACTTGCACTTGTACAACTTCGCATTGTGCTGCAATGAAGTTCATAAAAAGATTCATCAATAATAATTGAAGTTATTATACCTTTCTTCACTACTTTGGCGATACGGCTCCGATTGTGAGTTCAAATTGGGGGCCAACTTATTCCAAAATTGTTTCGTAAAGGTTCCTAACCCAACAACTCTTCCAGCTACTTGTTCTTCCCCCACCAAATTTAACATAAGTGTGGTTTGTTCCATGCTCCAATTATGGTCTCAGTGCCTTTGTGCTGCTTTTCTAGTTTGGCTTTTCAAAAGATTCCCTGAGGGATCCATGCCTAATTCCATGCACATTCATATATGTTTTCAACAAAAAGCCAGATCAAACTAAACATAATTTCATAGTTATACCAAAAGAAAGAAGGACCAGGATGCAAAATGCATCACAGAAATGCTATTAAGTATTAAGAGAGATTGACTATGCACCAGCATTGATGTCAAAAGAAATTAAACCTTATTAACTATATGAAATTATGACAATTTATAGATGGAACCACTTCTCCGACGACAACAATTGCATAGAGCATCCAAAAGTAACATTACATAATATAATATGAGAAAAAAACATCCTAATTAAAAATTGAAAATTATCAACACACAATTTATAAATAAATTGACAATCAAATTGCCCCTTACGGGCAGAAACATAACATAAGAGAAAATACTTACACATAACATATTGTAATTAAGAAAATACAAATTATTAATCATAAAAAAAAATATAATTTATATTTTCAAAATTAATTCATAAAATATGAAATTAATTTATAAAAGTATAATTGCTTACTCATTAGAGAATGGAGTGAAAAATGAGTAGAACGAGGGTGTTCCTAAGCTCACCAAGTCCTTCCGTGAGCTTCAAACGACATTTTCAAACCGTTAGATGTTCAAACTATATTAAAATGTGCCTGGAGACCAAATTTTACATTTTTTGGAATTTGTTTACTATTTATTAAGATGGTTTAAAAATCGCCGTTTTCCAATGGTGCAGAATTTTAATAAAAACAGCGATTTTCAAACCATCTTAATAAATAGTAAACTAATTCCAAAAAATGTAAAATTTGGTCTCCAAGCACATTTTAATATAGTTTGAACATCTAATGGTTTGAAAATGTCATTTGAAGTCAATTCGATAGGTTTTAGAGTCGAGCTCACGAAGGGCTTGGTGAGCTTAGGAACACCCTAGTACTACTCGTGAAAAATTATATCAACATTTCTTCAAAAGTACATGAGTTAGGCCGCCCTAATTTTAGACTTGACTAAGGCCTAAACTCATTTGAAACTATTCATCAACGATTGAATTCAAATCACCTACTACAAGTTCGATGAAATCATCCACAACTCACTGGAATTCGTATCGAGTTAACTCAAATTTTGAGTTAAGATCTGGACCGTCGGATTTAATTCAGCACTAATATTAAAGGACCCCATACATTATAGGTGTGGGTCGGATTGACCCGAATGCTGAACATACGGTTCAAAAACTAACTAGAAAATGTTTGAATATCCTTTATATGATGTTGGGTATATGTATTTTGGGCCGAATTAAGGCCCATTTTCGTCTTGTTAGCAGGCCAGTTCTTGTCCCCTCTCAATAAAAATCTATAATTTCAAAATTTACTAACTATTGATGTAGCAAGGCAAAGACAAGAGGAAAATGACCACGTGAAATAAATTAGATTTGAGACTTGTGTCTGGATCTTCTTGAAAGCTATTGAACAAACAATAAAGAAATGTATGTAAAGGTCAAAGATTTGTTGGAATGTGTAACAAAGATGAAATTATATATTTGGAAATTGAAACCAAACAACAGATGGGAGGTATTCTCGTTACGAAAAGGAACTTGTGCAAAATGTAAATGTGAAGCAAAGAAATGGAAGGACGGGTATTCAATTTTTAATATCCAATCCAATGCTTGCTTTTTGTTCTTTTGTAAATTAATCATTGTGGCTTTCTATGTTGCACGTTGTTAGATTTAACGAGTACGTTTTATCACATAGCACAGGAAATTCACACATACATACACGATCGATGTGTGTGTGGCCGTGTGGGTTGTTATTAAGTTATTAAAAGGTATCTAAAATCGCAAGTGCGGTCGGCCATTGGCCATTGCTGATAAGATCAATGCTAATAAGTTATTAAAAGGTACATACCAAGCAAAGTTAGATAGGGAACTATCATGCTTTCTGCTGCATTAAAAAGAAAATCTTTTCAAGCGCATGAAGAAATAAAGCAATTTGATATTATTCAACAAATTAGAACAGATAAAATTAAGCATAAATCCAACAAAAAGCTAAACTTATTTCATCAATATATCTTTGTTTTATATATCTCACATCAAACGACACATGCAATTGCAGCACAAACTATTTAGTATATATTAACATACAACAGTTGTTACCTGTTAATTAATATTCCACACAAATCAAACTATTTACTTACTGTATATTAACATACTAATTCGCCAAGCATATTAATGTCTGGTAAAACCCAAAAATTACCACATCAGCAAGATCAGCAACCTATTTGGTCCGATTCCCTTTGGTTCGCCGCTAGTGCGGTCCAAGCCGGTTCACCAGAGCCAATGCATTACTTGTTGCTTGTGCCGCATCGGCCACCTTTTTCTTTATGGCTACCGTTACCCGGGAACTTGGCGACTGCGAAAGCGAGTCAAGGCACGTCTGCTCATCCGTGAGGGCCCCACTAGCCCAGGTCTGCACATTGCTCAAATGCCATGCAAACCGGGCACTCGTGGCCCGACCCAACCGAGTCATTTCTTTGAGCGACCGTTTCAACTGATCCGCACTATCTTTCAAATTGTCGATGCAGTCTCGTATTGCGCCGTCTTGATATGTTGACTTCTCGATTTTGGAGAAACTGTTTGGTATCGGCCCGGCTGACATGTGAGCCACAAAACTAGATACAGAACGGGCCTTGTCGGCGCTGACTGTAAGTGCAGCCAAGGCAAGTTGGCGGGGGCTTCGTTTGACAGATGGTGCGTATTTGGCGAGGGACGTGTAACAAACATCAGGATAACTGGTGCTTTTGCAAGACCGGCGCACAAAATCGGCCTGGTTGGATGAAGCGGCCGAGATGGTGACCGGACCGGCCAACAAGTAGATTGTGGTCAGTACGAGGGTTGATGCAAGTGAGAATAAACTGCTTCGTTTCATGTTCTCCTTTCTTGGTTTTCCTCTCTCTCTCTCTTACTCTCCCTCTCTCTCATTTTATACACATTGATCAGTCACGGGTCTTCGTAATTTTGTTTATATGATGGTCCCACAAGCCACAAGCAGCCTATATGTATATTTTCTTTAGAGACCGATAACAATAATCAGTGTAGGCTGGTTTTAGGCTAGCTCAATAATGAGGTGTACTAAGTCATTTATAAGCATCAATTAATATAAATTGAATCATATTTAGAAAAAAGAAATCAATATATTTATTGATAAATGAGTCCACAGCGAGCGAGCACAAGTTTAATTATTAAAAATTTTAAGGATAAAATATTGATATTAGATAATATATTGTGTCTTTTATAGAACGTAAATGTAAATCTAATTCTGTTGAAGCTATGAGGCACCACCATTGTGTCCCAAGAGATTCCCCCATGTCTGTGTCAGATAATTGTATTTGGGAAGCATTATTAATTAGCTGCTTAGAAAAATACCAGAAATTTAGGCCATTTACTCCCTGGTACACAAACACAAACCAAGCAAAGGTGGAGGTGGAGCCACCCCTTGCATCTTCCTATGGAGACACAAGCACATGGCAAGAAAAATAAATAGGTTACTAGCTAGCTGCTTATTTTACTCCCATTCATCTCGTTTCAAAACGCTAACAGTGTTAGCATTTGGACTATGAAAGAAAATAATGCTACAGATTAAAAGAAAATAATGAAAGCGAAACTTTTTAACAAGAATAATTGCCTATTTGTCCCATGTTAATAATCTACCAGACTAGGCACCAAATTTCTGTCTAGCTTTTGTTTTTCTTTCACTCCACTATTGTTCTGGAATCTTCGAATGTCATTGTCACGTGGATGTACGTCTTGTAGGTTAGACCATTTTAATTTTTAAGATTTGAACTATTGATAATTTATATTCTTGCATATTTTATATTGCAATCAGACCCCTATTGATGTGGCATATGCATATCAGGTAAGGAGAACCACCTTGAGTTTCTTCTTTAATCATTTCTCTAGGTGATTATGGGGTAGAGGCATTAGGAAAGATTGACAAGAGGTCATGACAGGTTGTCCCAACTCCCAGAAAGTGGAGCTCGTACCAATTCAGCTGAGAGAAGGGCCCACATGGAGGAAATAGGATGCTGAAATTCTCAAGTATATGATTTAAACCAACCATAAAAATACTGACACAGGGGAACTATAAAATCAGTGCTAAAAAAAACACAAAGACATAATTAAAAAAAAATTACACAACTGGCAGATTAGTATTAGAAGTTCAAAGCATAGAACAAACAACTCTAATAACAACAATACAGCATAATAATATCTACAAATTCAGTCTCTGCTCTCCAAGTAATACTAAGCACACACATTCTAGCCCAAATGACCAATACAGTCTTACCCAGTCTCTCTTAAAACTCTAATCAGCACACAAAACCCCAGACAGATAAACTTTGGACTGTACCACACTGGTACCAATCATGAAGCCTGGCATGACCATGAGACCAACCTTAGGTCTCTCTGCTCCCTCCCCAGATATAACTACATCTTTGACCACACTCTCCATATAAACCTCAGAAAACTCAGTGCCTTGTTTTACCTGGAAAACCCTGACTTTTGGCTCAAATGAGTGCGCCAGTCGATGCAGAAGCCAGACAGACTTTGCCATTCTGAGAAAGGCCTGATAAAACGGGGTCCGCGGGTGGCCTCCACTCATGACATAATTCCTTTGATCCATATTTCCAAAAAATGAACCTTCCATTTTTTGGTGCACAACAGTTAAGTACCTAGCCCGGCAAAACTTCCCAAATATCGAATCCGGGTTCTGGCTAAGCACATCTAATGGGTCCATAGCCCGGACCGCTAAAAACTGGTGGAAGAACCCCTCATTAGAAACAGAAACGTTTCCGTTTCCGTTTTCAGTTCCATGTCCAGATTTCATGGAAAAACTCTCCTCTTGAAACCCAACAAACATCCTTTGACAGATGTAAGCCTCAAATGCGTATTTCTTGTGAGCCCGCTTTGCATAAACCACTCCTGAGCCCACTATGGTATCAGCAGCAGCATCTAGATCCCATCCTGCAGCCTTCATCATATTAATCAATGGCTTAGAGAAATCGTGAATGGATTTATAGGCAGCTTCTACAGTATTTGTGAAAAGATTAGGGGTTAATTCAACAGAAAAAAAGCTCTCCTCTTCTTCTTCATTTTCTCCATCCTTTGTGTGGAGGCCTCTTTGTTTCAGTTTCTTTTCCAACTTTGCCTTTCGACTTTTGGCCTCCTCAATTTGGGACTGCAATTGGGTTAATTCAGTGTCTCGGGTCTGGATTTGGGTCTGGAACTTCTTTACCATGACTTCATAGGTTTTCAGTAAGTTTTGCTGTTGTTGAATCTCTGTAAGAAGGCGTGCATCTTGAGGTGTAGCTGAGATGGTTTTAGGGTTACGGTCCCTGTAATAAAGGTTCAGAGTGATTATTAATATAATGCGGAACCATATTATACCACTGGAAAAGCCTAGTAAAGTACTAAGCACAAACTACAATCACCAGCTGCATCTCATTATGAAGCCATCTGTTAAACATATAAAGTACACTCAAAGGCCCGGCTTAATTCACGTAACAAAGGTAAGGCAAATAATCAGTGCAATCAAGGCAATTTACCAAATATAAAAAAATACAACATGCGCATTTTAAAATTCATAAGCTTCAACTAAATTTCCCAAATTGAAAATCCATTCCAAACATATCGATTCAAATTAACTACTTAGGGCTTGTTTGGATTGCATAGTATCAGGTAGGTTAAAAATTAGAATGGGATTAGTAATAGCTGTTTGGATGTGCTAGGAAGTTACAGGAAACATTTATAGAACAGCGAGTTTAGCTCAGAGGTTTCGGTTTGCTTGTGTTCAACCTAAAAGTTCAACCCAATAGCCACTCGCTTGATTAAAAGTCAAGCTAAATCCAAACTGATTTGATCTCTAACCACCCCACCCCCCAAACCTCATGCTCCACCCAGCATCTCTTCCTCTTTCTGAAGCAGATACATGGGGCATGAGGGGTGCAAACGGATCGGATATCCATAAATATATCCATATTTTTTTCATAATATATACTAAACTATATGGTTTATATGTACTATTCTGATGCGAATAATTAAAATATATCATATCCGTATCCGCACGGATATTCGGATGTCCATATCTAATTTCCGGATACGGGACGGATAATATAATATCCGATCCGTTAGCACCCCTGGGCATCTTAAGCTCCACCATTACCAACCACACACAAAGGTGCCTCAAGCTACTGGACCAAAACAAGCTACTAGTGAACAATGTGAGCAACTCCGAACAGTAGCAAGCCAAAAACAATCTCAGTATTCATGTTGAGACTCATTCAAGTTTGGGATATCAAGCTAGCTTGGTTCGACTTCAGGCTTGATCCGAACTCAAGCCGAATCCAGCTCACTGGATCAGCTCCTTTTGCGACCCAAGTTGTTAGGTTAGGATGGAAATTGTGTAGCAAAGTTTAGAGATTAAACACTAGGCTCTGAGCTAAGTTTTGATTAAGATTTGATGGTAATGTTGCCGGGGATTTGGAATTTCTTTTTTCCTACTTTTGTACTCCAAAATACTGAATCAGTATATGAGATATAGAAATGCTTGATAAAGTTTGATTCTTGGTAGAAATTATTTTTTTGTTTATTTCATGGAAGAAGTTAATTTTGGTCATTGTAAAGTTATTCAACTAAAATGGAAATCTAATTATTTTGGGTGTTGTAATTACACCTGACTTTTGAAGTGATCATGTTTTATTGTGTTATTTTCTTAATCTTTTTGGGTTTGAACGCATCAGCTGCTTCAAAAAAAAAAAAAAAACCTATCTGAGTGTTTTTACAGAGCTAATAAAGATTATTTTAATTAAAGATCGGGGCACATTAGGAATTCTCTTTAGATTGAGGCCAGTATATTTGATCGTTTTAATATTACTGGGCTCTCTTTTGTCATTCTGAGAAGAATACTTTATTGTCATTTAGTAAGGAAAAGGCAACAGAACAAAAGAGTTATTTTGACAGAGGCAAAAGAGAAATCCAAGATGATTTACCAGAATTTGAGAATTTCTAAATATTCCTGCACATATTGTGCAGAGTCCTGCAATGCACCCCACACTGTCATGCAATTTCATATCAATTCCAAAGAATGTAGAATAGGACTGTTGGCAGACCCAATTAAATTCCTATTCTGTAATAACCCAACTATTTTTAAGCAAGCAAAACTATTCCTAAGCAATCAAAAGAAACCGTTGGTGGCAATAACTGTCAGAAGATGGGATTTTTTTGTTTCAATTTGTTTTGGACAGGTACATTGATAGCAGAGCCAACTCCTTCGTCCTCTGTCTTGCCCCCCCACCCCACCGAACAAACCACCTCATGTGGTGGTGATTGGAATAGCTACTGATTCTGTTCCACAAAATAACAACATAAACCAATCATCTGCTTGCCGGTTAAGGGACCAAATCATCCAAACAACTCCTATTGGTAACTTACCAAACAAATCAGATCACGTGAAAATCTACTTCAGCAGCTCAAAGTTTGGTTTTGAATTCTGGGCTACTGGAATTACAGTTTGGAATATTATCATATAAGAAAATCACTGAAATGCATGGAAGCTATGATTGGCAATAATAAGGCCAGGTTCTTCAATGCTGGATTTGGATCATAATTTTTTATTTACTTATGTTTTTTTAAACAAGCAGCAAACAGCTGCCAGCTTCCTCACAAAACTGAATTACAAACTGCCAGAAACATCATATTATAAGAAGCAGCTTCTACCCAAACTAAAAACCCATCCAAGATTGTATTAAGCTCTCTATTTCAGCGGGTATTGAAAGAGAAGTAAACACTAAGCATCACAAATAAATCTTCACACTACAACCTTGAACAAACACATAACAATCGGCACCAATGCAAGGGATAACCCCAGTACCAGATACCAATTGACACTTTTTTATTCCTAATCCAGCATCTAGAAGTCTGATTGAGATTTCAGTCATAATATGACCCAAAGTTGTCAGCTACACTGTTTCACAACCAACACAAGACCACACAAATGGCACAAAGGAACGTTTACTAGCAATAGTTTAAAAAGGATGTAATGTCTCTTTCTATATTTGGAAACTTTTAATTAAATCATTATTTAATAAATTTACCCTTGTGTATACCTATAGGAGTGCTTAAGTTCAGACAGTTTGGTGAGCTCTTCTATAACAAGCTTATCAGCCGCCTGAATCTGGTCAGGGTCATAAGGTGTGTGTGCATCTTGGAGCTGGATATAAGCTGCCTTCAGAGAGGATATGTTGCTAAATATCTTCGCAATAAGGGAATCCATGGAACTGCTATTCTGATTATTTACGCTTTCATCCAGAGGCTGAGGATACACTTTATCATTATTTTGGTTCTCCTTCTGTCCAGCTCTTAGCATACTTCCTCACTCTTCTCAATGAAACTTTCTTTCTACTTGGTCCTGAAGATTAACAAAATAAATTAAAAAAATATTTGGTTAATCAGACAAGCAAAACCCATTCCATTGTTGCTACCATGGAATGTATGAGAATCGATCGACAGCCCGCGATCCGATTATTTGGCGATTTTCCAAACCGACTGGCCGCTTTTTCTAAACAAAAAAAAAAAAACCCTAGGAATGGAAGAGACTCACCTCCGAGTGACGCCGATTCTTCCTTCTAGTCTTAGTCTGTGTGTGACAGTGTGAGTGACTGAGTGCTCAGATTTGATTTTGTTTTCTTAACGATCCCCTATTGCTATTGGAGATCGGAAGAGAAAATGAGGGTAGCGTAAAGGTGAGTTTCGTTAATTATGAGGAAGAAGAAGATGGGTCCGTCGGAATCAGAGTAGGTCCGATGCCCATCGGACCTACCTTGGTTCGATGGGTGTGGTGACCATTCGATCTGCATCAAGATTCGTGTGCTCTGCATCAAAATCCGTACAAGTTGTATAAATTTCCGTGCGCATAGATCTTGATGCTAATCGTACGGTCCTAGAGCTAATTGAACCTAAATGTAGGTCCGATGTCCATCGGACCTACTCCTATCTCGGGTCCGTCTGGTCACTCTGCTGTGATACTGTGATCTGAAAGGTTAAGAGTAGAATTAATTTATCATTGTAATTTTAATTATTTCAAATGTAAATGTTAAGTATTTAATTATTTTGTTAAATTAATAATTTATCTAAAAAGTTTCGCATGCGAAACTTTTATAATTACTTTGCATGTGCAAGTTGTATGAGCATTCTCAATCTTGAAATGACAAAAAAATAAGTGTTTTTGTTAATTCTAAAAATAATTCTTTTTACCACGTCAACAAAATAAAAATGTATAGGTTAAACTATTCTTAAATTGATGTGAACAAAATTGTTGAATTGTTGATGTGACAAATATTTATTTTCCGAAAAAATAACAATTTTGTTGGCTCATCAATTACTTATAATTATTTTTTAAGTCCAGCTAGTATGATATTAGGCCCCGTTCGGTAGCCCATTGCCCATGGGTTTTTCAAGGTAAAAGTAATAAGTTGGTATGTTTATCTTGGAAGTGTTCGGCACCACTATTTTTTACCCAATTAAATTCCCAAATGACTACCCTATTTTCCTTTTGACATAGAGTTTGCTTGGTAAAAATAAATTTGGTCAGAGCTCCGTTTTTTTTCCCATTTCATGGAGCTGCTTCAATCTTTTTAGATAACAACTTTTGTTCATTAAATTAAAATATGTAGTTAATTGTTTAATTAATTAAAAGAGGAATTATACTAATCAATACTTGTTTAATTAATTAAATTGAAATTAACTTGTACAATCTAGCACTCAATTAAACAAACACAATTTGATAATACAAAGGCTAAAATTAATTAAACAAATACAATTTAATAATACAAGAAATTATTAAACAAGCATAATTAAACTAGCAACACTTAATTTTAATAGATTAAGCTAATTTTAAGTTAAGTTCCTATTCTGACGTCAATTCACTCATTTATCACTTTGCATTGTATAGTCAATTCACTCATTTAATTTTTTTTAGAATCTGATATATATAATTATATTAATCATAATAAGTGATTAGTATTAATACACTTAATATAGTTTAATTGTAGTATTATATCTTCTATAAAAAGAAAAATAAACTAACATCCTAACAAATTTCCTATGCATTTGCCGAACACCTATATTCTAAATTACCCATGGTTTAAATAACTTTGGTTTTGACAAATTGAAATTCTCATTCCCATATTAAAAAATTCCATTCCCACAAAATTCCCATGTTGCCGAACAGGCCCTTAGTGTCATTTCCATTTGTATGACACCAACTTCAATACTTATCGAATTAACTTCAAACGATAAATTCAAACCGTTCAAACCTATATAATTCATCAGTTGTGTGTTTACATACAAAATTTAAATTTTTTTGTAATTTATTTAGTATCAAGTCAAGGAGTCAAATGTGGAAGTTTTAAGTTAATTTTAATGCATTCATTTTTCAACATTTTTTTCTACTTGACTTGATACTAAAATAACTCGAAAAAAATATAAATTTTACATGTAAACATATCACTCATAGAGTAAATTGGTTTGAACGGTTTTGATTCGTCGTGACACCAATGTCATACTAGCCGGACTCTAATAATATGATCCGAATTTTTTTTACAATATTTCAAAATTCTGATCTTACCGTTGATGTCTACAAAATTCATATGTTACCACGTGCACATCATGGTTCTGCGGATGACCAATGATGCGCATGATTAAGTGGGTAAAAATTGAATTGACTGCAGCAGAAAATCATGCGCAACACCAATCTGCGCATGACTCCTTGGTCATGCGCAAAACTACGGTGTGCACATGGTAAGTTCTTAAAGTTGCATAAATCAGTGGTAAATCAGAATTTTAAAATATTGAGGTAGTAACTAAAAAAATTCCGGTTATATGATTGGGTTATTATTTTTAGGCTTTGAATTTCTGTCTTTAAATATTAACAATTTTAAGAAAATTTATATAAATTAATTAAAATAATATCATATTTTGCAGGATTTTATAAAAGAAAACTTGATATTGCACAAACAAATTACTTCTATTTTTGTTATACTTTATCCACTCCAACATGACCTAATTATCATGATATTATTTTCGGATATATATGATTTATCTCAATGCTATTTATTTTTTAAATTTACTACTAGCTCTATCAAGCCTTTTTATTTTACTTTTTTAATGCTTGCACTGTAATAAATTATAGTCTTACAGGAATGAAATCTATGCCTTAATATAATTTCAACAAACTAATTTTTTTATATTTTTTTTTATCTAGCATAAAATAAAGTATTTTGGAAAATATCGATATTTAATACGTCTCAAGTAGGGATAATAAAACATCCCACGGCTCACCCGGTTTGAGGGGTTTTTTTTTCATCTGAATCTAGTTTTTGTTCATCTCAATCTAATTCCCTTTATTGAAATTTAAAATCTTTTTATCTGAATCTAGTTTATCTTCATTCATTTTATTCAGTTCCTCTTCATCTAAACTTTGAATTTCCCTATATATCTTTTCAATATCCTTTTATCTTTTACCATACCCATCGATAGAGTCCGTCATGCTATCTAACCATATTATATATCTTCAACTATGCATGTATTTTTCAAAATATTTTATATACTTCTGATAAATTTATCATCATATATTATAAGGCAGTATGAATATGAATTAAGGGATTACATTTATGAACTTGTTTATTAATTATTTTAATACATTATCAATATATTGTTATTTCAAATAATCACATACAACTTCTGCATAGATGACAGCCAATTACAGTTCATCTAGAAAGCTATTGCTATATAAACTTGAATTGAAATATCTTAATTTGATAGATTACCTTTCATGAGAAAATAGAAAGTAAAGTGAGTTATATTTAGTAACTATTTGCTAAATTACAAGGAACATTATTTTCTTTTCTTCCACTGTGTAATTATCATCATAGTAATTATAATTATTATTTTATAACAACAACGACAATAATAATTATAATAATATTAAATTATTATTATTGTCATTATTTATATATTTTAGTGCAATGGCATATATTTTTTTTATTATTTTTTTTTATATAAAAATTTAAGTTTGCATAACTTTATACTCTAACCAAACATAATTTAATTTAAGGAAGTCTAAACATTCGAAGAGGAAGAGAGAGGGAAAATATACTTTTGTCCACTAAAATTTTAATAAAACTCTAATTTTAATCTAATTGATATGAAATTAAATAATTTCTAAAGAGATATTGTAATGGGAAAAATAAATAAAAATCTGAAGAATTAATTCCAAGTCAGTGTCGGTAGTGTTGGGAATTCGTATCCTCTGCATTAACTCAAAAGGGAATCTTTTGAGTTAATGAATTTCGACCGTCCGATATGTTTTAAGATTCGTGCAAACTAGATCTGCACTAATATTAAAGGACCCCTATGTTATAGGCACGATCCGGATTGGCTCCGTTTCAAATCAGACGGTTAAAATGTAGTTGGTACCGCTGCTACTGCTAACAACATAAACTCGTTAAACGGACTCTCATTCACTAATTCGAGTGCGAATCCTCTGAGATATCTCATATTTTGCGTGACCGACATGTCCGGTGCCTATTCGGGGATAGCGCAGGGGCAGTATATTTTGAGCTTTGAGATTCGTGCCGAACCTATTTGAACGGTGAGATATTTCAAGAAGTCACGCAAAATATGAGATATCTCAGAGGATGTGAATTCCACTAATTCAGAACCCGCGATCCCTAAACCTTGATTTTCTCTCTCTCGCCCCGCTCTTGCTCTTCCTCTTCCTCGTGCGTCTCTATGTCGGATGAAGGGAAATACACGCTGGAAACGACTCGGGCTGACAAGTCGGTGTGGCTGATGAAGTGCCCGCCTGTCGTCACCCGATCCTGGCAAGCTGCTAGCGCCGCCTCCGGTTCGTCTGGCTCCGGCGATCCCACTCAGAACCCGATCGTCGCTAAAGTCGTTCTCTCCCTCGATCTCCTCAATCCCGATGAATCCTCCGCTATGCAGGTTCAGCCTCCTTTCTCTCTTTCAATTCACACCTCTTATGTCCCCCTTTTTTCGTTCAATTTTGTTAGCTGTGCTTAAATATTGTTCTACTTTAAGAAATTAATGTAGTTATGTATGGTTGAATGAAACTTTACAGTTTAAAATGGAGATGGCACAGACAGACTCAGGCCACACGCCCAAGAGCTACTCTCTAAATATGTTCAAGGACTTCGTACCTATGAGTATCTTCTCCGAGTCTAATCAAGGTGTATATGCTAATGAGAAATTCCAGTTAATTTCATGGTTAATTGGGGCCTCTTTGCAATACAGACTGCTACTTGATTTGTAATAAATTAAAATGTTAGATTGGGGCTTACCTCCGCTGTTAAGGTACAGATAGGTTAAATGCAGATTGAATTTCACTATTTAGGTTTGATAGGAGAACTTATGATTAATTGGTTCAATCGGCTCTAAACTTCTTGAATCAGCAATTGTGCGTACCAGCTGATGTGTATCAACACCAACCGGTTTCAACTTTCAACTTACGAGCATCCAAATTGAATATTGCTTAGCCAAACCTGATTTTGGAGGAGTGATGGTGTCAGCATGAGGAATTTAAACAAAAGTTGAAGCAAAACTGTTTATTGTGAATTATGCAGGGAAGCTAGCATTGGAGGGGAGAGTTGAGCACAAATTTGACATGGAACCACATAGTGATAATTTTGGTGAATATGGGAAATTATGCCGCGAGAGAACAAACAAATCTATGATCAAAACACGACAAGTCCAGGTACTAACATATGCCCTTTTTTGGACCTTGTTATTGGAAAGATAATTGGTTTTGTTATTACAACAATAAGAATAAACAGTACCACTAAATAGTGGTTATGCCTTATTTGTGGTAATCACTACATTGTAGTTTGAAATTCCACACAAAAGCAGAAAATGATACAGTTAAATATTTGGATGTTTGATGCTATTTTTTGGTCTGTAGGTATTAGATAATGACCATGGTGTGCTTATGAGGCCAATGCCTGGAATGGTCGGTTTGGTGTCTTCTGGATCGAAGGTAAAATAATATTTCCAGCTTTTCTCCTTTTTTTTTCTTTATTGCAATAAATTTCTTTCCTAAATTATTTGTTTGTACAGGACAAGCAAAAGAAGGTGACGCCAACAAAAGGAACGGAGATGAAGAGGACACGTCGTGACAGACGTGAGATGGAAGATATCATCTTTAAACTCTTTGAGAGACAACCAAACTGGGCCCTTAAACAACTTGTGCAAGAAACTGATCAGCCTGAGGTAATTCACTCACTAACATATCCATCTGGTACAAACTATTTTGGTGCCATTACTTCAAGATCTGAACCGGTGTCGCTTTTCAGAGCCTTGGTTTTAACTAGTGTTTTGTTTTTAATTCACGCAGCAATTTTTGAAGGAGATACTGAATGATCTCTGTGTGTACAACAAGAGAGGTCCTAATCAAGGAACCCATGAGCTCAAACCTGAATATAAGAGAGCCACTGAGGATACTAAGGACAATGTCTAACTCGACTAGTGCCCTCTTTTTTTTTCATTTTTTCTTTTTTATTTTAATTAATTTCTGATACTTATTGTGTGAATTTTGTAAGCTAAGCTTATTTAGTGACAAGTTTAATAAGTGATATTTCTGGAAATGCAATGGCTTGATCAGATACTTGGGTTGACATGCATGCTTATGGGCAAATTTGATGAGATGTAATTGTTTTGTTTTGTTCAGGAAGCAAAACAGGAAAAACAACCATACATAGAAAAATGCATAGAAATGAACGAGTTTACCTTTGTAAATTAAGAGTGAAAAACAGGTTGTCTAACATCTTTATCTTGGGCATTTTAGACTGAGATGCAGATGCAGTTAAAGAAAAGACTTGAAAGTCATGAATAGCTTACCGTAGCACCACATGCACTGCCCTAATAATAGGACGCCAGAATAGGCAGCATTGACTGGCTGGTAACCCTTCGAGTAAAACTTATACGGCTGGTTGGCGAAATATGCGGATCCCAAATTGCATGACAGTGCGAAAACATTTTTCGTGTGTAATGTTATTCTCCAATACGAAACCAGCAATCCAGATAGTGCAAAGTCTGATTAAGATGATTTGGGTTTTAATAAAACAGAGATGGGATCGTAATCTGAGCAGTACTCACCTCTGCTAGATAAGAATGTGATGATGACAATTTTTGTCAATACTGTATTTGATCAAAATTAAACGGTCCGAATCAAATACTCGATATTGAACATTTGAACTGCGCTGCGGTGAATATCTAATCTCAAGGCTCGAGCAACCATCCACTACATCTGATGATTCTGATCTGAACCGTTAGGTCTTTTACCAATCACCCGCACAAAAGCCCTGCTCTTCCCATCAGGACTCAGGAGAGGTGAGTAGCAAAAACTGGACCCCAGTGTCAGTGTTTAGAAGACGCCCACCGATTGACTCCAGACGTGGTGAGGTGCAGGAGTGCGAAGACGAGTTGCTAGGGTTTAGACTTTAGAGTAGCGCAACTGAGCAAGGTTTTGGTTCGGTTTTCATGGCGTCCCTCTGCCGCTCGGCCTCCACCGCAGCGAGATGCACTGTCGGAGGAGCTTCCAGATCAGTTGCCTCCGTTCGCTCGGCGTCTCAACTCTGTTCCACTCCCTCTCCTAGAGTCTTCTCGTCTTCTCTCCTTCGAAGGTACACAATCAACTCAAAAACTATCAATGCCTAATTCAAGGATCTTTAAACGTCATATTTCATTGCCAATTTATGATTGTAATGTGCTTCATGTTGTTTTGTAAATTTCACTGGAAATTTCAGGTCAGTGGTGAGCTGCTCAGCAATGGGGAGTGTCGTTGAGTTGCCACTGATGCCACGCCACAGCGCAGAGGCATCAGCTCGACTCAAGTCTTTCCTCGCTGTCAACTCCTCATCCTGGAGCTGGCTCACCCAAGGTTAGTATAACCAATATACCTATGGCAAATGCTAGTTTATTTGGATGCATGTTATATTGTGCATTTCTAAACAATCAGTAAATTTTTTGTTATTGTCCTGGCATGTCTGTACCTTTCCTTTTATTTTTATTTTTTCTTATTTACAAATGTTCCTAGAGCACAATTTCATTAGCATCAGAAAGTGAGAGGAGTTAATATTGTTCAGCAATTGCTTTATATCGATTGGGTTTTAAGTGAAATAAAATAAAAGGGGGTTAGCAATGAATGGGAATCTATTTGTCTGGGATGCAATTTTAGAATGCTCCTGTATTGTCAACATTACTGAGTTTAATTCAATCCGTATTGTAATTTAATTATATTTCATAATTCCCAGTAAAAATGGAGTCTCACTGGAACTTTACTCGTCTGGCCTTATTATACTCACAAGTAGAAGAAGAAGAAGACTTACTGTAGCTCTGATCCATTATGATTTTAAATCTTTCAGGCACTCCTAAGAAACCTTTTTTATTTTTATTATCTGATAACCTCAGATTAAAAGGGATTCAATTTCTTCCAGGTAGGATAAATTTTGTCAGAGATCTCTATATTATGCATTGCTTCATGAGGCCCTGAAATACATTTGACTCAATCATGTGATTGTCTTTCTGTCTAACTAACAATTGGAAGAACATTGCCCTCCATTTCCCCTCCATGACCTGCCATGTTTTTCTCTTCTCTTTACGACCTTTTTATTACTCCTGATCTGTTTCTCCTTTCCCCCACTTCTCCATTTGCATGTCTTCATTGCATGGTCGACGAGAAAGGAAAAGAGGTTCGGGTAATGGAGAAGTGGGAAGTAGGGAAAAATGGAGAAGAACAAAGAAAAACTTCATTTCATATACCTGGTGGATGGTAGAGAGAGAAAGTGGTTTGATTTGGGCAGAATTAAAGTTCTGAGATTTTGAGACAACTGATCAAAGTAGAATGACTAATTGTAATTTGGGAATTTTGAGCTATAGTTTTTCGTGAAGAATGTGCTACACTTTTGCTAATCATTCAACGTGCATTGAGATTCCCACAACTTCAATTGCACGGATCTTGATGTGTATTCAATGCTGTATAGTGCGAACAATTTGCTTTGCAAATCATCTTACCAAAACTCATAGCATATTAACTTCATTCCATGTTCCACAAATTTTTCATCAAGTGCTATTTAGAAGTTTTCTTTAGAGCATATTTTCAATATGTTTCTATATCATGTAACAATGAAGCATGGTATCCATACATTTTTTTATTGAATTTTGTGATTCTTGTTATGGTTATTATACCAATCATGTCCTTATTGTTTCTTTTGTAGGTCGGGCATTGCCTTTGTAATGTAGCTTCAAGTACCTGTTCTCTGTGGACATTCAAGACCCTTTCTTTGTTTCCTGTTTGAGGAAAAAAATAACTCAGCTGGCAGAGATAATGAATTGCAATGAAATGTGTGTGAAAAATGTCCGTATATATTTTTTTTTGTAGATTTTCCTTGAAATATTAATTCTTGCTTGATGAGCTGGATTTGTTACTTAATCACATATCTTTCCTAATTACATTGTCATGTACAATTTGTGAAACACGGGATAATGGAAAGTCAAGCCAAGTGAAGAAATTAGAATACATGGTTACTTTGGATAGTCTATGTCCAAAGCCCCCAGCAATTATCATCACCTGGATTAAACATTGGGTGGGGTGTTTCAAATTGCTTATTTTTTTTCTCTTATCCAATAATCCGTAGATGAAATCTATATTTTTTCTTTTCCCATTTTTGTATGTAACTTCTCATTGTATATACCGGTTGTAAATAATATTTGCCTTCCTTATAAAAGGTTCACACATTTCGAAGCACCTAAGAATGACAACACAAAATTATGAACATGAAGATCTACACAAACTTACTAACTTTTATTTTTCTTTGAAAAGAAGGTATGGGAGTAAGCCCGATAAATGTTTGTAAAAATATGCAAACTTACTAACTTTTTTCTCAAATAAAAGTTTTAAGGTTCCAGTACGTTGTGGGGATTAATTGTTGTGGTGTAGGTGTAGGTGGTGGTGTTAGAGTTCCGGTTAATAGCATGATCAAAATTAATCTCCACCACTAGTTTCAAGTGCTGGGATTAATTGTATTATTTTGCTTGAATACCTTCGTAACTGTTAGAGATTGGCGAAAACCAACTCCCGAAATATCAAAACTCTTTTGATAGTCAGATTTATGATTAATTAACAAAACCTCTATGCATTTAAGATTTCTATATTCTGAAAAAAAAAAGAAAACTATATGTTGAGGGATCCAAGACTCTTTTAAGATTTCTATATTCTGAAAATTTACATTACAGGAAGGTTCTTTCTTTTTATTTCTAACAAAACGATACAATTAGTTCTGAGTAGGGCAGTATATAAGACTCTCACCACACTTATTAACCTATCCAGCCATGTGATCACTCTGGTTGATCCGACTCATTTGAACTCTCGTCATCTTTTTTCCTGTAAATTGTAATTCTCCGGATGCCATTTTTCTTTCTCGAAAAATATATCCTCAACATGAAACAGGAGAAAGCAGTGGTTTTCCAGAGAAGAAAGCATCCAAATTGGCTATCACCAACTCGAGCACGCCTTTAAATGATTCAGGAGTTGTGACCGCTCTGTGATCCGATAACACCACATTCTCCATTTGAAATAACTCCTTTGGGACATCCGGTTCATTTACAAACACATCCAGACCAGCCCCGCCTATCACTCCTTCCTTCAAGCATCTACCATTAACCATAAGAGTTTTACAGGTAAGCCATATTATTAATTATTAAACAAGTATTTATAAAATGGGTAATTATCTTACCTCACAAGCTCTGGTTCATCAATCAGGGCTCCACGACCGACATTGATGATAATGCCATCTTTGCCTAATGCTACCATCACATCTCGGTTGATGATGTTGCGGGTCTCGGCTGTCAGTGCACATGAGAGCACCAAAACATCATTCTCACGTGCTAGGTCAAGTACACTAGAGAAATATTTGTATGAGGGGAAGTTAGGTTTTGGTGCTCTAGAGAAGTAGGAGATGGGGCAACCAAATGCCATTAGCCTTTTCGCCACATGAGATCCAATGCTCCCTAACCCGACTATACCGACCCGTTTACCGCTGACCTAGCATTTAAATATAGAAAACATGAGTCGTAAAACTCGAGTTTTTTTTTGTTTTCATGTCAGTACTCAGTATGGTGTTTGATACACAGGGCACCTATGAAGAGACAGATATGAGAGATTCTCCCAAGGTGTTACCAAGTCAGACATCCATGGAGGCTCCAAGGATGAGACACATAATTACAAAACCTCAATTGCCGCAGAGGATCCGCATTACATGAAAAGTTTGATTCGTTGACGACAATGACGAGAAGAAAACAATATGATAGAAAAAAGAAAACACCTAACCCTGGATCCAAGCGGGAGGTCCCCTTTCCCCATCCACAACCCGTTTTTCACAAACCGATCCGCCATGGTAACCTTCCTCAACACGTCAACCAACAAGCCGACCGCGAAATCAGCCACATCAGGCGTGAACGTCTCCCCGGCGTTAGTGACGGCGACGCCTCTCTTTCGACATGCATCAAGGTGTATGTGATTGACGCCGGCTGAGATGGCGGCAACCAGGCCGAGAGAGGGGAGCTGGTCCAGGAGGGATGAATCGACGGTCACTATCGGGCCCAGGGTGAGGAGGGCCTTGATTTGGAGGCAATGGGTGGAGAGGAAGGTGGGAAGAGGAAGAGGCGATTCATCAGCTC
This sequence comes from Carex kokanica, assembly GCA_025461125.1. Lineage (NCBI taxonomy): Eukaryota > Viridiplantae > Streptophyta > Magnoliopsida > Poales > Cyperaceae > Carex > Carex kokanica. The sequence goes on along the minus strand of JAJGRX010000981.1, from coordinate 383,667 downwards.
TGACGAGCTCAAATTTTTGGGAGAGAGCTGTTTGGAAGGGGCCATTGATGGGTTGGAGTAGGAGAAGTTTGGGTTTTTCTAGGGAGGGCATCGCCATGGGCTTCAGATTTGGTAAATTATGTGCAGAGTTGAGAGGGGAACTGGGAAGTATCGAAATGGTAGGAGACTTTTCGTCTTTCAGTTTTCTTTTTCTTTTTCTTTTTTCGCTAGAAGAATTTTATGGTGCGGGACAGCGAGAGCTTTGTCAATCTCTTTCGTCATTATTAGAACTTCTTTTTATTAATATAATAAGGTCCGTATAACAAATAAAACATTCCTCAAAGACGAATTATAGGATTCAAATAGCTTTAAAAAAATTTATTCCTCTATCTTAGCAATTAAAACGAATAGCGAATTAGCAACGCACTAAATAGTAATAATTAGTATTGTATATTATAATTAATAATACAATCAGCATCGCCGTTATCGTCATTTCCTCTTTGGAATCAATTGAACGTCTAATACGGTCCACAGAAGTCCACTTTCAAATCAGTTCAATAATTTTTATATTTTTGTATTTACGCAATTACACTGTTTTCGATCAGGCCATGTCGTTTATCCAAAGCTATGAGCAATATGAATTGACTAACCTGAGATCCAAGCAGGTTATGGTTATGGTTATCCCCTTTCAATGGCCACAACCTTCGCCGAATGACCCTCTCTCCACCGGAGATCCGTCTCAACAAATCAATCAACAAACCCACTCCAAAATCCGCTGCATCTGGCGAGTATACCTCACCTGCGTTCGTCACGGCCACGCCTTTTTTGCTACAAGCTTCCAGGTCGACATGGTCAACTCCAGCAGTCGCAGCGGCAACAATGCTGAGGTTTGGGACAAGTTGGAGAAGAGAATTCTCGATTGGGCGGCAATTGGGGCCTGAGGACACGATGGCCTGGATGGATTGTGCGTGGGTGGAGAGGAAGGCGTTCAAGGGGACAGGAGATAGCCATGGTTTTAGGAGGTTGAATTTTTTAGAGAGGCTAGATTCAAAATGGACGGATAGGGGTTGGAGAAGGAGAACTTCAGGCTTAATTTTGGGTTCCAAATGCCTAGCAGTACTTGTATCACACATTTTTTTATTTGTTCAAGTTGTGATGTTGGCTTTTGCTCCTCACACCTTTTCTATAGTTCGGAAATAAATCTGCAACTTGTTATTCTGATCCTAACCGTTAATTTCGTGAAGATTCGTGTATTGAAAACTTACTTTGTTGAAATTTGCGCATAGAAAAGTTTAACTGTTGGGATCAGAATAACAGATTTATTTTCTAATTGACTAATCGTTCTAGAAAGTGAAGTGGTAAGTAAAACAGAATCAACGGACCCCACGAGTTCAACAAGAGCAACATTTTTTTTTTTTGGGAAATTTTATAAATTGTCTTTTGTTTCTAAAATTATCAAACAAAATATCCTCATTCTCTCCACAATTCCTCCTATTTACTTACATGAGTTTTGGCGTTTTTTATCTATCACATCTGTCTCTTCCCCCTCTCCTCTTATGTTTATCGTTAGTTTCTACTCTTGCCTTTTTCTCCATGAATGCTCGCTTTTTCACCTCCCACATCAATTTTTTATTTTTCAACTTCGCTACAACAAGACAATACTCTACAAGTGGTACTAATACATACTTGTTATGTGGGAGGTGAAAAAACAGAAATTTGATGTGGGAGGTGAAAAAACTAAAACGATTATCCATGGAGAGAAAGGGATACTAATACAACTGATATACAATACCTCACCATAATTGACATACATCCTTGTACATCATTGCAAAGGGATATCAAAAACAACATTTTTTATGATGCTCTATATTATTCAGTTCTAATGTAGACCACAAAAGCAAATCCAATTTTTACTCTTAGAATAAAATCAATCAGCTATATATCACTGGTGTTATCAATGGCTTACCTGCAAAAAAAGCTTCAAAATTTGCAATACAAATTTGGATAACATCTGACAAGGCCTCAGGAGTAAACACAGCCTGGTGTGGCATTAGCACAACGTTCTCCATTTCGAGCATCTCCTTCGGCACGTTAGGTTCGTTCTCAAACACATCAAGCCCAACCCCTTTAATCTCTCCTTTTACCAATGATCGGACCAACTCAGGCTCATCAATATGGGCCCCACGCCCTATATTTATGATAATGCCTTCCTTGCCGAGGGCTTGCAGAACTTGCTTGTTTATGATGTGGTGAGTTTCTTTGGTTAGCGAGCACGACACAACTAAGACATCAGATTCAGTGGCCAGGTCAATGATACTGGGAACATACTTGTAATTGGCAGTTGGCTTTGGTTTTCTTGAAAAATACGATATTTTGCAACGAAATGCCTCGAGTCTCTTGGCAATTGCAGATCCAATGCTACCCAGTCCGACAATTCCAACCCGTTTACCTCCTAGCTGGAAATTTAAAGAACCATTATTATAATTATGCATTTCAACCTTTCAGGCAAGCTTTTATAGACTTGCATATATCCAATCAGATTCAGAACAAAGCCGGCTTTCTCAATAATATAAAAATCGAGATAAAACTCAATTTTAATAAATGCACAATTTTGACTTAAATATGCTCTTGAAAGAAGAATCAATTGTTAGTAGAAGAAAAAGAAGAATCTACTACTTGATGATCATACCCTAGATCCAAGTGGGTAGTTCCCTCTTACTGGCCACAACCCCTTTCTCACATACCAATCGGATATAGTGATTTTTCTCATAACATCAATCAACAACCCAACTGCATAATCAGCAACATCAGTAGAGTAGATCTGTCCTGCATTGGCCACCTGTACTCCTCTTCTCCTACACTGCTCCAAGTCGATATGGTTCACCCCAGCATTAGCAGAGACCACACACCTCACTGAGGGGTATTGGTCTAGGAGAACCGAGTCCACGCAATATAGCGCACTGTAGTCGAGCATGGCACAGGCTGACGCTGAGAGAGGAGATGAAGTTGGGATGAGATGGAATTTGGTAGAGAAAGCGGCAGAGAAGTCGGCAGAGGGTTCACTAAGGAAAACAACCAAGGGAAGATCTGGCGGTACAGATCCCTCGATTGGTTCTTCCTTCTTTTGGATAGTAGTTGTAGGTTTGTACAATTGTACCACTCAATGTAACTGAGTTGATGCAATTTCGATTTCCTGAAGCATGTTCAGATATATTACCGCTGTGGCAGGTTTCTGACAAGTTTCAACCCACTTGAACTGAAGCATGATAGAACTACAGAAGCATAGGCTGATCTCACGTGGCACCAAAACTTTTATGCTCGTACAATAAACCATATTCCAAAAGTAACTAAAAAGTTAAAAAAAAAAAACTTACCTTTGATCCAAGCGGGTAGTCACCCCGTGAAACCCACAACCCGTTTCGCAAGTACCGATCCGACATCGTTAGCCTCCTGAAAGCATCAATTAACAAAGCCACCGCATAATCAGCCACATCCTTTGAATATGTCTCCCCCACATTCGCCACCAGCACACCTCTTCTCCGACACTCTTCCAAGTTTATTGTGTTCACTCCTGCACTCGTCGTCACAACGCACCTCAAGGAGGGGTATTGGTCCAGAAGAGTCGAGTCCACCCGATTTACAGAGCCTGAAATGAGCACAGCACGAGTGGAGGTGGAGAGTGGGGACGAAGGTGGGATAATAGTGAATTTGGCAGAGAGAGCCGACGACCAAGCGTCAGAGAGCGAAAGGAGGACAAGTACTGGCGGCCGATCCAACGGTGCACTCCCGTCGGAGGAGATAGTGGTTGAGCCGGAGCCGGAGGTGGTCAGAGAGAGAGAAAAGTTCATGTTTCCTTTTCTAAGCGTGGAATTTCGTTGAACAGGGTTACCGGAGTTCCCATTAGCCAGGGAGGGGAAGGTGAGGAGTTCGCGTCCCACACTCGGTCCACCTAAGTCTTTTATTATTAGACCCTCTTTTATTAGACACTCTTTTATTATTATTTTTTTTCTAATTTTGTATTGTATGTATAAAATTTTTGGACCAATTAGTCTTGGCATTGAGCCATTGAGCATCACAAGAAACGAACAAGAAATAAAGCCTTAAAGATAATACATTAATAACAAGCCAATTTATTGTTACCACAAAAGAGTCAAATTGAATTAAAATCAGATATGAATTAGCGAGTTGTTTATATATGAGCTATTATTTCAAATAGTATCAATGATCATATAGAGTTGTAAATAATTTTTTTTTTTTACAAATCACTTGTATATAATATATAGATAGAACTTATTCTAAAGTGTTCAACTCCGATTATCACTTATTTATGATTTCTAGTTATATTATTTTTTCTCATATGTCAAATAGTGTATATGGATTATACGACTTATCATAAGATTTATCTAACTAGGTGCGTCGTTGTGGCTCCGCCACAACAATTTTTTTTAATGTATGATTGCGTACATTGGTGAACTTCCGCACAAATGAAATATGTCGGAATTAATTTTTGTTGGAAGCCTTGTTTTGCTTCGGTGATGACGATTGAGACTACAAGGAGAACAGAATAAATTGTTCATATAAAGTGAGGAGAACAAAACCAAGATGGTGTATATGCATATAGATCATATTGGATATGATTTTAGATATTTGTATGAACCATACAAATGGAAAAAAAAAAATAGTATATAAGCTTGATAAACAATTGGTGAACAAATCATGTACAATTGGAAGTGTTGTTCAGATGGAGACAGCAACCGAATTTGATTCAAACTTGAATCAACCACCAATTGGTCTAGTTCTAATGTGAGATAACTACAGCCTGACTGCCTGAGGCTTAGAAATTTAGTGGAAACTTAAATTTCTCAAGGTACAACTTTAGTGTGTATTAACTCATATACGTACAGCTGCAAACAAATTAAGTAATTATAGACAAGTATACCAAACTTCAGTGACTTGCCTAGATGATTTGAAGCCCAAACTGACCAAACTGAAAATGATTTTTTAAATTCAATTGCAATCAAGCACCGACTAAAATTAGTTGAAAAAATAGGAAAAAAAAAATTGCAGAGTTTGGGGCTTAATCAAAGCAAAACTAAGTTTTCTTCTATCTTATACATTTTTTAACACAAACCTTTGTAAAACTGGAAGTACATTCTTTATACACAACCTGGTGAAGCACATACTGGTGCGATCTTAACTCTTGTGCCTCTGACACTAAGGTAATAGTATTCCCTTGTGCTCCATGAGTACTCCTTTGAAAGCTCTCTTATTACTGGAACTTCATCTTATGACACACTGATAAATCTGTCCACACCATATATTTCCTCGAAAGTACTGAGAAGAAATGACAGAAAGACGGCGTATTATTAGAAATATTTTCAACAATTACATGCTTGTAGCTCTTCTACTTATTGAATTTGTTTAATTAGAAAATCAAATAGATTTGCTAATGTGATGTACTTTGAATCTTGTCAAACAGGGTTTACTTCGAGGCATGGTATCAGGAGGATTGCATTCAGGATTTTCGCTACAGCAACAACATCACATATCTAAAAAGGATAAAATAAGAAAATTTTCAATTTTCCCTCCTCAAGATGGAGCAAACTCAAATTTTGTTCCTTTGAACATAGATGCCAATTAGTTACGAGTAACGAAATTGAGACAAATAAATCTCAGGGGAAAAGATAATCTTTGTTGGTTCAATCCACCATCAAGGAAAACTTCAATGTATCCATTTCGCTGCTTAGGAAGTGTTGCATGCACAGTTGGCAGGACAAAAAAAGGAGAATTTTGCAAATTTGGTTTCCCCCCTACAATAAATTCAATACTTACAACTGGTGCTTGATGACTTTATACAGGTTTCCATCCGTGAAGCTCCAAAGGCGACCAAATCTCATTCATTCCTCCTTTCATCTGGCTTCCCAAGTGGAAAAAAATGACAATCAAGTTACATCAACAATAGCATGCCAGATAATTTTTGTGCTCTAATTTAAGATACTAAGGCTAGTTCTTACTATATCACTTTGTAAAGCTTCTGTCAGAAGAGATGGATGCATTGGCTCAGGAGCATTCCATTCCCGCAGAAATAGATTGTATCTTTATTTAATTCTTTGGGAAAACAACAAAACGATGGAATTATAATTAAGAAGGAAAAAGGAACAAACAAAGAAAAATTAATTAAAAATAACCTGGTTCATCTGGATTAGAACGAAAAAGGAACAGACAGAGAAAAATTAATTAAGTATACCTTAATTACTTTTTCGAAAATTGAAGTGAGAAAATGCTTACTCCTCCATTAATCAAGATGCGACTGGCACAATGGAAAGCATTTTTGTACACCTTTTGATGTGTAGTAGTGTTGCACGTGAGCTTGTAACTTGACCTACAAACAAATAAATAAATAAACAAAACATAAAATTGGTAAAAACAAAAAGCTAGAGCATTTGACCATCCAAAATTATGAGGCCACGTTGTCATTTCAGTACCATGTTGTCGAGGTACTATCCTGACCTTGAATTCAAAACCCCTTCCAAAATGTTTTCTTCTTTTTTGAAATACCATGACATAAGTTGTCCGGTGTTGTTGCATTTAACATAATGCACAAAAGGCACTCATACAATGTACATCTTACAAAAGCATAGAGCCCTTCCGAACTGTGTTCATTAGGATAATTTCAGGAGTATTTATAATTAATTTTTCTTTTCTTTGTTAGAGTATTATCATACCACTTTTATGGGAAAAAAAACTCCTCTTACTGCTGCTACTCTGGTGACACTTGGCAATACCAGATCATATACTTGTATTTGGGTTTGGTACACTAAAACCCTACCAAGTGGATAAATATTACCCGGTGACTACCTTTTCTACATTGACTTCATAAAACTATAAGAAGTACATGTCAGACAAGATTATAAGTAGACATCTATACATGTAAATGCAAATGCATTAAGAAAAGAACTAAACTGATCTATAAATATAGAGATTGCTAAAAGCTACAATAATAACCAAAAAAATGATGAGAAAACATTGATAGTGTCAAAAGGGTTACCAATGATGACCATGCAAGGTCGGCCGCGTACTCCTTGGCAGCCTCACCAGTCCCTCAGCATATTAGTGGGTTGCTTTTTGATCTATCTGTTTGTTTCTAAAAGAAAATGTTCCCTTGAGAAAGTGGTACCTACTCTAATCGATTTAAGCATTCGCGCCTTAACAAATGAACAAAGAAGTTTGTGAGGCCGGTTAAACCCGAGCACCACAGCACTAATTAATTTCAGTACAACCAAAGATAGTGCATCAATCGACCATAAGCCTAAAAATTCCAGATTTTCCCTAAATTTTCATCAGTCGAGGGGTTCACATGAGCACGGCAAAAATTGTAACCGAGCACGATTAAAAATAAGCATACAATTCTGTGGTTTAAACACGAAGGCTCAATTTGACAGTCGAAATAGCCAATCCAATTTCATTTCACATCTGATAGCAGAAAGGGAAGTATATCAAGGAATAAGGTTGTTTACCGGATAACTCTTCTAATTTGTGCTTTAGGTGAGGCTTATTGGCACCAAGGCAGTCTAGATCATCATTTCCCACCTTGGGTCAACCTGTGGTCACATTGAAGAAAGAAATTCCTAATATTGAAGGAAAGTTCTGACATTTTGTTACACAATGGGAGGAGTGGAGCATAGCATTCTACAAAAAAGTTGCATGGTTTGGAAGTTGTAAATCCCTAAGAAATTTCAGTAAATTTCAAGTTCTTTTTTCCCATTTATCTTCTATTTTATCACTACTTCAGTAAAACTTGTTCATCAAGATATATGTAATAATGCTAAGAAGTTTGATCATTCTGATTTCCTTAGTTATTAAGCCATGTCAGATGAGTACATGGGAGTTGTCTATGAGATCTATGTTTGTGAGATTTGTTGATTTTGTATCAACTATTTTGCAGGAAAAAGTAGATCCAGAACCAAGTCAAATATGAAGAAGAATCAAATTATGTACTACTGAGAGAAACTTTTTAATGTATAAATGTATAATCTGGGGCCTAGCAAGATGTCTCAATTTTGTAGATTCCGGGACATTAGGGGTTCTTTGCACAGAACAAATGCTGCTACGCTCGTCTATTATTGTGAAATCGTAACGACCCTTTCTTCAAATATTTCTACTGGCTTTTTAGTTTTGCATGTATTAATATAAACAGAAATCTTCAATACAAAATAAAGAAATCCATACACAATATTGGTGTTATTCATACCGGATAACCTCTGAAGACAAATTGGATCTTAGTCACTGCCAAATCCTCCAGAAACCTAGTCATCCTCCGAGGACCCCAACCTCTGAAGACAAATTGAATCACACCGCTGTCGCTTGTGATAGGAAGCTACATCAACATTGAACAGGATTAAGTAAATAATCAAATACACAATGATAACCCTTAATTTACAGAATATTATTACTCATAATATAGTCTGTCCTCCAATGCATTAGGCGGTACAGGTTCAATGTAAGTAAAAGTACCTTGGGGAAGTCATTTACTACAAGAAAACTCCATGCATAAAGTTCAGGGCTCGAAAGTCAAGTTGGTTGAAGCCTGCGATATAAAATACAGAAGTAGAGGGATCGGTTGACTGAATGTGAAAAGCAGGCTTACATCGCAGGCTTCAACCAACTTGACATCAGGTGGAGGATTAGGTTTTCAGGCCACCGGTAATGAGATTACTTCGGTGTTCTTTCTTTTTTCCTTATTCAGTTGCTTCAATTTGAAAACTAAAACAACGTTTACTTTGTAGTACTTTTTGTTATTGTATGAAACCTGGAGTTTAGATGTTTTCTCACAGAGGTTCTTCACCACGTAGTGGCTGGTCTCTGAATCAAAGCCATATTTTTTTTTTGAGTTACAGTGTGCGTCATAAATTCTCAACCTTTTAAAAAAAAAACAATAGAGAAAGTAACTTACCAAGTTGGGATCAGGAAGTTTGCTCACAGCTCCGTCGACATTCTCATTTGTTGTTTTGAGCTGAAAAATAAAAGCATCAAGCAACTGATTCATTTTGGGTAATTTTGTAATTATCTAAGAAATAGTAAGAAGATTGGGGGAAATAAAATTTGGTCTTGAAGTCCATTTCGAAATGAATATCGTACAATTTCTATGTGAAAACATGAAAACTACAATAATGACAAATGTGTCAGTCTTTTTTCAATTTGTTCGAAATCAACGAAGAAGTACAATATTGACTGTGCAATTATTGACCCACTGGCATTGCCTGTTGATGGTGCTGGTAATTGGAGACAATTTTTATATTTCTATCTGTTGGAAGTGCGAAATACTGGCAGAGTTAGTTTCTGTGGGATATGTTGCTGAAATTTGTGAAGTATGGAGCTGGAACCTGGAAGAGGTAGCAATTGAAATCAGTACAAAGAATGTTTGCAACTACTGAAATCAGTGGGGCCTGTGCAGCAGTACAGCGGAGAAGAACTTACTGAGTGAGGGAGAGGAAGACCGAGGAGGCAGAGAGAAGGACAGCGGTGAGGTCAGGCACGTAGAATATCGACAAAGGAGAAGGAAGAGAAGAGGAGAACCGAATGGAGAAGAGGGCAGCAGGAGGACGATATTGGGAGAACCGACTCCGATGGGTTGAATGGCGCAAATGAAGGAGGAGGGGATGTCGGTGACGGAGGAAAATATCAACTGGAAAAGGGGGCACGCGGCGTCAACTTGAGAGCCACGCGGCATACAACTGAGGGAGAGAGCGGAAGAAGTGATTCTGGGGTGAGATCTGACTTGCGATACGCACAGATGGGAAAATTTTAGTTTGTGACGTAATGTGACATCAGTGGAAATAATCTAAGCCATTCACTGAGCATCCAACAGCAGGGAGGCGGGGTGTTACTGTTCCTCGCTACAGTAACACCCCATTGCCCTTTTACAATATATAATAATAACTCACACTCGTTTCTTCTCGTACTAATTTATGATCCACAGCAATTAAAGACTGAAATTAATTTTTTTGTGTGTGTTTAAAACCCATAGGTATTTCATTAATTAGGACAAACCAGTTATACATAATTTCATACTAGTACATAAAATATTAATATTATAAGTTAACCCCTTTAATGTAGACAAGAAAAATAAAAAACTAAATTAGAAACTCCTAAAATAAGAAAAATAAAGCAGAATTAGAAGTCTCACTCAAATCAAATACACTACAGGAGAAACACTCATCTGCGACCGGGAAAATCGGTCGCAGATGAGTATGTCGCCGGTCGCAGATGACAGAAATCGGTCGCAGAAGACAGAAATCGGTCTCAGATGTAACGGTCGCAGTTGGCTCCGTCGCTGATACCTTCCTGCTGACGTCACCGGTCGCAGATGACTCATCTGCGACCAATCAGGTCGGTCTCTGATGGTATATGTTGGCGTGGCAGGAAGACCATCAGAGACCGAATAAACGGTCGCTGATGAGACCATAGTCGGTCGCAGAAGTTTTTTTTTTTTTTTTTTTGCTGTTTTTTTTTAGTTGTTCTTTGTTTTATTTTCCTCATTCTGTTCATTTTTATTTCTCATTGCACAAACAATTATTCAATCTGGGCCGTACATACAGATCACAAATTAGGCTAATCTGGGCTGTCGGATAAAAGGATTCATATGCAATTGACTTTTCAAAAATAATTTTCGCCGGGCTCGACAGAGCGGTGCTGCCGCCCCCCTGCCACCCCCCGCATAATCCTGAATCAGGCCCACATACATAACAAAACCCAGTTAAGAAAATTACCAATTTTACACACAAGTCCCTCTAACAAGGGTTTATTTACTAAGTCCATATAATTTAACATACATCACCTAACTTTTTAAAACATTGAATGACAATAATTTTTGTTTCTACTCTATACTAACAGAGACAAGTTCCCATAAGAGAATATACTAAGTACTTTGCACTTACAAGCAAGTTCATCATATTCATCTTTGCCAACAACATATATGCAAACATCTCCAAGTATGGTATATACAATATAGACGGACCTGCAAATTATAAATATACACATATTTTATATGAATGAACTTAAAATTAAGCAATGCGAAGAACAGACGAATCATTAATTGGACAGTAAATTCATAGTTAAATTTTTTATTCTGGAGTAATTTTGCACACTGTTAAAGTCTTAAAATCTTCATACTAATGGAGATGTGCAAGTACCATTAGAATTAGCATTGAAAAAAAAAAAAATACATTTTAAGGGAAAAGATCTGCGTACTTGTGAGAAGCTACAAAAGGCTCTTTGTTTTTAGTCCCTTTGAGATTCTCAATGCCTAATTTGACAAGGAAAGAGCGCCAGTGCAATCTCTCCTCAGCGGGAACTCCGTGGAATCTGCATCAAATTGGCATCCTATTTCAGTACTTCCAATTTACAATCCAAAACATTGAATGACATCAAGGATATGCATCAATACAGAGATAATTTTTACAGCACAAATAAATTCATTTCCACAAACCCGTACCAGTACTCCAAGCTCACTGGTACTAGTAAATGACAAGGGAAAATTATTAAGGACCCACATAAATTAACAAGTCAGTCCCTTAAATTCATGAAAGTAAAAAACAACAGCTCATGCAACGCATGCACACATATCCCCATCTAAACTCTATATTCAAAGTCAAGAGATTGACAAATCAAATTCACAAGTAAAAAGGCACAAAACAGAAAATCAACACATTTCACAGCAAAGAACGAAATCAGCGGGGATGATGCAGAGTTGTAAATCCATCGACAGAAAATCAACACATTTCACAGCAAACCAGAAATTTCACAGAAAATCAAGGCTTATCGGGTTGTAAATCCATCGACAGTGCAAATAATGCAAGGTCCAACAATCCAAGTAAACTTCACTTTTCTTATTAATTTTGCATCAAGGCCCCTCTGACAGTTTCAATTTACCAAATCATGGACATTTTGCATGTAACACCTTCAACCTTACCTTTTCTTTACAAGTCCTTGGTAGTTTAAGTAGGTGTACCAGTAACCATAAGTAAACTGGTACCGATAGGTACCAATGTTTAGATTTCATCTACTACCCTAAAATCACATGTCAACCCCTGAATAATCTAAAATAACAAAGAAAATGTTATAAATACACCCCCCCCGGGTAAACCATTTGAGCTTGATACCGAAAGGTACGACCAAAGTTTAATCTCAGGAATTCAACACATCTCACAAACCCCCTACATCCCATCAATTTAAGTTCGGCCATCACAAACAAGAAAACGAGGTAACATAATAAAATGAGTTATTTGGTCCAAATCTGATTATAAGATTAAAAGGTTGAAGAGAGGCCCAAGCAAATTTAATTCATTTACACACTTAGACAAGGTTGAAGAGAGCCTCATGTCGTGACCTATAAAACTCTTTTAGATGGGCTGTGCTAGAATAGTAAAATCGAGAAGGCAATGAATCTGGTACCAGCATAGGTACCAGTACAGCCCAAAATCCTTACCCAAGATAGGCGAGGCAGAGAGAATCAGCATACACCAACGAATCATATGTATAGAGCTGCCTAATAATACAATGCCAAGTAGAAGAATCGGACAAGGAGGAGAATAATAGTGAACTCAAAATCATGGGTGTTACCTTAGTCAGCGCGGGGTGGTCAGCGAGGCCAGTAGGCGGGGGTCGGGCTGCGAGGCAGAGAGAGTTGGCAAGGCGGGGGTCGGGCGGCAGGGGGTCGGCCTGGGCGAGTGGGGAGCGGCCTGATCAGCGGGGTCGGCCCTAGGGTCGGGGTCAGCGGAGCGGGGGGGAGGAGTCGGGAGAACAGAGAAAGGAGGCGAGGAGCGGCGAGTCGGGGGCGGTCTGCGTTTTTGTTTTTTTGGCTAAACCTAAAACGCGGGGAAACAGAGAAAGGAGGGGTACTCGCGCGGGGTTTTCTCAGGCACCCTTCTGCGTCCGGGCTTTATCGGTCTCTGAAGGCTGCGGCGCCGGTCTCTCAAGGGTTTCGTCTCTGATGTCTTTATTTTTTTATTTTTTTTTATTTTTGGGAGGTCTTCAGCGACCGGCGACAGAACCGGTCTCTGATGCCGGTCGCTGAAAACAGGTTTTGCTGTAGTGATAATAATGATTGAATACAATTTCAGAGTAATAATAATGACTAAATCTAAATTAAAAAAATCAAAATAATAATCTATGAGATTACAATGAATTATATATGTAATTACTTTTAGATTGTTTGAGTAAATATTATAAATTTTGGATTTTCAAAGAAATTAATAAAAACAAAAAAAATAAGTTAAAACAACACTATCCGTATCGTGTACGAGAAACATTGTTCTTAGAAATTTTGGATTTTCAAAGAAATTAATAAAAACAAAAAAATTAAGTTAAAACAATATTATCCGTATCTTGTACGAAAAACATTGTTCTTAAGCGTATTCCGTTTCTATTGTGTAAGATTTGGAATCACCACCAACATAATTCAGGATTATCACTCAGAACACGACAATGGAAGCAACTGATGATAACTCCATCGTCAAAATGTTGCTTTCTTTATTCATATTATTTAAATTGAATAAAACGGAAAAGAAATATCGGTAAATCACTAAAACCGAATAAATTAGTAAGATTAAAAAGACAAAATGTGGTGTATGAAATATAAAAGGTACTCATTATTTATCATGATAACTAACATTTATTTGATTTTGATGTTCTATTTAAAATAATTAATGAAATGTTACTATAGTTATCTCATATAAATAGCCGAGGATTTTAATGCTATGAAATATTAGAATAACCCTATATACGGAATAAAATTATACAAGCATAATGATGATGTATGTGATTAATTTTGTTTCACAATGATGTGATTAATTATTTTATGAAGTTATTTTCAAATTATTATTATTCATAAGCACACCTTGTAATATGAAATAGTTGTTTTGTAAGAAAAAAAAAAATTTGAAACCGTAAACAACAAATGATGACTTATTGACATTGAAAAGGTTGATGATAGATTAAAATTAAAGTTTTTACATAAATTTCATCGAGAGAGGTAGGTTATGCTTTATTTAGTCTTCTTGCGATAGCAGTATAATATCTGATAGACAGATTCTTTGAAAGAAATTTAGTGGGTAATACCAAACTATAAATTGGCCAAAAGGTCACATGCTTTTAGGAGCATCAACTACAATCACGTTCCTACGGTGAGTGTGTTTTATGTAGATGGTAGAATGATAATTTTAGTTATTAATGAGGATTGATGCGGTAGTTTTTGTAGGATGTGACTCTACACATATCTTTAATAGAAAACTCATCTTTAATAGAAAACTCATCTATACGAGAGTATCTGTATACAACCGTGGTGTGAGGCAAGTGTAAGCCTTCAAAAGAATTGTACAAATCCAAAATATTTGTGCAAGACCATAAATGTACAAATCTGCGATGAGAATCTTCGTATTGTGTGTGGTGGTGGAATTTGGATCAAAAGAATGAGTTCAAGACACAATTATCTCTATTTCCTCTAATTTAAAACTATCAATACTATATATGAAATTCAATTTTTGTAAACTATTTCATTAATGCACAATAAAATATTCAGCAATTTGTTTCTATAAAGTTTCATATTTTATAGTGCCGTTATTAATTCAACACATCCTTTCTTCGTATTAACATGAATGATCATCAATTACACTAACCTAGCTAGTAACATATAACATCTGATATACAAATAGCTCACCATAATTGACATACAACCTTATACATCATTACAAAGGGTTATAAAAAATAACATCTTTTATGATGCTTTATAACAAATCACATTATTTCATAACTAGATTATGACGATGACGAGAAAAGCTCATTTAACTTTTACTCTCTTATAACTAAAATCAATCAGCCAGCACTTGTGTTAGCAATGGTTTACCTGCAAAGAATGCTTCAAAATTTGCAATACAGAGTTGGATAACATCTGAAAAGGCATCAGGAACAAACACAGCCTGGTGTGGCGTTAGCACAACGTTCTCCATTTCGAACATCTCCTTCGGCACGTTCGGTTCGTTTTCATACACATCAAGCCCTGCCCCTTTAATCTCTCCTTGTACCAATGATCGGACCAATTCAGGCTCATCGATATGGGCCCCACGCCCGATATTTATGATAATGCCCTCCTTGCCGAGGGCTTGCAGAACTTGCTTGTTTATGATGTGGTGAGTTTCTTTGGTTAGCGAGCACGACACAACTAAGACATCAGATTCAGTGGCCAGCTCAATGATATTGGGAATATACCTGTAATTGGCAGTTGGCTTTGGTTTTCTTGACAAATATGATATTTTGCAACCAAATGCCTCCAGTCTCTTGGCAATCGCAGACCCAATGCTGCCCAGTCCGACAAT
The DNA here is from genome assembly GCA_025461125.1 of Carex kokanica. Taxonomy (NCBI): domain Eukaryota; kingdom Viridiplantae; phylum Streptophyta; class Magnoliopsida; order Poales; family Cyperaceae; genus Carex; species Carex kokanica. Next base: position 368,317 of record JAJGRX010000981.1, on the reverse strand, counting down.
GCCAACCCGTTTACCTCCTAGCTGGAAAGTTAAAAGAACAACTTATATAATCATGAATTTCAACCTTTCAGGCAAGCTTTTATAGACAAATGCAAATATCCAATCAGAACAGGCCGGCTTTCTCAATAAAAGGAAAATTCGAGGTAAATAAAACTCAATTCAACCAATTCACAATTTTGACTGAGATGAATCAAAACTGAGTTTTACCTCTTCTCCTACACTCCTCTCCAATTCTCAATTCAACCAAGTCAATTGAGTTTTACCTCTTCTCCTACACTCCTCCAAGTCAATATGATTCACCCTGGCATTTGCAGAGACCACACACCTAACAGGGTTGATGCAATTCTGATTTACTGAAGCATGTGCATATATATTACTTCTGTGGCAGGTCTCTGATAAGCGTCCACGCAGTTGAACTGGGACACTGGTAGCGTAAGGACTAGTGACTAATCAAACGGTGGAGATTAATCAGGGGAGACGAGATTCCACAATTTTTGGGAGGGTGAGAAATTCTAAGTTTTGTTGGCGCACTGTTGATGCAAAAATCTTGTTTGAGTAAATGTGTTTAGATTATTCTATTATTATAATATTTAGGTGGCTTTTATGAGTATTCTGTCAGGACTAGAATAATTTTTTTTTTTAATTTCGTAATTAAAAGGTAATTATAGAAAAAGAGGCTGATTATTTTTTCTTACAATACCGAATCTTTCATTCGGTACATCTTCTTACACTTCGCTACATACAAGATTACACAGTTTGTAAAAACAAAAGTAAAAAAAATGGTATACTGAATCAAAGTTTAAGTACTCGGGAGTGTATCAAAACTTTGATTCGATTTCCATGCATCACATTAAAAAACAAAATCTGTATTATACCAGGAAAAATTAAAATAAAAGGTGGTTACCTAACTAAAGATTCGATACTCCTCAAGAGATACCAAATCTTTGATTCCATACTTGCGTTTATTTTTTGTAAAAACAAATAATAAACTTTTTTTTCCATAATTATTATTTTCTAAATACGAAAAATAAAAAAAGTTCCAAAATAATTTGTTAATCTTACGTTGCACGAAAACTTTAAACCATATACCTTTGATCCAAGGGGGTAATAAAAGAGTAATAAAATAAATGTACCTTTGATCCAAGCGGATAGTTACCCCGTGTAACCCAAAACCCGTTTCGCAAGTACCGATCCGACATCGTTATCCTCCTGAAAGCATCAATCAACAAACCCACCGCATAATCAGCCACATCCTTGGAATATGTCTCCCCCACATTCGCCACTAGCACACCTCTTCTCCGGCACTCTTCCAAGTCTATGTGGTTCACCCCTGCACTTGTCGTCACAACGCACCTCAAGGAGGGGTATTGCTCCAGGAGAGTCGAGTTCACCCGATTTACAGCGCCTGAGATGAGCACAGCGCGAGTGGAGGTGGAGAGTGGGGACGAAGGTGGGATGATAGTGAATTTGGCAGAGAGAGCCGACGACCAGGCGTCAGAGAGCGAACGGAGGACAAGGAGTGGTGGGCGATCCAACGGTGGACTTTCGTCGGAGGAGGTTGTGGTGCAGCCGGAGCCGGAGGCTGTCGGAGAGGGAGAAGAGTTCATCATGTTTTTTTTTTTTTTACTAATAGTGGTAATTTCGTCGAACAGGTGATCTACGAGTTGCCACTTGCCAGGGAGGGGATGACCGGAGGAGTTTTTCCTCCAAGAAAAAGTTTCGCTCAGACTACTTCTCTATGATAGATTAATTTTTGTTTCGACTTTTATGGTCCATGACTATGAAGGTAAGGCGTGTTCTGTGCCGCCATTTTTTTTTAATATCCAACATTAAATAAAAATTAATAAAAATATTTATAATTTGTGAAATTTTTAATAATATTCAGACCGCTGCCACTTCATTTTTAGACCGCTAGGATTCTCGGCAGTTGAAAAAAGAAATGGACTACCGAGTTTCTCAGCGATCTGGATAATATATATATAGAGTCTGACTAAATTACTTCCGGAAACACTTCGACCAAAATACTTAGGGAGTCAAATTTTAATGTTTAATGTTCGAAACATCGATCTAAGTAACTCAATAAATTGATATATAATAAACATGTAGAATACTGATTTTTACTATTTTTGAAAGTTTTAATTATTTTTTATGATTTTTGAAATATGATCTCTTTTGACTTAAAAATAGAATTTTTTTGGAATGAATTACAATAAATCCTCTTTGCCCCTTTTTATAGACACTCGGACCACTGAGGTTCTCGGCGGTCCACTTTTTTTTTCAACCGTCAAGAATTCTAGCGGTCTTAGAAAAAAGTGAACCGCTGAGAATCTCTGCAATCTAGGCATTTTAAAATTTTCAAAAAAATGTGGACATTCTATTATTTTTATTTAATGTTGTATATTAATAAAAATTTCGGTGTCATGTGCAAGTAAGCCGTCCATATGCTTTTCGTTCATGGAAATGTCTCCCTCCAGTTTTGAAAATTAATGGAGATATCTTAATGTTTTTGTTCAAATTGTTTAAAAGTTCCAGGTTTAATTGGATGAAATGGGTGGGATTAGGCAACTGGACGCAATAAGGCACCTTAATTTCTTCCGTGCATGGTTGGTTGTGCATTGGTCCCGTTACATTATTATATTATACTATACTACTAAAATAGTATGGTTAATTTGCTATTTTTTTTTTTTTTTTTCAACTTGGCAGCGGCTGCCAAGTTTAGTATATTGCTAATTTAAAAAAGTTCTTACATCATATTTCCAGCCCCTTACTGGTATTACATCACAGTCACAACACCTACATCAAATAATTAGCAATATTTATTACAAATTGTTATTGTAAGAGTCGGGTACTTGTGCCCAACTATCTTATGTAGGGGTGTCGGGTACGATACGAGTTGGGTTTCATATTCATATTTATTACAAATTGTTATTGTTCATACTCTATTATTATTCATTATTATGATGGTTGGATAACAAAATTGTAGTGAGTAAATAATGAATAATACTAATATAATAATTATTTTTATTATTTATTAAATAAAACATTGAAACATATATATTCATTTCACACATGTATAATACTTTATTGAAAAAAATGCTGATCATGCTAAATGCAAGTATAAACCAATTCAAGTTCTATTTTCAATGCTTATTAATATATATACTATATATGTTTTTTTAATTATCGGATTAGGTAATGGATACGAAATAGGCTTTACACATAGCCTTATCCGTTTAGATAATGAAAAAAAATATTTACCCATGTCCGTACCTTATAAATTTACGAAAAAAAAACTTATTCATACCTATCTTATCGGATACGATACGGATCGGGTACACAGATAAAAAAGTTCCATTGACACCCCTAACCCCATGTTTCAAATAATAAATAAATAAAAACTACCCCATGTTAGGGGGGAACCAGAAAAAGAGAAAAGAAAATAACAAAAGAAAAACTAATCAGGGTGCATCTGGCATAAATTTCGATGATTCTGTTTCTTTTTGTTTTTGAAAACGAAGATGGATTTTTTTATTATTTTGTTTCCAAAAGTTTTATGTCAGTTTCTCCAAGTGAAATTAGACATCGACAAATGCTAACCCAATCTCGTTCTAAAGCAACGAAAAATGATATCCATAACATAAATTATAATTTGTACAACATAATTAAATTCTTGAGAATAGGAATTGTTATTCTAAAAAAAAGGAATAGTTATAGTAAAAAAACCTAAATCACTCATGGATTTTTCTTAGATTTATTTCATGGATGTTGTTCATAGAGAATGCCTTTTCCATATGCAGTTATGCACTAGGAGTTGCTATCTTATTTTTCCAAAAAAAAAATATATATATATAGAGAAGTGATACTATCACCAAAAGTTTAAATAGCGTTTATCGGGTCATAACGGAATGGCTGAAAAAACAGCTCTATACTCATATAGCGCCACTATAGCGCGAAATAGCGCGCTATAGCGCCAATAGCGTCATAGCTTTTATGGTTCGAAAACGCTATAGCGCCGCTATAGAGCGCTATTTAGAACCTTGCTATCACCTGGAAAATTTATGATTGTTAACTAACAAGCATTAAAAAATATAGAATTGTTTCTCGAACTCCAAAAAATATATTCAAAATAAATTAAAATTTTACATATGGGAAATTCTTACAATTAAGTCAAATAAGGACATAAATAAATAATTTTTCAAAACTCTAAATTTTGTAAAATAAAAAATAACGTGATTAACATCATGAAAAATTCTACCGATCGAATAACATGTTCTCTTTTCAATGAACAATGATTATGAAAAAAAATTGAGTCATTCAATCATAATAAACGAGAAGAAGAGATAGGAGTAGGTCCGATGCCCATCGGACCTACATTTAGGTTCAATTAGCTCTAGAACCGTACGATTAGCATCAAAATATATATGCACAGAAATTGATACAGACTTGCACGGATTTTGATACAGAGCACACGAATCTTGATGCAGATCAAATGGTCATCACACCCATCGAACCAAGGTAGGTCCGATGGGCATCGGACCTACTCTGATTCCCAAGAAGAAAGAATTGGATCGGGAGAATGTGGGTTTTGATAATATCACATGGGTAAAATGTATGAATCCTATTTTTTTTTTGTAGTTCAGATTTCAGACAGCTTAGTAGCGATTTTGAAATTAATTTGGAAGAAAAGAAGTAAATTCAAATTAAATAGAAAAAGGATAACATAATTGATATCAAACGGATCCTAATTAAGTTGGTGGAACAAGCGAACTAGTCATTGCGATGACGAATTCAGATCCTCCCCGGTACTCTAACAGGGAATCTTTTAGAATTAGTGGATCTGGAACGTTCTTTTTAACTTGGCACGAATCTCAAAGCCCAATAATACTGCCCCTGTGCTAGCCCGAATCTCAAAGCAGTTGGGAGTAAATCTCAAGCCGTAAAGTGAGGAGAATCGTTTACAGTACTTGAGAGGATACTTTTCCTGCGATGGCTCCATCAATACTTTCTATTCAGTCTGTGACTCTTAATATGTTTGAGGCACCCTTTATATTTTATTGCAATAATTCTTAATTGGTTATAATAGTAGAAATTTGGATTCAGTCCGGAGCAAAACTAGAAAATTTAGTTAGAGGGACTGAAACTTAAAATGTATAATTATTAATTGGTAGTTAAAGAGGATTGAAACTACAAGCACACATTTAATATTTTATGAGAGATGATGAACTATATAAAAAATTCAAAAACATAAAAAATTAATTAAATTTTAACATACGTGATTAAAAATTTTGAAATCATGAAATAGCTTAGCACTATCTAAATTTAGTGTAGATACGCCTCTAAATTTTTAAATTTGCTATAAAAAAAAGAAGATAAACTATTTAACTACGAATTCCTATAAATTTCATATTTGACACGATCACAACGTTAGATGACGAACGTACATCAAATGATTAAATATATGGCGGACACACATTTCACTTTTTTTGGGGTGAAAACCAAACTTTGACCAAGAATTTGTTTGGATTGGTCAAGAATTGATCAAAGCTTTGTGTGGGCCCCACATTTTCATATGGAGACCAAGAATTGAGGCGCATAAACCAAAATTTTGATCAAATTTTGATGAGCTAAGTTTTGTGTGGGCCGCACATTTTCATACGATACGTTTGATCAAGCTTGATGAGCTCCATAAATCAAAATTTTGAGGAAAAAAAAGTTATGTGTCCGTCATTTATTGTGGCGGACGCTATTTAGGTGTCTGCCACCACAGGTTGCGGTCGTGTTAAATTTGAAATTTAGAAAAATTCGTTGTTAAATGGTTTTTCTTGTTTTTTTCGTATGACAAATTTAAAAATTTCAGTTGATCTGGATACATCTGACTAACGTATGACAAATTCATGTACTAATGTATAGTGCATTATTTCATAAATTGCTGATATTATTAATAAAAATTCTTTTCGGTACAGTTTCTATAAATCCTTTAAATAACTTGAAAAAAAATTAAGTCTTATGCATTGGACAGACAGGTTACATGGTAGTTAGTTATTAGAACCAGAATATTAATGTCCAAGGGGATCCACGTAAAAGAAAATTAATTTCAGCCAACTCAATTCATTAAAGGTCTAGCAGGTCCACTGGTACTGCATCCAATAGCCACTTATTGTCACAATATATATATCCCCAAAAGTGCAAAAGGACAGGGGTAAACAAAATAAGCATCAATGCAACATATATAAATTCAACTCAAAATTAACTCAATTATATCCCAGGTCCGCTTAATTCAACTCTGCTGCTGCTGCTGCCGCTGCAGCCTGATTTTTCTTGAATAGCTTTTGCTCAATGTGTTCTGCGAAGGTGCGTGGTGTGAATTTTGCGGGTGTTTCGTCTGTCACTATTTCCTCAAGTGGCCTCAGCACAACCTTATCCTTTGGCGGTTCACAAAAGACGGCCCAGGAGATGCGCACCTTTTCCTTGTTGACGAGGCCACGGTGTAGGATGCTCTTATACTTACCATTGCTCATGATCTCCAAGGTGTCGCCAATGTGGACGATCAACGTGTCAGGGATGCAAGGGGCTGTGATCCATCGGTTTTCTTTAAACACCTATTGATATATTATAGAGAGAGTTGGTGAATTCTGAAGAAAAAAGAAAACTCAAATACCATCACAATGATTATCACAGTTAAACTGTGGATGGATTTATTGAGTGAGGCTATGGTGCTATGCATAGCACGGATGGCTAGTGTACTACGGCTCAATATGGTACTTTTTAAAATTCTAACGGTCGATCCGACCGTTCAATGTGATAACCATATGAATATGTACTTGCAAACTAAATTTTATATTTTTTCGAATTTTTTTACTATTTTTTCAGATAGGTAGAATTTTGATGGTCCAGAATTTTCAAAAAACACTGATTTTTCTACCTATCTGAAAAAATAGTAAAAAAATTCGAAAAAATATAAAATTTAGTTTGCAAGTACATATTCATATGGATATCACATTGAACGGTCGGATCGACCGTTAGGATTTTAAAAAGTACCATATTGAGCCGTAGTACACTAGCCATTGGTGCTATGCATAGCACCATAGCCTCACTCGGATTTATTTACCTGAAGTCCAGGAACGCCATTGTGGAGGATAAAAGTCAAAGAACTAATATCAGTGTGGGCCTCTACACCAAGTGCTAAATCTGGCTGGGGGCACTTTGGGTAGTAGTTTATCTTTACTTGCATCAGGAGGTCTTCTTGGCCTCCAAGTTCTTGCTCCAGCTTGCCTGCTTCCAGTTTAAGACCAATGGAGAGGATACATAACATCTTGCTCGCAACCCTCCTCAATTGCTCGGCAAATTGCTTTGTCACCTCTCTGCAGTTATCAATAAGTAGTTTTTCTAAGTTCAACTGAAAATTAAACACAGATTATATATATATATATGCACTGGGAAATTTAGGAAAACGAAATTCAACTTAATTACATATAATCTTTAGGATCCTTGGGCCATGTGGACAAATCAATCTTATCGAACGGGTACATGAGGTGGAAGAAGTAGTCCTCCCACTCAAGCAGCCCGCTCGCATTGTTTGCTAGCTTGCTCCCGTAACCCTGAATCTTTCCCGATGCCTGGTCATTCGCAAACTGCTCCTTCTGCTCCATTGGCAGATCAAAAAACTTTTTGCCGACCTCCCGCACCTTCTCCAGCAGATCCTCAGGTACACCGTGATTGGCAATGTGCATCACGCCCCACTCCTCGGCTGCCTTTTTGACAGACTCTACACATGCCATTTTCGTCTCATGGTTGTCTGAGTCGAACCCTTTTATGTCTACCACTGGTATCTGTGGGACCCCATCTGCAGCCTGTTTCTTGATCTCCTCTAGGGCATCGCCGAGGTCTTGGCGTTCTTCCACCGGTCTGACGTACTCGGTCGGTATTGACTCGTTGCTGCTTTGTGCTAGGATTTCAACCCGTTGTGTAACGGACACCTTTGTTGACATTGCTTTCTTATTATTTTCTTTGTATCTCCTTGGAAAAGTACGTAGAGCTAACTGTCAAGAACTTAGTAATGTGGAGAAGATATATAGCTAGGGAGGTGGTTATTATAGTTATAGAATGGGGTAAGTAAGTTTTGATTCACGACCAATGTTACGTTGCATGTGATCGTATCCAACTCTCTTCACCAAACAGCTCCAGTGCGTTTGCATGTTTTGTTGCTAGCTAAATTATATATGTACTACAACTTGAGGATGTACGTACGTGGTATATATGTAATTCTCAACCAACTTTCCACTGTATTGGGTTCGGATCAAATCCTAAATAAGATCCGAAATTGAATTTATCAAGTAAAGGATTCGGCCGGGGTCCATATTTATATTTTTTTAAAATTTTAAAATGTAAACGCAAATAATTAATATATTTATATATTATTTGGTTCAGGAAGATCATTTATTAAGCACTTTTAAATAATAAAATGTATATTGAATGAGTAAAGAAGATGCATCGATCCAATTGTCATTATAAAATATATAAAACGAACACATTAATTAAACTAACTCATTAAATTAAGCATATTAAAACTCTCTCAACCAAAGCATAGAAAGTAATCTTGATCAAATAAATTTTATTTAGCAGAAATATTATCATTATGTATATATAGACAGGTTAAATGGTAGCTAATTAATTAAATAATAATCGATTAAAAATACTAACATTGGATATTTCATTGCAATTAAAATTTTCCAAATTCTTGCTTAAAATTATTAGTGTGAATTCTTGACCCGTCCCTCAAATTAACTGAAGGTAGGAGAATATATATATAAAATTCCTTCTTGAACATTTTAATAAACTTTTAGAATATATAAATACGCTTTGAGCTACATATATATTCTAGAGTATGTGAAGCAAAATTACTTGAGTATGACTCAAACTTGGAAAGTCCTGCAAAACTGTCAAAGGTTCTAAATACTTAAAATAACAATATTTTTATTAGTTAACATGTGCACAATACTTAAACGGGTCGAATCTGACCCATCAACAGAATCTTTCGACCAAAATCGAGTCGGGTAGTATCCAGGGGCGGACCCAAGAATTTGATCAGGGGTAGGCACAATGAATTAATCAAAGCAGAAGACTGGGCCAATGAATTAATCAGAGCAGCAGATCTATTATTTTGAGTCAGGGGTAGGCACAGTATTGAACCAGGAGTAGGCACAGGAATAAAAATATACTGGGTCTCAAAAAAAATTTAAATCCAGGAGTAGACACTTGTCTACCCCTGAGTCTTCATGGGTCCGCCCCTGGTAGTATCTAACCTAGGTAAAAATAATGTTAAAACAAAATTTAACATGTGCTGAAACTCGATTTTTTTTTTTTTTTCATTTCAATTTGTTACTAGGTGTTCTATATTGTAGATAGCAGAATATTCAACAGACAGCAGACTAGTACAACATAACAATTCACAATATTTGAAACTACATTGATTAATTGTTTGCCAAGTTGGTATCCATAATTTTTTTTTGTTTTTTTGGTAGTTCTGAGGTCTGAGGTTTGTTGCCGCGCGTGGTTAGACCAGTAGGGTAATGCACGTGACTACCAAACCTAGTGTTACTCTCACACGTGCCAGCGAACCTTCTCTCGTCTTTACCGGTGCTTAATTGGACTATTGGCTTCCCATTTCAAAACGTATCAGTTGTACTAGATACGATCATGCATTAATGTGAAAAAGGAAAAATTGGGGTGCATATGACTTCAATTAGATGACGACAGAGGCAAACTGAATCAAGAATTTGCATGGGCCATGCAAAGCAATATTTCGGATCAAATTTGGGGATCCGACTCTACCGCTAGAAAAGCAGAATTTTGCTTTTCTGATCTCAACTATTCAAAATTTTTCATTTGTATATCTCAATAAAGAAACTTATTCATGTACAAATCTCAATTAATTTGAATGATTGAAATCTGAAAAGCAGAATCCTACTTTTCTCTTAGAAAAACAGCAGAGTCCGTTTCCAAAATTTGGTGCCTATTAGCAATATATCATATACAAAGTTAAATATTTGAAGTCTCATGATCTTTTAAGACCCATTTGTAGTATTTTAAAGACAATATAGCCCATTGGCATCTTGTTCCTTTTACTTTCTACATCCAAAAAAGGCCCATCGATTTTAAAGACAATATGGCCCATGGATTTAAGCCGGATAACAAAAAGGCCCATAAACATAAAATCAGAGGAGAAGAAATACAAATAAGTTCGCCAACTACAAGCCGACCAGTTGCGCATTTTCATACAGTGCTCTTATATAAAGCGGATCTAAATCTGCTGAAATCCGAGATCATCAACAGTAGTAACTCTGAAATTTCTAAAATCTCGAATTCAGCTATTGAATTGTTTCGTGATGCGTACTCAGAAAAATCAGTTATTTCGAAATGCGTGCATAGAAAAAGTTGGACGGTTGGATCCATATAAAGCAAGGACAGAGAAGTTGCCTGGTGAAATTAATGAATGTGTTTATGTTTTACTACTGTAACAAACCTCCACTTAAATATATTATTATTCAAGTATAAAGTCCGATACAGACCCAACTGGCCAACTATGTATTTTTTTTAAAATGCAATTATTAAGCGTAGATCCCAATTATCATGCCTGTCTGTGTAACCAAAAAAGGCAAGTGGTAAATGGAACAGTAGTTTTTTCAAAATGAGAGAAAAATGAATCAAGTAGATAACTGAAATTAAAGTACATAATAGCCATAAATAGTACAAGAAAAGAAACAAAAGATTTACATTTCACGAGAGAAAGAGGAAAATAATTCCCCGACAAAAGCTACTACAACCTCACACATCGATGCCAGCTCCAAACAAAACTACAGACGCGTCATGGCCCATCACAAATGGACAATTTACAAAATTTAACTCTGTAAATAACAAACCCTACTTTGTCTTGAACAAGGAGATTTGAAAAATATAATAATAAGCTAGGCAATAGGCAGTAGGCAGTAGGCACCAACTCCTATTTTGCCAAATTTGCTAAAAGATGTAGCCATGCTACTGTCAAATCAGGGTCTGGATGAAAGTTGCTATTTGATTTAAGAAATTATTGGTTTCAAAATTAACAGCATCACATGATGTTGGTGCCATGCGCCAGTGGAAGAAAAAGTTTAAATTTAATTACTGCTACCAACCCAAAGATGGACAGGGAAAAAAGAACAGTATCCAACTTAACATGGATAATCTTAAGAGAGACGAAATCTATATAGTTAAATCGAGTTTGAATTATCATACACAAGACAACATATTCGATTATAGGAGACAACGCAAACGATAAAATAAAATATTTACAACAATAAAACAATCAAAACTAGTTGCCGGCCACGTGGTTGAGATCTGATGAGAGAGAAAGAGAGAGATCGCAGCATTTAATTTAATAACGAAAGAGAGAGAAGAGACGATTCAAAAAGTGAGGCCACCAGACTAGACCCATCCTTAGACCATGAATTTGAGCGCCCGCCGTTTCCGTTGAGATACCCTTACGTCATCACACGTCATCCTTGGTAATGGTACCAGTGTTAGCCTTAGGCCTTAGCTGCATGCTAGAGACAAAAGTGATGAGAGAGAAAGAGATGCGGCCGTTTCTCCAATCAGCTCATCCAGTATCTCCCGCTCCACCTCAGCTGCCAAGTCACTCGCCTGGTCCACAACAGCCGGGTGATGTGTCAGCTCACGTATGTTGTTCACCGGCATGTCGATCGCCACCAGTGCATCGATGTCGCCTAGGTACTGGCAGTTGGCCGACGGTATCCTCTCTATCTGCCTCCATAGTCTCCCCAGCAGTTGTACGCCGCTGCCTAGATCGTAGCTAATTTTACTCGCGGTATACTCGTCATGATATCCGGGACGAATGGTGCAATTTAGGAGATCGCTTAATAGCTCTTCTACGAGGTGGAAGAGGAGCTTCCTGTTCCATCGGTACCGCATGGTGCTGCTGTGGTATTTCGAGTCGTCCACTGGGAGCTCCACCTCAAGCTGGTGGAACACGATCGGGTCTATTGGTAGCGATGGCGAGTAGCGTTTTGCAACACGGCTGGGACCCATGAAGCCGCCTCTGTATAGTATGGATCGTATGTATTTGTATTCCAGGTCTTGATCTGGCAGTGTACGGCATGACTTTGGAAACCTTGGTTGTAGCGAAGATGCGGTCTCATCTTTCTTTAGCTGAAAATTTAAAAAAAAAATTGAGAAATCTAGGCTTAGACAATGCATTAATGTAAACTGGTCCATTACTATAACAAAAAGAAATAAAACAATAACAATTACTGATTAAAAGATGCTAAACATTAACTACCTGTGGGGACCTGATGAGTTTAGGCGTCAGCTCACTCTTCTCTATTACAGTGGAACAATTCTTATCTCCAGTTCCAGTAGCCAGGGAACCAGATGCTGGTGGAGTCGGCTTTTTAAACCTTGCCGTGAAGCGCTCATTGGTTCCTTTGTTGCACTTGCCAGTTCCTCCTGCTGGTACTGGTGGAGGAGGTGGGGATCGCGATGGTTTCACCCGTACTGGCTTCGCCAATGCTTGCAAATTGGGGATGTGATCCTGCAATTTAGCCTTGATTGGAAGTTCAGTTATTTTACTCGGAGGTGCACAAACAGGTTGCGTTGGCAGTAAAACATTAGCCGGTGCCAGTGCCGGGGCCGGTTTGAGTGGGCTGCCCCGATCGTTTTTCTGAACCCCTCGTGCAATTGATCTTTTTGGCTTAGAATTGCCATCTTCACAACCATTTTCTCGTCTATTAGTGATACTCTCCTTCATCTGCTTCACAATCTCTTTCGCATACTCTCTACTCCTCGGGCTCCTATTCTCGTCTTGGTACTTTCTCCGGGGCTTCATTGTGTAATGTGTTGGTGATGGTGGTAATGAGTATTCACCAACCGGTGCATATGAATGACATGAATTTGAATTGGAGTTTGGATTTTCTCGATGTATTTGAAGAGAGAGCCTTGCATCAACATCCCATGACCGATCAGAAGAAGCGCGAGGAGTGTCGGGCAACGACCGAGTGCCCACATCACTAAATCTTGCATTGGAATTTATACTTTTTAATGGTTGCCTTGGCTCTTTCTTACGCTCCTGTAGTTTGCTACTTGTCGGTTCTCTCTTCTTCAGTTGATTTTTTGTGAATTCAGTGAGTTGCTTTTGTCGGGCAGTTGCTGGTGGAGATGGAGCTGGATCAGGCAGCCCATCAATGCCCATCAACCGAGCAACAAGACTAGGAGTGCGCGGTGTCTCAGGTGTTTGCGAGATGCGCCGTTCTTCAATATCATCTTCTAAAACAGAGTGTTGTCTCCTGTGCTTCGTTATCTTGCTAGGTAATATGTCAAAAGCCGGAGCTAATTGCACTCCCACCTGATTTACAAAAAAAGAAAGGCAATAAGAACACTGCACGGAGACTACAGTAACATGACATTAATTTACTGTGTTCAAATCTAATAAAAGATTCTCGATCTTAAATCGAATAAATTCAAATTTTCAAATGAAACATACTTATTACTTCACTTTAAGATGACTGAAATTTTGAGTACAATTAAATTAATGACCTCACAAGGAAGCCAGAAAACTCAATATAAATTACATGAAAATGACTTACTGGTATCTCGAAGTACCCGTCTTCAACCAACGACGAAGATGATGCCTTTGCTTGGCCTAGATCTCCTCCTCCCTCCAGGCTATTTCTGGGTGCCTCAAGACCTAAGCGCATGCAACTATTTTATCTCAGAGAAAGGAAATTACATTTACATATACGTACGGGTATGTGCGTGCAAAGAAGAGAAGAATTTACCTTTGGTACTAGTTTCCGGATTTGTCAAGTCTGAATGACTAACTGAGTTGGAAGCCATGCGACCACTGGCATGGCATCCATTGAAGAGAAGATGGTGAAAGTCAAAGTAATGGAGCATGCCACCCATGCAACCGGAGGCAGTGATATCTCTATCTCTTGTCGATATAGACCGGCTCCACTGCCTCTGCCTCTCCTTCCCCATTATCTCAAAGAGAGCTAGAGAAAGAGGTGTGGGTTTTCAAATATGGAGTAGTTGTGATTGTGGCACCAAATAAAATCCACTTCAATGCTTTGAAACCTGGAGAGAGAAGGGCAGTTGAAGCAGATGGACAGAGGGAAGAAGAAGAGGAGGGAATTGAAGCGAGCAAAGGGAGGTGATTTTAAACACTCGGTCTAAGCTTAATTAAGAGGGTCCCAGCGGAAAAAATGGATCGGTTTATTGAATCACTAGGAGGAGGATCACCTACTCTACTCTACTCTACTCTACTCTACACTACTCACTAGTATAAGATAATAGTTAAGTTTTGCATATTGCACCCTGTAATAATAGCATAATACTTTTCTTGTTTTGTTCACACATGTACAAGACAAACACAAAATATTCTTTTCAGAAAAAAAAAAACGAAGGTTTAATATTTCAAATTGGGGGAATTTCACGTGTACTCCTTAAAAACTTCAAAATTACGTATTTTTTCCTCTAAACTTCAAAAATTTACAAATTTACTCATTTTATTGTCTTTTATATTAAAACTCATTCTAAAATTTTAAAATACCCATTTTACTTTTTAAATAAAAGCATATAAAAACCCATCAGACTCAAATTTGAATATGAAGAGTTCCTCTACCGTCCGATCCGTGCGCATCGCATTAAGATCTATGCACATCACTTCAATATTCGTGCTGATCTAGCATGCACGGATCTTAAAGCAATTCCAATCCGCGCATATCACATTAAGATCCATGCATGTTGCTTCAATATGAGTGTGTGTTCGCATCAAGATTTGTGCCAATCTTGAGCGCACATATCTAAAGGCATTCAGACAGTATATGAACCGTTCAGACTTCAGATTCAAATTTGAGTCTGATGGGCTCTATATGTTTTTAATAAAGGGTAAAATGAGTATTTTATAACTTTAGAATGAGTTTTATATAAAAACGGATAAATTTGTGAGTATTTGAAGTTTAGAGGGAGAATCTGTAATTTTAAACTTTAGAGGAAAAAATACGTAATTTTGAAGTTTTTGAGGGGTATACGTGAAATTCCCCCTTTTAATATTATGTACATGTCAAATTGAAATTCAGATGTCATCATATACAAAATATGTGTAACTCATGAGCACCATTATATGTTAGAGAAATAATTGGTACTAGTTATTTACTAGAGAAAAACAAAAAATGATATAAAAAAAAAAAAATTCAGTCAAAGAATTTCGAAAACGAAAACCGACATTGCGGAAAAACATTTAATTTGATTACAATATATACGAACAATCAAATCGCGGAAAGCTATTTTGACTGAGTGCATGAATTTTCCCAAAAGAATAATTAATGTGCAACATCCAAACACTTGTAAGTTCTAATGAATTAATGAATATTTTACTATAAAGAAATTTGATTATCATATTTAATTTAGGGATGGGCCTGGTTTGCATTGGGGAATTGTAAAGGAATTGTTCCTCGTTTGGACAACAGCCAACAGAGGACAGTTGTCATGATGGCATCATCTGATCATCATCATCATCATCCCATTTAGATTTGATTTATTTCTTTTATTGATATTGATGTGAGGAAGCTAAGCTTGTGGTCCTCTCAAAATATTGTTCATTTGTTCCCCTCCCCAGTCCCCTCTCGGAAATTGAATTCAGATCAGATCGAACGCTTATTCTTCTATCAAGTGGGGCTATTCTGCTTCTGCTGTATTCCTGTGCTACAGTCAACATATATGATATATCACCTCCTAATTTACACCACAATATGCTTCAATCCTGATTAATTAAGTTTCTTATAATAGGTTTGGATGCGCCCAAATACCAGTAACATTACTAATCTAATTAAATTATAAATAGTAAAATTACCACTCTTTTAATTAGTACTTTTCTGAATCATACAATGCAAATAATTAATATTTCTACTATTTTCGAATTGCATTAAATTTGAATTCTTCTCACACTATTCCGCTTAATATTTTTCTACATTATTCTTCGTACTTCTTCAAGAGGAGGGTTAAAATGTTTTATGTCGTTCATATCTCATTGTGTCTCATATTTTTTATTTTATTTTTCAATATCTAAACCATCAATCCAAACCAATCCACATGATTTTTATATTAAAATGTGCTTGAATATCAAATTTTATATTTTCTGAAAAAAATTACTATTTTTTTAGATAGTTACAAAATCATTGTTTCTGGACCATTCTAAACAGTGATTTTGTACCTATCTACAAAATACTAATAATTTTCCAAAAAATATAAAATTTGATCTCCAAGCACATTTTAATATAGAGACCATTTGATCGGTTCGGATCAATAGTTTGAACTTTGAAAACATAAATAAAGAATATGAAACATAAAATATATGAATATTTGAACCCTCCTACTCCAAATAGTATTATCGTTGTACCTTTTTTTTCTGACAATCGTAACGCGCTCATACACATAAGAGAAAGGAGCACTTGACAATATATTTTTTGACAATTTAATTTGATGATAAATTTTCAAAAAGATTCAAATGAATTACTCAACATTTAGATTAAGTGCATTTAAGAATTAATTGATGATGTATTAGACCGTTATTTTTAATTAATATGAAGAATAAATATATATATATAGAGAGAGAGACAGAGAAAGTCTGGCTAATGTTATAACGTTATAATTTTAGTCTAAGTTATAACGAGTCAGTTTTGGCGATTTCAAAGTCCAAACAGTCAATCCAAACCGCTCAATGTGATCTTCATATTAACATGTGCTAGCTTGTAGACCAAATTTTAAATTTTTTTAAATTTTTTTAGATAGGTACAAAATCACTGTTTTGGATGGTCTAGAATAATCTCAAAACGGTGATTTTGTACCTATCTAAAAAAAATAGTAAAAAATTCAAAAAAAATATAAAATTTGGTTTCCAAGCACATTTTAATATGGACATCATGTTGAACAGTTTGGATCGACTGTTCGGACTATGAAATCGCTAAAAATGACTCGTTATAACTTACACTGAAATTATAACGTTATGACATTAGCCACACTATATATATATATATAGAGAATGGCTAATATCAAAACGTTTGTTCCTGGGCTCAGGAACAAACGATTCCGTTCTCCCATTTGCAAAGTTCAAACAACAAATCCAAACCGTTAGATGTTCAATCTATATTAAAATGTGCTTGGAGACCAAATTTTACATTTTTTGGAATTTTTTTTACTATTTATTAAGCTAGTTTGAAAATCGCTGTTTTTATGAAATTTCTGCAGCATTGAAAAACAGCGGTTTTCAAACCAGCTTAATAAATAGTAAAAAAATTCCAAAAAATGTAAAATTTGGTCTCCAAGCACATTTTAATATAGATTGAACATCTAACGGTTTGGATTTGTTGTTTGAACTTTGCAAATGGGAGAACGGAATCGTTTGTTCCTGAGCCCAGGAACAAACGTTTTGATATTAGCCATTCTCTATATACATACATATATATATATATATATATATATATATATATATATAAACCCTAAACCCTAAACCCTTTAGGCTAATATGTTTTTAGTAGCATATAGGCCGATATGCTTCCAACTCAAAATCGGATTTTCAAAATCCAAACGGTCGATCTGAACCGTTCAAGTTGATCTACATATTGAAATCTGCTTGGAGACCAAAATTTTACATTTTTTGGAATTTTTTTACTATTTATAGACCACTTTGAAAATTGTTGATCCGGTGGTCCAGAATTTGAAAGCACTGTTTTTACTGTTCACCCGGATCAGCAATTTTCAAAGTGGCTTAATAAATAGTAAAAAATTCCAAACAATGTAAATTTTGGTCTCCAAGCAGATTTCAATATGTAGATCAACTTGAACGGTTCAGATCGACCGTTTGGACTTTGAAAATCCGATTTTGAGTTGGAAGCATATCGGCCCATATGCTACTAAAAGCATATTAGCCTATCTCATATATATATATATATATATATATATATATATATATATATATATATATATATCGAATTGACTTCAAACGACATTTTCAAACCGTTAGATATTCAATCTATATTAAAATGTGCTTGGAGGCCAAATTTAACATTTTTTGGAAATTTTTACTATTTATTAAGATGATTTGAAAATCGGTATTTACCAATGGTGCAGAATTTTAATCAAAACAGCGATTTTCAAACCATCTTAATAAATAGTAAAAAAATTCCAAAAAATGTAAAATTTGGTCTCCAAGCACATTTTAATATAGATTGAACATCTAACGGTTTGGAAATGTCGTTTGAAGTCAATTCAATAGGGTTTAGAGTAAAGCTCACGGAAGGGCTTGGTGAGCTTAGGAACACCCTAGTTTTACTCATATATATATGTGAGGAAGGTTCCAATGCACCCAAATTTCTATGCTCCCAATGCACCCACTCTTTTATCTGTATTTTCGAAGTCCGAACAGTCGATCCGAACCGCTCAACATGATGTACAAAATCATTGTTTTAAGGAGATTTTGGACCATCCGATAAAGTGATTTTGTACCTGTCTTAAAAAATTCTAAAAAAATTCTAAAAAATATAAAATTTGGTCTCCAAGCATATTTTCTTATGAAGATCATGTTGAACGGTTCGGATCGACTGTTCAGACTTTGCAAATACAGATAAAAGAGTGGGTGCATTGGGAGCATAGAAATTTGGGTGCATTGGTACCCTCCTCTCTCTCTCTCTATATATATATATATATATATAGTGGCTAATATCAAAACGTTTGTTCCTGAGCCCTCGTGCAACCAAGTCGTTTTCGGATTTTCAAAGTCCAAACGATCAATCCGAACCGTTCAAGTTGTTCTCCATATTGAAATGTGCTTGGAGACCAAATTTTACATTTTTTGGAATTTTTTTACTATTTATTAAGCCACTTTGAAAATTTCTGATCTGGGTGAACAGTAAAAACAGTGCAATCAAATTCTGGACCATGTGATCAGAAATTTTCAAAGTGGCTTAATAAATAGTAAAAAAATTCCAAAAAATGTAAAATTTGGTCTCCAAGCACATTTCAATATGGACAACAACTTGAACGGTTCGGATCGACCGTTTGGACTTTGAAAATCCGAAAACGACTTGGTTGCACGATGGCTCAGGAACAAACGTTTTGATATTAGCCACTCTCTCTCTCTCTCTCTCTATATATATATAGGGTCCGGCTAATTTGCTGCCGGCAGCATTTTAGCCGGAGGTGCTGCCGGCAGTTTTACTGTTTTCTGATGTCCAAACAACAAATTCAAACCGTTAGATGTTTAATCTATATTATAATCTACTTGGAGACCAAATTTTACATTTTTTGGAATTTTTTTACTATATATTAAGATGGTTTGAAAACTGCTGTTTTCAGTAAATTTCTGCAGCGTTAAAAACAGCGGTTTTCAAACCATCTTAATATATAGTAAAAAAATTCCAAAAAATGTAAAATTTGGTCTCCAAGTAGATTATAATATAGATTAAACATCTAACGGTTTGAATTTGTTGTTTGGACATCAGAAAACAGTAAAAATGCCGGCAGCACCTCCGGCTAAAATGCTGCCGGCAGCAAATTAGCCGGACCCATATATATATATATAGAGAATGGCTAAGCTCAAAACGTTTGTTCCTGGGCTCAGGAACAAACGGGTCGGTTCTCCAATTTTCGAAGTTCAAACAACAAATCCAAACCGTTAGATGTTCAATCTATATTAAAATGTGCTTGGAGACCAAATTTTACATTTTTTGGAATTTTTTTACTATTTATTAAGCTGGTTTGAAAATCGCTGTTTTCTAATGGCACAGAATTTTAATAAAAACAGCGATTTTCAAACCAGCTTAATAAATAGTAAAAAAATTCCAAAAAATGTAAAATTTGGTCTCCAAGCACATTTTAATATAGATTGAACATCTAACGGTTTGGATTTGTTGTTTGAACTTCGAAAATTGGAGAACCGACCCGTTTGTTCCTGAGCTCAGGAACAAACGTTTTGAGCTTAGCCATTCTATATATATATATATATATGAGGAGGGATCAAATTACACCTTTTTTGGTGACACACTTTGACACCTACCATTTTCAAAGTCCAAATAGTCGATCCAAACCGTTCAACATGATGGATATATTAAAATGTGATTGGAGATCAAATTTTACATTTTTTTGAATTTTTTTACTATTTATTAAGATGGTTACAAATTGTTGTTTTCAGACCATTGAAAAATAACGATTTTGTAACCATCTTAATAAATAGTAAAAAAAAATAAAAAAATGTAAATTATTTTCTCCAAACACATTTTAATATGGTGATCATGTTGAATAGTTCGGATCGACTGTTTGGATTTTGAAATCGCAAAATTGGCCTATAAAAAAAACGGTGTCATGATGTGTCACCAAAGAAGGTGTAATTGGATCCCTCCTCTCTCTCTCTCTCTATATATATATATATATATAGAGTATGGCTAATTTGCTTCCGGAAGCATTTCGGCCGAGGTGCTTACGGGGGCATATCTTGCAATTTGATGTTCAAACAACAAATTCAAACCGTTAGATGTTCAATCTATATTAAAATCTACTTGGAGACCAAATTTTACATTTTTTGGAATTTTTTTACTATTTTTTAAGCTGGTTTGAAAACCGCTGTTTTCAATGCTTCAGAAATTTAATAAAAACAGCGGTTTTCAAACCAGCTTAAAAAATAGTAAAAAATTCCAAAAAATATAAAATTTGGTCTCCAAGTAGATTTTAATATAGATTGAACATCTAACGGTTTGAATTTGTTGTTTGAACATCAAATTGCAAGATATGCCCCCGTAAGCACCTCGCCGAAATGCTGCCGGCAGCAACTTAGCCGCTCCCTATATATATATAGGGATGGGCTTGGCTAAGCCATGGAGTAAAACAAGTTTGTACTCCACGCTATATTTCGAATTTAAAAATCTAAACAACCGATCCGAACCGTTCAACATGATCTCCATATCGAAATGTGCTTGGAGACCAAAATTTACATTTTTTAGAATTTTTTTACTATTTATTAAGCCACTTTGAAAATCGCTGATCCAGGTGAACAGTAGAAAAACAGTAAAAAATTCTGGACCAATGGATCAGCGATTTTCAAAGTGCCTTAATAAATAGTAAAAAAATTCCAAAAAATGTAAAATTTGGTCTCCAAGCACATTTCAATATGGAGATCATGTTGAGCGGTTCAGATCGGTAGTTTGGATTTTCAAAATGAAAATAATGAGGCATGGAGTACAAACTTGTTTTACTCCATGGCTTAGCCAAGCCCATCCCTATATATATATATAGATGAGCTATTGTGCTTTGCAAAGTAAAGCCTTCGTTTTACTTTGGCTTACTTTTTGGATTTTCAAAGTCCAAAACGTCGATCTGACAGTTCAAGTTGATCTACATATTGAAATGTGCTTGCAGACCAAATTTTACATTTTTTGGAATTTTTTTACTATTTATTAAGCCACTTTGAAAATTGCTGATCAAATGGTCCAGAAAAAACAGTGCAACAAAATTCTGGACCATGTGATCAACAATTTTCAAAGTGGGTTAATAAATAGTAAAAAAATTTCAAAAAATGTAAAATTTGGTCTGCAAGGACATTTCAATATGTAGATCAACTTGAACAGTTGGATCGACGTTTTGGACTTTGAAAATCCAAAAAGTAAGCTGAAGTAAAACGATAGCTTTACTTTGCAAAGCACAATAGCCCATCTCTCTCTCTCTATATATATATATATATATATACATATATATATATATAATGGCTGATATCAAAACGTTTGCACTAAGGCCCTCGTGCAACCAAGTCATTTTTCGATTTTCAAAGTCCAAACGGTCGATCTAAACCGTTAGATGTGATCTCTATATTAAAATCTACTTGGAGACCAAATTTTACATTTTTTTTGGAATTTTTTTACTATTTATTAAGCCACTTTGAAAATTGCTGATTACCTGGTCCAGAATTTGGTTGCACTGTTTTTACTGTTCACCTGAATCAGCAATTTTCAAAGTGGCTTAATAAATAGTAAAAAAAATTCAAAAAATATATAATTTGGTCTCCAAGAAGATTTTAATATGATTGAACATCTAACGGTTTGGATCGACTGTTTGGACTTTGAAAATCTGAAAACGACTTGATTGCACGAGAGCCTTGGAGCAAACGTTTTGATATTAGCCATTCTCTCTCTCTATATATATAGAGAGAGAGAGAGAGATAGACTATGGTGAGTTGTGAAGTAAAACAACATTTTACTTCACGCTCATATTCTCATTTGAAAATTCAAACCATCGATCCGAACAGCTCAACATGATCTCCATATTGAAATGTGCTTGGAGACTAAATTTTACATTTTTTGAATTTTTTTACTATTTATTAAGCCACTTTGAAAATCGCTGATCCGGATGAACAGTAAAAAATTATGGACCAATGGATCAGCGATTTTCAAAGTGGCTCAATAAATAGTAAAAAAATTCCAAAAAATGTAAAATTTGGTCTCCAAGCACATTTCAATATGGAGATCATGTTGAGCTTTGGATCGGTTGTTTGGATTTTCAAAATGAAAATATGAGCGTGAAATAAAAATCACATCTTACTCCACAACTCACCATAGCCCAGCTCTCTCTCTCTCTCTCTATATATATATAGGGATGAGCTATGTTGAGCTATGAAGTAAAACAAGTTTTTACTCCACTTCTCATTATTTCCATTTTGAAAATCCAAACAACCGATCCGAACCGTTCAAGTTCAAACGGTCGATCTAAACCGTTAGATATTTAATCTATATTAAAATGTGCTTAGAGACCAAATTTTACATTTTTTTGAATTTTTTTACTATTTATTAAGCTGGTTTGAAAACCGCTATTTTTCAATGGTGCATAAGTTTAATAAAATCAGCGGTTTTCAAACCAGCTTAATAAATAGTAAAAAAATTCAAAAAAAATGTAAAATTTGGTCTCCAAGCACATTTTAATATAAATTGAATATCTAATGGTTTGGATTGATTGTTTGGACTTTGAAAATTAGAGAACCGAACCGTTTGTTCTTGAGTCAATAAACAAACGTTTATATATTAGCCATTCTCTGTGTATATATGTGTGTGTGTGTGTGTATATATATATGGCCCTTGACAGATCTATATCTGGCCATACTTAAATTACCTCTCTAGACATAGGCACCTAGGATGAATACTTTGGGTATATCAAGGAACAAATAACAACTTTGAACTATTTGTCGCTTACGTATGTACACCATGTAAAACAAGCTAGCAACCAGCCTTTAGTTAAAAAGAAAAAAATCACAGTAACCTACAGAAAAGCACTAATTAACTAATCAATAAAGTAAACTAAATAGATGACTATATATTTTGACTTGCCATGCCAGTACATTAAATTGGAGATGACAAAAATTGATTTTGATCTGATGATCGAGCAATGATGGAGAAGAGTGACTCAGTATTTATAATTATAAGCAATGATGGAGAAACAATCTATGAACGTAATAGACGGAAATAGGGGTGTAAACGGATATGGATATCGGGACGGATATCCGCTCCGAATCTGCTTATTATCCGTATCCGCATTTAAACGGATACGGATAATTTTTGCATAGGGAAATTTGATGCGGATACGGATACGGATAATTTTTTGAAAGTATAAACGGAGCGGATATCCGCACTATCCGGATCCGAAATTTCAACTTCTCCGCTTCGCTGTAACTTGACTTTCAGCAGTTAATATTCCCTAACTCCTCTCCATTCCTATATCTTCTCCATTTCTTTACCTTTTTTTTAATTTACTTTTGTTTTTCTTAATTATTTTTAATTTTTTAATTTAGTATTTGTACTTAAAGTTCATATGACTCAATTATCCGACAATTATCCGTGAATTATCCGCTCCGTATTCGTATCCGTGGATTATCCGCTCCGTATCCGTATCCGTTTAAGACGGATTTGGTTTTAAATTTTGATATCCGTTTACTATCCGTATCCGTATCCGTATCCGCTCATTAAAAAACGGATACGGATTTGATATCGGCATTATCCGCTCCGTTTACACCCCTAGACGGAAACCATTATGGGCCTCACTTTAATATTTGCTAACTACTACCGCGCGCCAACATTCGCACCAACGGTCATATTTCGCTCCCACTTGCACTTTAAAATTTTGTCATGATCCGTATGCACGATGTTTATATGTTATCCCATAAATCATGAAGATCTATCAATGAGTGAGGCTATGGTGCTATGCATAGCACGGATGGGTAGTGTACTACGGCTCAATATGATACTTTTTAAAATCCTAACGGTCGATCCGACCATTCAATGTGATAACCATATGAATATGTACTTGCAAACTAAATTTTATATTTTTTCGAATTTTTTTACTATTTTTTCAGATAGGTAGAATTTTGATGGTCCAGAATTTTCAAAAAACACTGATTTTTCTACCTATCTGAAAAAATAGTAAAAAAATTCGAAAAAATATAAAATTTAGTTTGCAAGTACATATTCATATGGATATCACATTGAACGGTCGGATCGACCGTTAGGATTTTAAAAAGTACCATATTGAGCCGTAGTACACTAGCCATTGATGCTATGCATAGCACCATAGCCTCACTCTCTATCAATAACTATGATGTTGGGTTATGCACATACTGGTTATTTGGTTTTATATATCCAATATAATATTACAAATTGAATCATTGTACAGATTTAGGCAGCAACGCATGCATGACCGACTGCACCTCTCCCTATGCTCCCTTTGAAATCAGTGCCTACTTAAAACATTGATTAGCTTAATTAAAGGACTGATGACATAATTACTTGCAATTGAGTACCTGACGTGTTGAGATCTTATTGGTTCGGTTTGTGCTGCTGATTTAATTTTGGACTGTCAGAACCCTATCTATCCCCATCTGCAGGCGTTATCTGCTTCAATAAATTATCCTATCCAGCTATCCTTGTAGGGGTGTCAATGGTACCTTTTTAGCCGTTTACCCGACCCATACCGTATTCGATAAGGCGGGTATGGGTAAGAATTTTTTTTCGTTAACTTATTGGGTATGGGTATGGATAAGAATTTTTTTTCGTTAACCAAATGGATAAGGGTATGGATAATGACTATTTCGTACCCGTTATCCTATAGGGTAATTATAAAATCTAAATATATATTCAATTCAATTTTCAACCCACCTAAATATGTATTTGTGTTGTTGAATTTTCTTCTTTTATAAAAAATAATTTAATTGGAATTGATTGCACATTTATTTTTATTTTTTATTAGAAATATAATTACATATGTGTGAAATGAATGAGTTTTTTATATTTAATTTGTAAAATATAATAAAACTAATTATTATATTAGTAATATCCGTTATTCATCCGCTACCGTTTCGTTACCCAATAATATTAACGGATAAGGGTAAGGTAGGGTAAAGTCAATTTTTAATGAGTATGGGTAGGGTATGGGTAAAGTCAATTTTAATGGGTATGGGTATGAATATGCCTCCACCCGACCCGTACCGTACCCATTGACACCCCTATATCCTTGCCAAGCCCATCAAATTCAGCTAATTATTACTCTACTGCTCTATGCGCAGGTAGTAACAGCATATGATAGTTATTTGACTTCTATTTATTTTTAAAATTTATGTATTTATACATAATTTTTTATATAATTTAAGATTAAAAAAAACTATAGATACTGTGAAATTGATCAACATTCACAGTATAAAAATTTTATATGATTGTCGATCGATCGGCCCATTTCTGCTCATAATGCAAACATAAATGTTATCACTATTTTGGAAGATACATATTTTTTTCCGGCAAAAATTTGTTCAATAAACAAATTCCATTTTTTTATCTCAAGAATGATGAAAAAAAATGGTTCAAAATGCAAATTCATTAATATAGAACTGACATTAGTATTTAAATTATTACCAAAAAAATGTATTTGCATTCAATCTCTTCAATGTATCTTCTTTGATTTTTATTTATATATCGATCTTTAAAACATTACTTCATTGTGTTCAATCTAGGGATGAAAACGGACCGGATACAAAGTGGATAGTGGTAAATTTATATTTATATTCATTTTTATTTTTCAAATACAGATATTAGATGGATATGGATCGGATATTTTTTTAACAAGTATATAAATATTATTAAAAAATACTAAAGTCCATAGTATTTATTTATTTATAATGGTGAATAACATAGTTTTTTTCCCTTATATATATATAGGAGTAGGGCTATTGTACTTCGCGAAGTAAAACGAAGTTTTACTTCCCGCTCATACTCCCATTTTCAAAATCCAAATCGTCAATCCGAACCATTTAAGTTGTTCTCCATATTGAAATGTGCTTGGAGACCAATTTTACATTTTTTGGAATTTTTTTACTATTTATTAAGCCACTTTGAAATCGCTGATCCATTGTGAACAGTAAAAAACAGTAAAAAATTCTGGACCAATGGATCAGCGATTTTCAAAGTGGCTTAATAAATAGTAAAAAAATTCAAAAAAATGTAAAATTTGGTCTCCAAGCACATTTCAATATGGGGAACAACTTGAACGGTCGGATTGACGTTTTGGATTTTGAAAATGGGAATATGAGCGTGAAGTAAAATATTGGTTTTACTTCGCGAAGTACAATAGCAAAATTCATATATATAGAGAGAGATTGACTAATATGCTTTCGGTAGCACTTTGGCCGAAATACTTCCAATTCAAAATCGGATTTTCAAAGTCCAAACAGTCGATTCGAACCGTTAGATGTGATCTCTATATTAAAATCTGCTTGGAGACCAAATTTTACATTTTTTTTGGAATTTTTTTACTATTTATTAAGCCACTTTGAAAATTGCTGATCACATGGTCCAGAATTTGGTTGCACTGTTTTTACTGTTCACCCGGATCAGCAATTTGATATTAGCGACTATATATATAGAGCTGGGCTATGGTGAGTTGCGAAGTAAGATGTCATTTTTACTTTACGCTCATAATCTTATTTTGAAAATCTAAACAACCGATCTGAACCGCTCAACATGATCTCCATATTGAAATGTGTTTGGAGACCAAATTTTACATTTTTTGGAATTTTTTTACTATTTATTAAGCCACTTTGAAAATCGTTGATCGAATGGTCCAGAAGTTTTTACTGTTTTTTACTGTTCACTCAAATCAGCAATTTTCAAAGTGGCTTAATAAATAGTAAAAAAATCCAAAAAAATGTAAAATTTGGTCTCCAAGCACATTTCAATATGGAGATCATGTTGAGCGGTTCGGATCAATGACTTGGATTTTCAAAATGAGATATGAGCGTGAAGTAAGTTTTACTTCACAACTCACGTACTTCGGCTAGTGTACTATGGCTAGTGTACTACGACTCAATATGGTACCTTTTAAAATCCTAACGGTCAATCCGAACCGTTCAATGTGATATCCATATGAATATGTACTTGCAAACTAAATTTTATATTTTTTTCGAATTTTTTTACTATTTTTTTAGATGGGTAGAATTTTGATGGTTCAGAATTTGTATAAAACACTGAAAATTCTACCTATCTAAAAAAATAGTAAAAAAATTCAAAAAAATATAAAATTTAGTTTGCAAGTACATATTCATATGGATATCACATTGAACGGTTCGGATCGACCGTTAGGATTTTAAAAAGTATCATATTGAGCCGTAGTACACTAGCCGAAGTACCATAGCCTCACTCATATATATATATATATATATATAGAGTCTCACTCATAAATATATATATATATATATATATATATATATATATATATAGAGTGAGGCTACTGTACTATGCACAGCACGGATTCGTCTGTGCTACGGCTCAATATTTGAGTTTTCAAAATCCTAACGGTCGATCCGAACCGTTCAACATGATTATAAAATTAATATGTACTGCAAACCAAATTTTATATTTTTTTGAATTTTTTACTATTTTTTTAGATAGGTAGAAAATCATTGTTTTTGGATGGTCCAGAATTTTCAGATCAAGTGATTTTCTACCTATCTAAAAAAATAGTAAAAAAATTCGAAAAAATGTAAAATTTGGTTTGCATGTACATATTCATTTTATAATCATGTTGAATGGTTCGGATCGACCGTTAGAATTTTGAAAACTCAAATATTGAGCCGTAGCACGGACCAAACCGTGCTATGCATAGTACCGTGGCCTCACTCACACACACACACACACACACACACACATAAAACTAAATGGTATTTATCTATTATTTGAATACAAATAATTAAAATTTATAATCATATATGTATCCGTATTTGTATCCGTATTCACACATATATTTGAATATTGAATATCTGCATCTAATTTTCAAAAGAGATCGAATATTATCCACTCCATTTTCACCCTACGGATATCCATATCTAAATTTTGAATACGGGTCGAATACGGATCCGATATTATCCGCTCTGTTTTCATCCTAGTTCAATCTTCAAAGATATAAACAAGGGAAAAAAGCAATAAATGAGACATTCAGAAAATCATTGCAAAGGTGTAATGGAGAGCTGTGGTGCGCTGGTTGCTCTGGCTCTATGCACTCAATTAAATCGCCATTTCCTATCCTTCGGTTAAGTACGCGTGTCATAGACGCCAGTAGGCAGTAACTACTATATTCTTTTCTACTTAGTGTTACTTAGTGTTTGTTTTTATCTACTTGGTTTCATTTGTTTTGGGCTTGGGCCATTAATTTGGATCGCGGTTGTTAAACCCTATCAATGCAAACAAAATATTTTTTTTTTATTCCACGCCACCACCGAAAGTTACCAAACTCCACTGCAATGGTACCTTGATATTTAATTAGTTTAATGTGAGACACTGATCAGAACTAGAATAGTCTTTTATTACAAAAATTAGGATTAATTTTATCAAATATAATTAGAGGTGGAGTACAATGCTTTGGAAAGTAAAACCCATGTTTACTTCTTATTTATATTTTTTTATTTTCAAAGTTCAAACGATGGATTAAATCATTTAACATGATTTTTCATATTCAAATATGTTTGGAGACCATTTACATTTTTTTTTGAAGATTCTTACTACTTTTTTTTTAGAAATTTTGAAAATCATTATTTTTCACAAATTTTGAACCATAAAATACATTAATATATTTTCAACAATTCTAAAAGAATAGCAAAAAAAAACTCCAAAAAATGTTGAACAATTTTTGGAGATCAAATTTTATATGAAAATTATGTTGAACAATTCAGATCGTCAAATAAATTGTTCGAATCTTAAAATCATAAAATATGAATGAAAAGTAAAACAAAAACTTTACTTCTTCTCAAAGCACTGTAATTAAACATTTAATTTTGAAATATCTACGAGTGAAGTGCACTTACAAATTTTTACTGAAATAACGAAGCACGATAAAAATAACAAATAATTTATGAGATCCGGGTTTTTATGTAGTTTGCACTCTCTGGACAAGTATTCTTTCACATATTAGACAGTGGAGCCCACAACTTTACAGTCCTGATTAACTTTCAGCTGAATCTAACTCAATCTGGTGCCTTTTTAACTGCAGGAATTAAGTCCCCTTTAAGCTTGGTGCAAAGTTAAAAGAATGGTCCGGATCTACTAATTTTAAAGATTCCCTTATCTGTACTGGAGGAGTCCGAATCTGCTGCGATCCTGGGTGGGATCGCAGGATCCTAAAATTTCAAATCAACGGTTCAAATTTTTCTGTGCGCGGATCTCGAAAACACTTTGGAAAAATAAATTTTCATGCACGCATCACGAAAAAAACCAACAGCTGAGATTCGGGATCGCAGGGTCCTGCGATTCCCGAGAATCACAGCAGATTTATTTTCGTACCGGAGAGGATCCCAATCCCACACAGACACCCCAATTACTTTTTAGATGATATGAAACTACAAAATTTATCATCTAATTATAGAATAAATTGCAATACCTGAAAAAGTCGAGGTCAAGTTACTAAAATTTATAAGGAAAAAAAAAGCAGCTGTCAATAAGTGGTGTTTCCATTTAAAATTTACAAATTTCTAACCTATCTATAGAATAGGAAAATGGCACAGTAGAATCGGCTCCGTCACAGAATAGAATGACACGGTTATGATACGGCATGTGTATCGGTTATGTGTCGTAACTCGTGTGTCTTGTGCCGTTATCATTCATGTGCCATAACTAATTATTAGCAAAAAAAAAAAACACGGCACGACATGGCACGGAAATCGCCTTGGTCATGGTATGACACACTATGAAACACATCATGTTTTTTTTTTTCAATTTAATATTTCAAAGAATAGTGCTATATTTTTTTGAAACTCTTATGAATTTTTCAATAAACAAATTCAAATTACAAACAGAACAGTCAAATGTGATCAAACGTGACTAACGTTATCGGTTACGGTATGTTTGATCACGACGTGACTCACGTAACGTACCGTAACCACTCCTCGATACTTTGATCACGACACAACTTGTAAAAAATTAACTTAATCATAACACGACACGACATAAAATCAAAATCACAATATATTATTCACGGCACGACACGATATTTCCATTCTATCAAAACATAATAATGACCTACTCATCAAAGCAAAAGGACTAATAGATGATGCACCCATGAAAACTTACAATATTTTAATTTTTCCCATCAAAACTTCTAAAAGTATCTTATTGTCCCATTATAACTAAGCATTTTTTTTCAATTAATATATTATGAACTTTTTATTAAAAGTCAAAATGACTATATTCCCTTTCAAAATTTGATTTTTATTGGTGGTGTTCGGCAAAGTTTTCTTATGTCTCCTTAAGATTAATTAAAGGAGCCTCTTTTATCTTTCTTGACTGCTTAATTCTACCGAACACCGGTTCCTTAGTCCGAATTAAGATCATTTTCTTTTCTCCTTTTGCTCGGATCTTAAGACACATCTAATCCTTCCTTTAGCTTCTTTAGCTATCACTCAACGGATTAAGATAATTGAATATCGGTTCCTTAAGTTTTCTTAAGACTTAATTCTAATACAGATTAAGAGGTGTTGCCGAACAGCTCCATTGAGATTTGCACATGAAAATTTCGACATCGAGATTCGTGCATGAATAAGAGGTAAGTGCATGTACTGTCAAATAGCTGCATATTAACCTTCATAGCTGACTTTTATTTTAATTTTGTTATTTAAATTGGCAATCGTAGGCTGACGGAACGTTAATGGATGCACAAGATGTTATTTTTGTTCATGTCGCATAAAGAGAGAACAAAATAGTATTAGAGCGTGCGTACTTTATGTGAATTTATTTTTGCTATTTCGTTTTTTTGTTTCGATCTATTTCGTTTAAGGTGTTATTATTACTTTTTTTTATAAGAAATGTGGAGGGTTCATTGTGTTATTGTATGTTTAAATTCCTAGGACAATTAATAATCTTTTCAAGAAGAAAAATTATAATAATCTAAATTTTTTGTAAATTATTTAAGACTTGCTTTTGTACTTTTGTCAGATATTAACAGAGACTGTGAAGGTGTTCAGGTCGGCTTCTTGTGTACGTACTCTCACCGCATCAGGTTATTTCGTTTTTTTGCTATTTCGTATTATAACAAGTCAAATAATCTCACTTTCTAGATCTAAATTTATTTATTCTCATGAAATAATGTAAACTACTCTAATTAATTAATCTTACTCAACTATACTTTTGAACACTCTATTACCTCATTCCATCTCGCTCCACCACCGGATCCGCTTTCATCCGATAGCCACTGCATTTCGACGGGACGGATCTGCTCACCGCTGCGCTCCGATTGAGATGGGAGTAGAGACTCTACACTCCGAGCTCCAACGATACCGCATTCTCAGCTCCGCTCCACTCGGCTCCCTCCCCTGTCCCTCATTCTCCTCTCCGCTCGAGGAGGTAGAGACTAACCACAGAGAGTATTAGTGTTCATGTTGATCATGATAAAAATATAGAACTAGAGTGTTCTTAAATTCACCAAGTTCTTTTATGAACTCAACTCTAAAATTTATTGGATTGACTTCAAATGACGAATCCGGACCATTGAAATTCATCTACCTTACGAGTGATGCGTCTACATACAAAAATTTTAAATTTTCGAATTAATTTTGTATAGAGTAAAGTGGTCAAAATACGTTAAAAAATGAATGCATTAAAATTAATTTATGGACCTAATTTTAACCGCTTGACTTTATACTAAATTAATTCAAAAGATTAAAAATTTCACATCTAGACGTATCACACATAAGGTAAATGAGTTTCAATTGTTTGGATACATCAATTAAAACTAAACTGATAGGTTTAAAATTGAATTCACAAAGGACCTTGGTGTGTTCGATCATATATCCAACGTTGAGCATATATGTAATATAATTATGAGTTGTATACTATCATATATGACTGTCCTAATTAAGTGATCTAATATGGAATTAAGATATTTGACAATCTATGTATTCATGAGGGTGTGGCCCATAAATGTGTAGAACAATACATGCAAAACTCATACTCATTTATGGACTGATTGTGAGATTTGCAATTAAGAATAACAGTGGAATAAGTCTTTATCTAAATCTAGATGTCTACTTTTGAATATCTACATATAGACGTCTAAAATTGGACATCTAAATATGGTGCACCAGATTTAGAGTTAGCATATATAATGATTGGTCCCCATGACACAAGATATAACGAAAAACACATTCTGAAAGAAGTTATTCTCTATAGAAAATACAGATCTGTGTACCTCCTCTTTTTCTTCCACCATCAAAGAATAGAGATGAGAGATCCATTAAGGAAATTGGAGATGATCTCTCAAGAAGCCAAGTCTTACTATTTTGGAAGACCTATTCCTACGACCATACGACAAAATGACAATAAGGACTTTTTGCCATCAGAGTCTAGTCTCGCGCTCACGGAGACGGTTAGCGATCTCTCAAATGATCGAGTTATTCTATGAAAACATCAATGTAATCAAGTATTATGTTCCGCACTTAAGATTTATATTTTATGAATCAGTTTTGGCATAGGACGGTCCTTAAAATTAAGGCGAGGAATTGTTTCTCCTTCCTCGGAGTGTATGTGTTTGATCCTTAGATGAGGTGTAATTGTTTGACCTCCCCAATATGATGAACTTAAGACCACCCTAGTTCTACTAAAAAAAATAAAATACTAATAATAGACAATCTCATTAAAAGAAGATTGCAGATCTCAAATATGTATAACCTGTGTAGGAAAGAAGAAGAATCAATGACTCATCTCTCTTTTAACATTGCCCTTTTTTAGGTTTTTTTGTTTTTTTTCTTTCTCCCACAATTTTATTTTTTACATGTTTTCTTTTCTTCTTCTTTTTTTTTCTATAAAATGACACTTTTGGTATATGTTATCAATGAAATTTGAAGGTTTGACCTCTATCTTTCTATAATAAAAAAAGATAAAGACAATAGAAAATGATAATTTGTATTTGTATTTGAACATAAACTCCTTGAAATAACCCTCCAAAACGAAATTTTAAAATATTTCAAAATTCGAAGAATCAGACTTTAAACTTCTATAATTAAAAAAAAAACCAAAATAACAGATTTTCATGTTTTGAATTTAGTTCTATTATTTTGATCGTATTAAAATTGACATTAATTATTCATTATTTGTAAAGAAAATTTTTTTTTTTTTTTTTACAAAAAATCATAAATGTACTTAAAAGTAATACCGTCGTCTTAATTAAATCTGAAGTCATATTTTCAATGTTCAGGTCTCAGTATTTCGAAAAATTGATCAAATTATATTTCGAACATGGATTTCTCCGAAACATGTC
The DNA here is from genome assembly GCA_025461125.1 of Carex kokanica. Classification (NCBI taxonomy): domain Eukaryota; kingdom Viridiplantae; phylum Streptophyta; class Magnoliopsida; order Poales; family Cyperaceae; genus Carex; species Carex kokanica. The sequence goes on along the minus strand of JAJGRX010000981.1, from coordinate 334,453 downwards.
GCGACAACTATATATCACATGCAATTTGGGTCGTTAACCGTTACAAATCGGATAAGGTCTGATTCGAATTTCGAAACAAGAATGGTTGGTTAGACAAACTGTGATCATGTCACAAGATGAGAAGATGAATTTGACAGTATATGGCATATAAATAAATGTTTTGGGTCTTCGATGACATGTATTATGTTGTCTTTTGTGTGTTCAACTCAATATTGTTCTCCTGCTCTAACGATAATGGAATTTAATTGTAGATCCAGCGAGCAATTGGATGTTTGAAATTGAAGCAGGGTTTCAAATTGAAAAGAAGAGTTCGAGTTCGATTTACTATTGGTTCGTTAATAGTTTGAATTGAGGCGAATCGGAGGAGAATCGAAAGAGTTGGAGATTTCAGACCGAGCCAGATCCAGTTCGAGTTCGAGTTCGAACCAATTTCGAACCGAGATGGGTTGATTCATTTCATAACGAACTTTTATAAATAATACAGTTGTGGGTATTAAAAACAAAAATATTTATGATACCCAACTTAAAAGCTATATATCTTCTTTGGTCTCATGTTCTATACCAAGTTAATATTCTTCTGGTGTTATAAGAAACATACAATTTTGGACCAATACCTATTTGTGGATTAATTTGTCCTGGTAAGGTAATATGGTAAATATGATAGATCTTCATTACTGCGATTCACTGTGGGCCCCATACTCCTGCTAGGCCACAGTAAACTGAAAGATAAATGAGAAGATCGAGCAAACATTACCATGTATCTATTCAGTTCAGGGATCACAATTTTTAAAAGAATATATCATAATTTAATTGGAAATTGCATTATTTTAGTATAGGAAAGCTTAGCCTGTTATGAATGAGAGAGCATAGCAAACCAAGAATTTCGCCGGTCATGCTCATGCATGCAAAATATAAAGAAATGCATGGGTACATGAAAATTTACAAATGAACGACAGACCCATATTGGCGTATATATATATAAGCTGTAAACTTAAAATTTTAAATTTTAAACCATGGCCCAATATTTATATTCAAGTCTCATAGATATGACATGTCATTTATTCCTGGGGGCACCCACCATTTCAGCGTATTCTTTAATGTCCTTCTTTCCTATCAAAGAAATGTTAATAAGAACAAGGATGAATCAGCATTTGACAGTACAGACCCGGTCGGGACCGGTTTGGAAGAAATTAATGTTTACAAGGCAATTGGTACCAGTACCAGTACCAGTGCTTTTATATAACATATCGGTTGCTTTATTTTAGGTTCGTTAGTGTAGTGCCACAGCCCTGCCCAGCTGAACAAATTTTGAAAAGAAAGATAATAGTTTTAATTTCCATATGACCTTAATTGACTTAATTAATTAATTAATTAATTGTGTTATATTATATTCGATCGTCAATCAATGATTCAAGGCACTAATAAAGAGATCCATGTACCATGTACCATGTACCATGTGACATTACCTTCATATTTACTGTCATTATTATTATAATGGCTACAGTACTGGTTAGCAACGAGCTATTTAATTAATGACATTAATAAAATATCATAAAAGATCGATATATACGTACTGATCTCGCCGGTTCAATTTGAAAAGAACCTTTTAATTGCATGCATAATAACCAATAATATGGAAGCAGATATCAACTCTCTATATTTTTATTTTATTTTTAGATCTTATATATAGTGGCATCAACTTGTCAACTTGTTGTACAGTGCTAATAAGCAGTAAATAGAATAGTTTACAGCCTACAAAATATAAAACAAATATATAGTGTGCATTACAAATTAATAGTCGCCAAAAGGAACCATTATATTCATGTCTTAACTACCTCAAAATAATTATATCAATCTGTCCGTTTGTAAAAAAAAAATATATATATATCACACTGGTAGTGGTAGCTAGCTATGTAACTCTTGGATGAATAACATTTTTCTGTTGGGAAGTTAATAATTTTACCTTGGTTTTGAAAATCAAAATAATTTTACATGGAAATGCAAGTGGGGTGGCACGGATATTAATCCAGAGAATGAGACAAAGAAGATGGCCCATAGATGTGGGACGGACGCTTCATGATTTGTGCAAAATTTGAGCCTACTTAATTGTACCGGGCGCGGTACATATTTCTCATGCGTCACTGACCGGTCCTTTGACACGACCAAAATTTTAAAATGAGCATCTGTTAAGTGGTCCTTTGCAACATAATTAAATCAATGCCACCTCAACCAACTTGTATTGTATGTGGACCAGCTTTTAATCGGAACAGCTCAAATTCAATCACTTTGATTTTAATTCAAGGATATATAGTCGATCTGGTCTTCAATTGTTATGGATGTGAATGGGTAAATCATTATCATCATCATCATCCTCTTTTTTGTTATTATTATTATTATTATTTTGGGAAAATGTTTGGGATCAAACTATTCAACTATCTAATAACCACAAGAAATTTCTCATTCGGATTTCGAACCTGCGACACACACAGAGCATTGTCTTTGCCACTAGAAAGTGAAGGTTGTCTAATAGACATCAGACCAAATACGGTCCAATGCCAAGTTAGAACCGTCCGATCCGCATCAAAATTCGCACAGACAAATTTAAGATTGGTACAGAACAAGTGCACTAGAATCTTGATGCGAATTAGACAACTCCAACCAGGTATCAGATCACATCTCACTTCTATTATTAGACCAAATGCTAATTCTCCTTTTTATTATTATTATTATTAATAATAATAATAATAATAATAATAATAATAATAATAGTAGTATTGTTATTATTTACTCTTGAGTAGTACACCATATAGTAAAGTTAGCTGGTCGTGCACGTATAATATGAACAGTTGAATTTATCTATTGCTAATTAATAAGAATTAATAGGAACTATAATCATATATAGGTACCATATACATATACATTAAATAATAAGTACACAAGTAGGCATGAATAGCGTTCGATGAATAGGGTGTTATTATTCATTTATTTCATTAGTAACAGATCGAGTAGAGTATCCATCCTCATGCTCATGGCTATACTGATACAAATATAAATGCGCTTGGAGCTTATTAATTAGGTAATATATGTTAGGCAATTAAATCTAAATATCGAAATTATATTAAATAAGAATATGAGAAATCAAACCGAGATTCGTAAAATTTCCCAATTCTGTATTCTCAAATCTTTCGAATATTACCCAATACTTAATTGTATTTTCGTTTTAATTAGAAGTTTAAAGCCAATGCTAATTAATTAAACTATGGGTGGAGAAAAATAACTTTTTTTTTTTACTTTGGAGAAGAGAATTTGGAACTTGATTCAACTAGCAACCAGTGTTGTAACGCTCGTCGGACGGACAGAGTACTATCAAGCGATTAATTGAGAATAATCAAGAATAATCGACTATAATCGGGAATAATCAGCTAATTAGTCTGAAAAATCCGTAACGGTTTGATAACCGCCAACGACTAATTGACCGATTAATCAGTCTAAATGGACGTTTTTTGCAACACTGGTTACAACAGTAGTTCAATTTTTTTTTTTTTGACAATAATATATGTTATCCCATGCTTTGATAGATAGAAATTTGAAATATGGCATCTTTCATTAAACAGAATTGTATTTTGTGACGCTAATAGTATATTAAAACTAATTAATTATTTTATATAAATTGTTACTGTCAAAGCTGATTGACAATATTACTAAGCAACAACTAAAAATACTGTAAGCTACAGTGACCAGCTCATTAATTAATCTTCCCTGATCTAACAAACTTCAACCCATTTATCTGTTATTTAAAAATTCTCATATTAATGTTGACTTGAAAATAGTAAGAAAAACCTTTAAATAAATAATATCTGATATTGACTTGCAAATAGTAAGAAAAAGCTTTAAATAAATAATATCTTAAACTATATGACATTTAAATTATTGAAACTTGTATTCCTCCACATATATATTCTCTATATGTTAAACATTAAATACGCAGCAGGCATCAACAGTGGATGATAATTAACATTTTTTCTAATATTTTATTCATTCAATAGTACATGCATGTTATATCAACGATACGTGCATGTATTTTGAACAGTGTATGTTGTACGGACAAATTAATGTACATCGTCCGGCAAACTATTCCATGCAACAATCAAAATTGTATCTCAAGTTTCAGTGAATTATAGTGGATCGATCTGAAGGAAAAACACCAAGAAAAACAGTGCTAAATCCAAAAAAAAGAACAACCATATCAGATACTGCTCTGATATCTGGTGCTCTCTGTGGGCTCTTGCCGGGCTCATGTTGCTCATGGCAATGTACACCTATGCAGTGCACAATTTTTTTTTTTTTTTAGAAATAAATAAATTATTGAAAAAGAGATGGATTTTTTTTTTTATCAAATAGAAGGATCGAACCAATGGTTTGGTTTCATTGAGGCTACTGGGATCGAGTCGATGGTTCGATTCCAGTAGCTTTCCGAAGTTATTGTGTGAATTGGCCACAAAAAAATCCGGAAAGTACTAGGACCGAATCAATGAACTGATCAAATGGTTTGGTCCGATTGATTTTCGGCAATGTGTAGCTCTCGGTGCAGACAAACCATTTCCATTGATATGTCTAAAGACGGAACCAGACATTCGAATTATAGGAGTCAAACACACATTAAAAGATTAATCATATAAAAAAATTCATACTAAAAATAAAAGTCAATTTACAATATCCATAACATTGTACTCTAAATTATATAAAATATTATACATAAATACATTTTTTTTAAATGAATTGACTTCTATTCATTGAACTTAATCCTGGTTTTGAACCCAATCATTCCATCCATTTATAAAAGAAAATGATTATGTTCCATCCATATATAAAAAAAAATTGTGATAGTAAATTTTTTTGTATGTTGTGACCAACTCTGTCTCTAGTAACTTGCACAAGGGAGAATGGAGAACGGTGCTTGTGGCCTGTGGGGGATCGTCACTTTATTCAAACCACAGTGACAACTTAATTGTTCGGGAAAGGTTCGGCGAGGTCGAAAATTCGTGATTCGGTAATAATTCGGGTATAATTCGGAAATGATTCAAAATAATCCGGATTAGATCTTAGTCCTACAAGGAAGAAAAAAAAAACCAAAAAAAAAATATTATGGAAAAAATTCGGGAAAAATTCGCGAATAATTCGTAAAATTTGTGAATTATTCGGGTATAATTTGGTTAAAGTTCGGTCAACCGAATAATTCGGCGTTCGGTTCGGCATCACCAAAAAACGAATTATTCGGATATAATTCGCGAATCTTGTCACTGTGATTAAAACCCGAGCTGAGTAAAATAATCCCAATTTTGTGCCTAATTTGTTTAATTAAAAAATGTAAATTTTCAAATATACCTCTAAAAAATATTAATTTTTTTAAAATTTTAAAAGGGCCGGAATATCAAATTCTAACCCATATATATAATTTCAGTTAAAAAAAAAAACCTAACAATAGGACTATGAAAATCCGGTTTTTAAAAAATAAAGGTATTTGAAATACAGAATTCTAATAGTAATTTTAATTCTTAATTTTGTTGATCAATTAATTGTGCGTATTCAACTGTCTACAAGTTGACAATTTATTTTGATAATATTTAGCAAATCAATGTTAAATTCAAAATAAGATACATACTTAAATTAAAGAAATTTTTTTGTTTCAAGGATCCAAGTTTGATGAATCAAATCAAGCCAAAAAAAAACATTTCAGACTACAGAATTCATTTCTCTAACATAATTTCAATATCTGATAATTAGTCAAGAAAATTGATTCTCTTTCTCAAATAATATGACATCATTGGCAATCACTGATTCTCTTTATAAAAATATTTGCTACCAACTACACTTATCTGAGGAATTTTTTTATTGATAGAAATTAATGAAAAAGAAGAGAGGGAAATAGAAAGAGTACATGAGTTGTAATATTGGTAGAAAGATCGGTATAAAAAATCAAAAAGTTTGGACCGGTAGGAATTCTACCGGTCCAAACTTAGTTTTTTTTTTTTTTTTAAATCTGATGTATAGATGAAGGGAATTCTTATATTAGATTTTTAGTAAAATATGAAAAAAATTTCAAACAATAGATATAATATTTCTATTATATCTAAATTTTAAGATACTCTATCTATTTTTATAAAACAAATTATATTTTACTAGAAAAAATGAAAGAAAAAAAAACTTTTAGACCGGTAAGAATTTTACCGGTCTTTCTACCAATATTACAACTCATGTACTCTTTCTATTTCCCTCTCTTCTTTTTCATTAATTTCTACCAATAAAAAAATTTCCCTTATCTGACTCCATTTTTTTATTTTGTTTCTAAAACTTGTGAATAGGTATCTAAAACAATGAGGCAGGTATCTAAATGAGATCATCCATCATTAAGTAGTAAGTACAGAACAGAAACAGGGGCTTCATGTGACTCTCATGCTACTCTCTGCCTTCTCTGTCTCTCTCATCTTCTCCCTTCTCTGTCTCTCTCATCTTCTCCTCTGACCTTTTTTGTCCTATTTTCTTCAAAATAAATTTAAAAATTTAATGAAAACTGTCGTGCATGGGCTGGAAAGTATAATGCGTGAATATGCCTCTCTCTGTTTTTTTTTTTTTTTTTTTTTCTTTTTTGTTCCTTTATTTGAAGTATAGGTACCGTAAATCTGCCGACATTTTTATTTATATCCAAAGTTAATTAGGAATTAATAAAAATGTTCAGAACCGCTAGTTTTTATTATAAATGGCCAGTCCTTGATTAAATTAAGAATCGGCCATTTAGTGGCCGGTCCTTGAATTTTTTTTTTTTTTAGAGACAAATAGCTAAAATGCTGAAATATAACACTAAAAAATCAATTTTTTTTTTAATATTTGTTAAATTACTTTTTAATAGCATATATACTAAAATATGATAAATTACTTGAAATTATGTTAATTTATGCTGATTTACACTAAATTACTTGAAATTATGTTAATTTTTTTTTAAGAGACAAATAGCTAAAATGCTGAAATATAACACTAAAAAATCGAATTTTTTTTAAATATTTGTTAGATTACTTTTTTGATATATAATTAACATATTTATACTAAAATACGCTAAATTAATTGAAATTATGTTAATTTCTGATGAATTACACTAAATTACGCTAAATTACAATAATTATGTAGAATTATGCTAGAATACGGTAAATTATGCTAAATTACGTACGAATAGGAATGATATCTTCACTGAGAAGGCGAAAAATGACAACGAAACTTCAAACGGCCATAAAACGACGCTCGAGTGTCCGATTTCAACAAATTACCACTTTTCGGAAAGCTTGTGAAAATACGCATGCGTTAGTGCTTATAATGTTGAATTTCGAAATTCAGAATTGCCAAAAAACAAAGGGAAGAGCCTCAAAACTTCAGTTCAAGTTTCTGATTAAGATTTTCATTTCTATTCTCCAATCTACGTTGCTCAGTAAATTAGTTATATAATGAACTTGTAGAATACCAATTTTTATTATTTTTGGATTTTGTTTACTATTTTTAATGATTTATGAAAGATGGCACAAAATCGGCCCTATTCATACGTAATTTAGCGTAATTTACCGTATTTTACCATAATTCTACATAATTATTGTAATTTTAACATAATTTCAAGTAATTTAGCGTATTTTAGTATAATATGCTAATTATATATCAAAAAATTAATCTAACAAATATTTAAAAAAAAAAATCGATTTTTTAGTGTTATATTTCAGCATTTTAGCTATTTGTCTCTTAAAAAAAATTAACATAATTTCAATTAATTTAGCGTATTTTAGTATAAATATGCTATTAAAAAAGTAATTTAACAAATATTTAAAAAAAATTCGATTTTTTAGTGTTATATTTCAGCATTTTAGCTATTTGTCTCTAAAAAAAAATAAAAAAAAATAAAAAATTCAAGGACCGGTTCTTAATTAATCAAGGACCGGCCATTAAATGGCCGGTTTGGACATTTTTAATAAAAACAGCGGTTTTGGACATTTTTATTAATTCCTAATTAACTTTGGATATAAATAAAAATGTCGGTGAATCTGTTGGTGTTGGCCAACATATTGTTTTTCATATACTGAGTATTTCACCAAATTACTGAAAGCTCCATATATATCTTAATTTTTTTTTTCATAATGACGCTCATTAATAAACCGTTTCACTTGTATTTAATATTTTTATTGTCCTTTTTTTGGTTATGGAAACCATATGTATTTTTATAGAAATTTGTCATCCCAATTCCCAAATGCCTGTAAAAGGATTATTTTTAGTATCATATCTCTTTGATGTTATCTTTTTGTAATCTGTGGTTCCACTTACTGTGATTGTTAATGAACAAATTTAAAAAAACTGGCGACCGAAATAAAGCAAGAAAAAAAAACAAATTTAATAATGTCGGCCCATTAATCTTTGTCTCATAAAGCCTTTAAGACAATCATATGGGCTCACAGTAATTCGTCAAAAATTAATAAGCCCAATATTATACGGTACCATCTTTTTTAAGAATACAAAATGGGCTGGCGGATAAATTAACAAGGGAATCCGAAATAAACCTGTTCACGTTTAAAACATGCAAATTTACATCTAATTCTACAATTTGCAGCATATGCAAAGGAAATTAACCCAATAATAGCCCAATAGTTAACCCAAACCGCTCAATATGATCTCCATGTTAAAATATGCTTGGAAATCAAATTTTCTATTTTATGAAAAAAAAATTTACTAATTTTTAGATAGATACAAAATCACTGATTTTGAGAAGACTTTGGATCATCCAAAAACAATGATTTTGTATCTATCTAATAAATAGTAAACATAAATTCAACAAACATAAAATTTAGTCTTGAAGTACATTTTAATATGGAGATCATATTAAGCTGTTCGAATAGACTATTTGGATATTGAAAATAGGTATAAGAACGACTTTGCAACTTCTACGAAGGTTTTCAGAAAAAAGAAAATAGACATAAGAATTTGAGACATAATTAGAGCACGAAAACAATTAGAATAACTGAGTGCGTACCTCAACGAAATTAGCTCAGCTAATTATGACAGATCTAGCTAGCTAAATGATTAGTGGTAATAAGTCATCTTTTATCAGGCGAATGCTTTGCACTTGTGTCAATTAAATTAATGCTTTTCCTTGTGCACTAAGGATACGCCATTTTCACCATTTCCACTTGCAGGGCTTCTTGTCTTTAGTTTTTTGTTGTGATACTAAATATAGAACCTCTTGGATTCATTGGGCCTACAACTTTATTGCTTTCATTTATTACATTTAAAAAAAAGAAGAAGAAGATATCTTTCTGTTATTCTCCATGGCATTATTATTATTTTTCATGGATTTAGATGCAGTGTCAATGCATGCATGTTCATGCTGCTATTGATTAATACTCCATGACAATTAATTATGAGTAAAACGTTCTTGGTAAACCAAAATAGAGTAGAGTTCTTTATTTTACTTAATACAAATGATGTTTCTTACAATTTAATTAAAACAATATATTAAATTCTTATTATTCAGCAATTTTAATTAAAGCAACTAGTCATGCAACTAAAGTTATATACCTGTATTCACCATATATTCACTTATCAGTTACGTACCTAATTACAATCACAAAATATACATAAATACCGTACATACATACAGTATACTTCTCAAAACCCATAATATACCATGCATTTTTCAAACCTATATAACCTAGCTAGGCTTATCAACTCTGGACCAATTATTTAATCCTAGCTAGCACATCAGAACAATTGACATAATTTGACAGTTCCAATTTCCAGAATTTATCAGAAACAGCAGATACTAATTTGATATCTCTGCTAATTATTGGTAGAGCACTGGGCACCTTGGACCGAGCTTACTGGCACGGGCAGGCCCGGTTGGCTCATCAGCGCCGTCATACAATCAACTTCCAGTTTGTACCAGCCGGACAACCAGGGACCGACTTTCCACCGTAGGTTCCCTTCTATTTTCAAATTGACACTCGTTAGCTTCATGGCGGTGCCCGCTGCAGCTGATTGCATGGCTGTTGGCCCCACCAGATTAACTGAAAGGATGTCACTATCAAGCTGTCCTTGGTTAAACGGTGGTAACGCCACGTCAGGTGTTATTTGCACTCCGGCATATGCAAGGTACACATGCAGCTTATCGTAGGATATGCTGGCATGTGAATTAGGGTTTTTTGAGATGAAGGTGGTTGATATGGTAGAATTTCGTGCAGACAGGTCTTTGAGGTAGAATTTGGGGTCGGTGGGGCGAAAGATGACCCAGATGAGGAAGGAGATGGAGAGGAGAGAGAAAATTAGCCCAGAGAGAGAAAGTAAGAGCTTTCTGTTGCTTTTCAGGTGGTGAAAAAATTGGTTGTGGCCTTTCTTGGAGCAGTCTTTTGGAGGTGATGCAGTAAAAATAATAGACATTTGCTAGAGGAGAGAAAATAAGGAGAGAAATAGTGTGTTTGGATGAAGTCAAGAGAGAGAGAGATGGATGCAGTGGAGGGTTTAATAGAGTGTGCTGAGATGGTGGCGTTTGTCAGTGATCTTGCACATACAAAAGCATGCAATTATTATATAAGGGGAGCCACAATCTTTCTATTTGGAGATAAGGGTTAGTTGTGTTTGGTAACTTTGGTTTTATTTTTCAACTTAACTTTTAGTTGTCAATGAAATTGTGAACAGAAACCAATTTTTTTAGAATTAACTTTTAGGAGTTGTCTATAACTAGACATCAAATGGTGTGGTATTATACACCACTTCGCAGCCTCTGCGAAGCTTTAAAAAAAAAAAGAATTTACAATATATATAGATACTGGTATATACATATATGAGTCAGATGAAGTTGACAAGAACCAAATCTTGGCAGCCTCTGCGTAGAGTTTCAAAAAAAAAAAGTTGACAAGAACCGATCCAAATTTAGATGAATTGAATTTGTTGCAGCTTAGAAATATGGACGCTTCTAATTACAGCCGTGTCATATCTGTGTAAACCGTTTCCGACACGGCAAGGACAACTGCATGCATCCCAAAAACATTGAAGGGAAAATGAACATATGTTCTAGCATGTTGTTGTGAGTTGCTACATAAGTTACAATTATAATTTCATGTGAAGTCTTCATGGATGACGTACAATATATGAATTAGTATGTAATAATAGTGTAAGAAGAGTGCTAATTTGAATAGTGTAAAATTTTTTTTGTTAATTTTGTATGGTTCAAAATAATACTGAATTGAAAAGGACTAATCATGCATATTGTTTGAATGAACAGGAAGAAATCCAAATTCAAATGAGAATGAAAGACCTTTAGTTTTTTTTTAAAAGTAGATAGGCTGTTAGGAAAAGGCAATTAAAGAAAAGTAAAAGAAGAGAGAGAACTCCTGAATCCATCTTAATGTTATTAATTAGATGCAAATGGTTACATCTGGGTGTATTGGAGCATATCCAATGAAATGAAGTAAAGTAAAGGGGGGTTAACATCATTAGATGGAAGAAAGTAAGTTACATGTTCATTATTGATTTTCAAGTATCTTTCTCTAGCAATTTTCAAAAGTGCACCTAACTCTTTCAAATGGTGCAGCGTGCACCTAAAATAGTTCACAGAAAATTTCTTTAATGTCTTAGATTTGTCAAGCCCTTCATGTGATCGAGAAAATTGTATAATTTATGCAACGATTTTTTTTATTTGTTTTCTTAATTAGATATTCATGTCTCCTTATGAAACGAATTAATAAGTGTAAGGTTTAACTATATATATGTGCACTTACGATTCATTACATAGGTTAATGCCACAAAAGAACAAAAGCTAGATATAGTTAGTGGATTGAGCAATCTAAATATTAAAGTACCAAAGTGGGATTTGGGTGATCCCAAGTTTATGCAATGTGGGCACAAAACAATGATAGACGACAATCCAATCATGCAACCTTTTGTTTTTTTGTTCTAAACCTTTTATTACTTCTGATATTCAAAGATAATTATTAATGTAATTCTAACTTCGCCAATTCAGAAAAGATTTGAATTCTTTTTCAATTCACACAAACTGTAAATTCTAGGGGCATGCATGCCGACTTTCAGTTTTAACTTTGATGATAATTAATGATTTTTATGACGATAATTGATTTTTTTGAATTAAATATGTGTTATGAAAAGTAAATTTGCGTAAGAAAATTGATAAAAAAAAAATTTACGACGGCGTATATCTAGCTAAATTATTACATATCTTAAAGATTTTATTTTGTAATTGGTACGTGATATTAAGGGGAGGGACCAAAGCTAACTAGAGTCGAAAGGGCAGTATCGTTGGAGTCGACCGTAGCCGACCGGAGCTGAGAGTGCGGTATTGTTGGAGCTCAGATCGTAGAGTCCCATCTCGATCGAAGTGTGACGGTGAGTAGATCCGGTCGTCGTTGGAGCGAGAGGGGAGAGATCGAGCCGGGCGGAGCCGATTGGAACCGAGAATGCGGTATCATCGGAGTTAAGAGCATAGAGTTCTTATCTAGATCGTAGCGCAACAGTGAGTAGACTCAATCATCGTCAAAGCGCGGCGGCGATCAAAGAAGCAGAGCTGGTCGCGAAGCGAAATAGCAATTAAATTCTAAAATTAAATATGAATGTAAATATTTACTTTTATGTTATATGAGAATAGAATCTATAATTTGAGATGGACTTAGCTACTTCATGAAGTAAAACGACTTTGTACTTCACGCCATATCTTCATTTTCAAAGTTCAAATAGTCGATTCGAACCTTCCAACATGTTCTTCATATTGAAATGTACTTGGAGACCAAATTTTACATTTTTTGAAATTTTTTTACTATTTATTAAGCCACTTTGAAAATCTGAAAATCCTTATGAATAGTAAAAAAACAGTAAAAATTTCTGGACCGCCGGATCAGTGATTTTCAAAGTGGCTTAATAAATAGTAAAAAAATTCCAAAAAATGTAAAATTTGGTCTCCAAGCACATATCAATATGGAGAACAACTTGAGCGGTTCGGATCGGTCGTTTGGATTTTCAAAATAGAAATAATGAGGCGTGGAGCACCAAGTCGTTTTACTCCATGAAGTAGCTAAGCCCAGCACCTATAATTTTATTAATAACTTTTTTTATAAATATATTTGTTAGTGATAATTTTAACTACGAACTATAAAAAAAAATTGGTATGTGCATGAAACCGTAAGAAAAAGAAATATATGTATATTCTATTAATTAAGATAACAAAAGCAATGCTTGCTAATTGACACATAGTATGTGGCTAGCTATGTGCCACTGAAATCTGAACCTTTGTCAATAGTTAACCTTCATGCCAGAATAAGACAGTCTGACATTTTCTGTAAACAGTACTTAGCTATCAAATGGAAAACTTGATTAAAGAAAACATAATACTTTACGCTAGCGATCCGACTGTTAATTGTGGTTAACATAATACTTAGGTATCAGGTAATCTGACATAATCCGAATCGTTGAATGTAAATTTACACGAATTTTAACCTCTCCCTTTATTATTCATTTGTCAGTTTATACTCGACAGCATATTCTAACTTTCAAATGATCTTTCTCATAAACGATGCCTTCAATTTAACCGTCAAGGCCAATCTGCAGAAAAGGTCAGGGCAAAAGTGGCACGAACTTTTTAACGAACTTTTTTATGGTGCCAGCAAATATGAACCCCAAATCTTCTGAGGCAGGTGGGATGATCACGTTGGGTGGCGGGTTGGCTGGTTCATTACGCGCTGAGTCCAGCTCGTGATCGGCTTACCACAACAACCGAGCGAGCTGAAATTAAGGGAAAGAGTTAGAATCTTAGTTCATAATCAGACCGAGCCAATAACGAGCTGGACAGAGCTGACTCGTTTAACTCGCTCGGCTTTACTTGGACTACTATCATACAAATTAAAAAATAATAGATAATATAATGAAACCCATCAAACAAAACATCAGGTATTCATTTCCAAGTGCAGTTAATAGAATGAAACAAGCACATCAAACAAAGCATCAAATGTAGCAATTAGTAGAATGACAAAAAGTGCATGAATATTGAATAAAATGTAGCAAATCGTAAACCCTAATCTTTCATCCAACAGATCAGATCAAATCGTAAAATCTATCTAATGAGCGAGTTGGCTCGTAAGCGAGTAACAAGCTGGCTCGTTAACAGCTGGGGGCGATCGAGCTATTACTGAATAAGTCACGAGCTGATCCCGATCCCGATCCCGATGGATCCACGAGCTTTTTTGCCCGTCCTAATCATCATATGGTTCCAAACAAGAAAGATAGTTTTGAAATGAGTAGTTCGAATATGTATAGAACTATTCAAATGGATATTTAATTGGTGAGGAGTTTATATTTAATTTGTACCGTCCGATCAATACATTGACGACTTTAATAAGGCCCGATTATTTTAAAACTCAAGAATATACTGTTCAAACGTGGTCCAGATGAAGATGTGAAAGTCAGTAAGTGTAGTTGGTAAAATGTCGAATCCAGGGACCTTTATTTTATTTTTATTTTTATTTTTATTTTTATAAAGTGAGGAAACGGGTGAGGATATACACGGATCAGAAGAATAGCAAAGAAAGAGATGCTTTCGCCAAGATCACATTTAATAGCAAAGAAAGAGATGCTTTCCTTTTTATAAGCGTTTCGCTTGCCAGTATTGACGGAAGCTAAATCTTATTGATGACAATAGCAATAAGATTACAAGAACATGAAAGGAAAAATAAACTAAATGAAGGTGAGGATTATGCAATAGCAAGGAATTCTATGGCTTTGAACCAAGGACCGCACATTGGCAGGGAACTTGAAAAACAAATTTTGTTTTCTACATGAATCTTGAAATCTAAACAATTAATTAGCTGGGAATAACCTCTAGAGTTGTAAACGAAATGAAAAGTAGAATATTACAAAAATAAACTCAATTAGCTAATAAAAAATAAATACTTTCTTAAACTTGTACAGAGTACAACAAACGTAGTAGCTACTCTACCCTTTATGCACCTAATAACAAAATCAACACTGCATAGAAAAAGAATCAGAATTGTAAAAGACAGTCATATTTATTTAACTTTGTGTAAAGACGTACAAAAAGTGAACATCATTGAATGATACTACTACCAGCATAAATTATTTCCAAATGCTCGACTTATCATATAACGAGAAAAAACTGTTCTGCAAACTAGATAAGAGCACAAGCTGTACAAAGCACTAGACCAGAGCTGGTTAAAAAAATCCTCAATTTGAAAATTACGACAAGCTTCAATTAAGGTGATGCTAAGAAAGCACCAATGCAGCAACTCTTTTCAAGGAAGTGGCTGCCTTAAGAAGGTCAGATTCAGAGTGCGATGCCGAGACAAAAAGCCGTAAGCCAATTGGGAGAGGACACTTGTCCAGAGATGATCTTTTTGTTGCCACAATAAGTACAGAATCCTCCTCCAAAACCTGAATAAATAATTTGATTAATTTCAGCAAAAGGAAAAAAAAAGAAGCATGATTTTGAAATTGATCTATGCATAGCAGTGTTCTAAATAGCGCGCTATAGCATTTTTGGACCCCAAACGCTACGCTATGACATCAAAATGCGCTATTTGCGCTACGGCCGCTACAGCGCTATTTGCACTATACAATATGGGTTTTTTTTATTTTTTTATTTTTAAGCAATTTATATGGGTTTTAAATAAAGATAAAAAAAATCTCAAACCGAAATTGAATTTGTTGCTACTTGCTACAGATAAATCAATTTGAAATTGGGAATAGAAATAGAAATTTGAATAGAAAAAAAGTCCAAACCGAAATTAAAATTTGAATAGAATCATGATGCTTAAGATATTTTTAATAGAAAAAATCGATAGTTTATGATATTACTATGGATATTTTGAACCGCAATTTGGACTTTGTACGGGTTCAATATGAATATTATAATTTCTTAATTACTTTGGTGTTATTTATTGTTCTATGAGACTTTAGATAATGTTGATATTTAGTACAAATATTGAATATACGAAATGTAAAAAAAAAAACGCTATTTGGAATAGCTTCCGCTATAGCGACGCTATTCGCTATAGCTTTTTTTTTAGCCTTCCCGCTACGACGCTATAAACGCTATTTAGAACCTTGATGCATAGTGATCAGGTACAGTGCCAGACATATACTATGACAAATATCTAAATAGAGTTGGCAAAATCTGGCATGAACTTAAAACCCCACATCACCTACTTGAGCCCGAACCTAACCCGACCCAATTTAAATTAAAAAGTCAGGAAACAATACCCAGTTCAACACCAGCAAACGATCCAAATTGTAAACCGAACAGCCAGGCACCCAAAATTGAGATGAGCCCAGACCCAAAATGTCCAGGATCAAAGAATGGATCTCACAAACGAACCCAATGCAAACGGCCTAACTTGACCTGAGGTGATTTAACCAGCTTGTTCGCAACCTCTATGTACCAATAGGAAAGCACACAACATGAAATCCCTAATAAAACATACCTGTTTAGCAATGGACTGAAGGAGGTGCATATCAGCCTTGTCAGAGCCGGTTGATTTCTTCAGTTTAAGGAAAACAATTGGAGATAATAAATGGCTTGCTACAACAAGCCCCGGAACATCTGACAACTCTGCATTTCCAAATAAACACATTATAATTAAACAATCAATCAACAAACACAGCATGTTTTTGAAATTTTAAGAAGAAAATATTAACTGCTCCATAATTGAAATCTTTGACTAAAGGAAACAACAAACAGTGATCAACAGCAAAAAATAGGAAGTACCATTAAAAAGAGTAGCAATATTAGCCCTCAAATTGGCAAGAATGGACGGATTTTCCTCCAAATGATCAACTGCTGCAATTGCAGCACTCGCGAGATATGGAGGCAAAGAAGCAGAGAATACATACCCTGCACTGCTCAACCTCTACCAAAAACAAAACAAAAGTGTCCCAATTGTTGTTATTAAAATTTGCAGTGGAAAAAGGCGTCTAATAGTATGTTTAATTGGGTTTAATTGGAAATGTACTATTATTTTTAGGTTATTCTTTCTCATTTTAACAGCACATACTTGGTGATCGACAACTCGAACGCTTCCAGTGCAGAAACCCCCATCAGTGGCCAGAGCATTTCCCATTCCAGCTGTTATTATATCAATTTTTTCAATCTGCGTATCAAACAAATAATTCCAAATAAGCTACAAATTTAAGGATACAAAAGGGATAAAAAGAGCAAATAGTTTGTACAATTACCAAGCTGCAGTTCATTGCACATTTTATTTTCATTTAGGCTCGGTTGAGTCTGTACACATTTGTGTGCTGATGTGTGTTATTACATTATCTTTCTGAAAAGAAGAAGATAAAGACGATAAATAAAACGCACCGGGACTCCACATTGCTCAGCAAGACCACGACCTGAATTTCCAAGCACGCCAAAAGAATGGCTCTCATCCAGTATAATACGGAAGCGGTACTTCTCCTTCAACCTCACAATCTCATCCAATGGGGCTATTTGACCCGAATTCTGCACCAAATCAGGGCCAAGGATATCAGAGAAAATAACTCGGCTACCAGAATTAAAAGAGAGAACAAACTAAAGGTCGAATTTCAGATGTTTCTGCAGACCTCAAAAATCAACTACAACCCTATATAAATGGTATGCACTACTAATCATACAGTTACTAACGCATCTGTAATTTTTTTGGTGATTTTTGTTAAAGGTAACCAAATTTTTCTAGTTCCGCTGGGAACAAATGACATTTTAAGGTTTTGCAGGTTAGACATTAATTTCAGCCAAACTAACAAAAATTATATATATACTGAACCTGGTAGATGGATTCAACAACAATGTAACGGCGAATTTTCTCAGGGTGTTTGCTACGGCGGGTGACTTCCTCCAACTTGTTTTCTAATGATTTCATGTCATTATGCTTGAAATATGCCACGGTGCTTCTTGAAAGGTATAGCCCATTCTGTACTGCCCAGTGAACCCCCTCGTCTCTATTTTTGGCAACAATATTGTAAGCTAAGTAACAAATAACAGGTACATAATAGGTAGCAATAAAATAATGTTCACAAATAGAGCCAAATAAAATGTGAAAGAAGTAACTTACGCAACAATGATGTCGCCTTTCTTACAGAAAGCAGGAATAACACTGAAAATAGTTGAAATGCCATAGGAATAGAGTATTGAATCAGGTGTCCCCAAGAATTTAGCTATTTTTTGCTCACAATCCAGGTGTACATCTGTATACAAATTAATTTATGTCAGATACAAACTTTTACTCTTAGAATGGATGGTGAGAGACTATGAGAGAGAGAGAGAACAGCACAAGAAAACAAGAAGAGAAGTCTCACCAATGGTCCCATAAAATCCACGAGGCCCGCAAGAACCAACACCATATTTTTCCAGTGCACCAACACAGGAATCCTAAAATTTCACGTGTTACAAGTTCAGTGCATGAATTACATTTAAAATGAGGGAAAAAGAAAAGGTTGGTTAAAAATATATTCTTCTCACGGTGATCTTTTCATTTCCAATGAGACCGAGATAGTTTGCAGATGCAAAGTTCAGCACCTCTTTTCCATTAACTATTGCATGTGGTCCTGCAGCACTGTGTCAGAAAAAAAGAAATAAATAAAGAAGGAAAAGAAATTCAATCTTCCAAATGAATTAACTTTCTATAAATCTACAAGAAAAGAAGCTGTGCCAAAATATGGTATTTTACTTTATACACGGACTGCAGATTTGCAAAAATAATGCATCAAAATGAAGAGAAGTAGATTGCAAACAGAATAATTTAATTATGTGAAACCTTTCCAGAGTAGGGGCCTCATCTGTCATGTCTTCAGTAATTTGTGGGGTCAGGGGCTCAGGAACCCATTCATCACATAGCTCATCTATTTCCTGTTTTTATATTTTCAGCAAAGCACTTTACTATTAGCAGTTTAGCACATCACAAGAAAACATATTCAACTGTTTTTGAGTAAAAGTAAATAGAAGATTGTAAAAATAAGACCTTTTCTGTCAGAGGCTTCTTAGGGGGTTTGTAACTCTTCCTTGTAAGCTGGAATAATATCACCACTACAAGTAATACTTCAACCACTAGGTGGCCTTCATTTTGAAAATCAAGCAAACAATTAGATTCGTTTAAAAGAACTAAATATCAATAGAGTTAATGTACATGTACTAAAAATTAGTATCCTTTTAACTCCATGGTTTTATAATCACAGAATTTGGGAAATTGTAAGAGGAGAAATTACCATCAATAGGTACACCAAAAACAACAGCTTTGGTAGGAGCATCAAAAGCTAAAGAGACCCAGTCCAGCACACTCGCCGTTACGTTCACCATTGCTGATGCCATCTGTTTTTATTTTATCGTCTTATACCAATTGAAATTGACCCAAATAATTCAATAGTTCACCAATATTCTTTGTATGTGTGAGGAAGGTTGTGACAGACCTGAAAATAAGTGTATACACTGACTTGTCACCTCCATTTTGGATGAAACCACACAAGAGAGAAATATTTTTCATATAAAATTCCGAAAGAAGAATTGTTCCAATCAGATTTGAGATTTAGTCAAATTCAGTGAAAATTTGTAATTCTCCTTATGCAAAAGGTGCTTTTTTTAAGTGGAATGGAACTCGATCTGTTGAAATAAACTATTCAGGTATAGGTATTGTGAATCAACTGATTTAAAAAAACATAACAGAGTTGATCATTTCAGCTAGAAAGCTTCTTTGCAATAAATCCATTAACATTCAATTCAAGACATCAGTTGCTACAGAAAGAGTAGAATAACAAATCTAACCCAGTAACATTTAGAACAAGGAATAGACATTTGATTCGAGGCAAAAGGACCTTACCGTTACCGTTAGGAGCCCCGTAGTACCTCTCTCACGCTGAATATATATACCGCATCAATGCAAAACTGACATAAGCGGCGATTTATAGGAGATAGCGATGCGAAATTTCAAAATTGGAAATAAAAAACTAGGAACTGAACGTGAATGATACGAATGGAGGGGTGTGGTCTCCTTCGGAGAGCTTGACGATGAATCGGAGAAAGGTCAATTTAGGTGTATTTTTTATTCTCTCCAGCGCAGGTCGGGTTCCTACCCAGGCCTTCCTCGACTCTCTGATACAGCCCAGCCCAGCCCAGCCCGCTTTCTGTTCTGTTGGGCCGAGAAGGCGAGAAAGAAGGGGCGATTTTCTAGTTTCTACAGCACAGCTATAGTGCATCTTTTAGGCCATAGTTGGATGGGCCTAACAATAGAAAGAGCCGAACAATACAATACAATACAATACAATATATATTACAATTCTAACAATATTGCTGGAGCCAAGGTTGTGTCATGTGAACCCTTTAGCATACATGTTAATTTTTTGTATGATTTTAAATATATTGAGATTCGTAACTCCTAACTCCTAAATTTTAAACTTATATTAAAAATATTATCTCTGAAAGTATTAGAACTAATAACAGAACTTGAGCGATATTATGGAGGGAGCAAAGTCAAAGTCAAACTCATTGAGTCCTTGAATTTTTATTTTTGTAAAATTCAATTTAAATATTGAATATAAAAATTTGAGAATATGAAATAATAGATTATAAATCTGATGATTTTACAAGTACTTGATCTAAAATATTCTAATACATTTTTATGAGCATCAACTGTAAATGATTTTACAACTCGCCATTTATATTTCAGAAGAAAAAAAAACATGTAAATGCATTACAAAATCAAGAATAGAGCTTAGTAAAATATTGATGCACTGTGGCATAATTAGCTGATTGAAGATGCTGGATGCATGCTTTCAAGTGTACAAAATGTTTGATCGTCCATTGTTAATTCCTTAATTTGTGTTGGATTCTGTTTCTTCTCTGCCATTTGCCAATGCTCTGTATTATATTGGTTCATAGCTTCTCACAATATGCATGTATGTAAATATTTCTTGTTTTTATCAACTTCCATTGTAAAATTTCGATTAATGAGAATATAACAAAAGGGTTTTAATGAGTGAGGCTATGGTACTACGCATAGCACGGATTGGTCCGTACTACGGATCAATATTTTTGTTTTTAAAATTCTAACGGTCGATCTGAACCGTTCAACACCGTCTCTTTATTAATATGTACTTATACACTAAATTTGACATTTTTTAGAATTTTTTTTTTTACTATTTTTTAGATGGGTAGAAAATCACTGTTCTTGGAAAAACATCATACACTATATCACAATATAATTTGAAATATCTTTATTATATAAATGAAGATTTCGAGACATAAATATTGATATTCGAATTTTAATTAATCATGCTTGGCCCACTAAAAAGACGAGGTTATATATATATTCATGGATATATATTTGGTTTGATAGGGACCTTATTTTCCAAGAATTTGCTTCTGACTTTATGTAAATCTTGAATTTCTTATATATACCAGCGGATTCCTTTCTAAATTATCTGACTAATTCAGTGTTTAAGAAAATAATTATTAGAAGGCCCCCCAAAAGAACTTAGCAAGAATTAAGTTTGAAATTCTGTATGTTTGACCAAGGAAATTCTCGTAGATATATATATATATATATATATAGGGTCCGGCTAATTTGCTGCCGGCAGCATTTTAGCCGGAGGTGCTGCCGCCCCTTTTACTGTTTTGTGATGTCCAAACAACAAATTCAAACCGTTAGATGTTTAATCTATATTATAATCTACTTGGAGACCAAATTTTACATTTTTTGGAATTTTTTTACTATATATTAAGATGGTTTGAAAATCGCTGTTTTTAACGCTGCAGAAATTTACTGAAAACAGCAGTTTTCAAACCATCTTAATATATAGTAAAAAAATTCCAAAAAATGTAAAATTTGGTCTCCAAGTAGATTATAATATAGATTAAACATCTAATGGTTTGAATTTGTTGTTTGGACATCACAAAACAGTAAAAGGGGCGGCAGCACCTCCGGCTAAAATGCTGCCGGCAGCAAATTAGCCGGACCCTATATATATATATATATATATAGTTGGGCTATTGTACTTCGCGAAGTAAAACAAAGTTTTACTTCACGCTCATATTTTCATTTTGAAAATCCAAAACGTCGATCCGAACCGTTCAAGTTGTTCTCCAATTGAAATGTGTTTGGAGACCAAATTTTACATTTTTTGGAATTTTTTTACTATTTATTAAGCCACTTTGAAAATCGCTGATCCATTGTGAACAGTAAAAAACAGTAAAAAATTCTGGACCAATGGATCAGCGATTTTCAAAGTGGCTTAATAAATAGTAAAAAAATTCCAAAAAATGTAAAATTTGGTCTCTAAGCACATTTCAATATGGAGAACAACTTGAACGGTTTGGATCGACGTTTTGGATTTTCAAAATGGGAATACGAACGTGAAGTAAAACTTTGTTTTACTTCGCGAAATACAATAGCCCAACTCTATATATATATATATATATATATAGGGATGGGCTATGGTGAGCTATGGAGTAAAAAGAGTTTGTACTTCACGCTATTATTTCATCTTGAAAATCCAAACAACCGATCCGAACCGTTCAAGTTGTTCTCCATATTGAAATGTGCTTGGAGACCAAATTTTACATTTTTTGGAATTTTTTTACTATTTATTAAGCTACTTTGAAAATCGCTGATCCGGGTGAACAGTAGCAAAACAGTAAAAAATTCTGGACCAATGGATCAGCGATTTTCAAAGTGGCTTAATAAATAGTAAAAAAATTCCAAAAAATGTAAAATTTGGTCTCCAAGCGATTTTCAATATGGAGATCATGTTGAACCGTTCGGATTGGTTGTTTGGATTTTCAAAATAGAAATAATGAGGCGTGGAGTAAAAACTTGTTTTACTCTATAGCTCACCATAGCCCATCCCATATATATATATATATATATATATATATATATATATATATATATATATATATATATATCTCCATTTTATTATTAAGCACGTTGGGTGTCCGATCCGCCAACGGCTATGATTGAAAGATGAAATTTCAGATTTAATCTCAACCCTCTAATCAAATAATCTGTCTTGTTTTGATTAAATGCATCTTTTTTAAGTGTAGAAATCTATATTTAGTTAAAAACATACTCGTTACACGTACAATCACACAATATATTACAATTAAAATTGAATATACTGTCTTGTAGCGACATTTTTTTTTCTTATTTCTCCTACGTTTAGCAACTTCTTTGTTTCCTTATTTTTGGTTTCCTATATCTCCTTTGTTTCTATACAAATTATCACGACAGAAAATGAAAATCAATTTTTTCTTTGTTTCCATATTTTTCTTTGTTTGTTTCTATATAGATTCCAATGGCATAATAGAAAAATCTAGAATATATTTGATTGGAGTTGTTTCTATACAAATCACCCCACACTTGGAATCAAGAAAATCAAGAATAGAAAGATTATTTTTCTAATTTTATTATATTTTTTCAATTGGAGCAATTATAATCTATTTTTCATATTTTTTTTGTTCATTTTCAGAAATGTTGGACTACATCGAAGAGAATCACACTAGCAATGATACTTCAAGATTTTTTTTCATGTTATATTTTGATCCATTTTTTTTTCATTTGTTGTTGTTTCTTTTACTGTTATTTATTATTTATTTCTCCGTTTTTTTTGTCATTTGTGTTTTTTATTTTCATTTATATATTTTTTCTTAATTCTGGGTGAAATGTCAATAAAAAAAAGTCTCTTCATATTCTATTCAATCTTATAATATCCCGTTGCAACGCACGGGCATGATACTAGTATATATATATAGAGTGAGGCTATGGTGCTATGCATAGCACCAATGGCTAGTGTACTACGGCTCAATATGGTACTTTTTAAAATTCTAATGGTCGATCCGAACCGTTCAATGTGATATCCATATGAATATGTACTTGCAAACTAAATTTTATATTTTTTCAAATTTTTTTACTATTTTTTTAAATAGGTAGAAAAATTAGTGTTTTTTGAAAATTATGGACCATCAAAATTCTACCTATCTACAAAAATAGTAAAAAAATTCGAAAAAATATAAAATTTAGTTTGCAAGTACATATTCATATGGTTATCACATTGAACGGTTCGGATCGACCGTTAGGATTTTAAAAAGTACCATATTGAGCCGTAGTACACTAGTCATCCGTGCTATGCATAGCACCATAGCCTCACTCTTATATATATATATATATATATATATATGTCATTAGATAACTTAGTCCAATATATTTTATTTTTATTTTTATTTATATATATAGTTCAACTTCCATGTGCATAAATTAAACTTCAGGACCCATTCCACCGACCACCAAACCTTATACAAGAACATTAATTAAGAAGTAATTAATGACTGGTTGGAGTCAATATAAACTTCATGTTATATATAGTTTATATATATATATTGTTTTAATAACCCTTATAGCGTGTGAATTTTCAATTTAATTCAAAGAGATGCATATATGGAATATGATAGTTAATTTACGCAAGTAACATTTGCGACAGATTTTGGAGAAACGAGATGGAGTAATATGAAACATATATAGATCAACTTAATTAATTCCTAATTATGATGCAAATGTACATCTGACATAATTGTTAAATTCCAAAAATTCAACTGATATTTTATATATTTCATCCGTGTTGTTTACACAATATTGCAATTATTTTTCCCGTCTTTTCGAACTTGAAGCCAAGTAACAAAATATATATATGTGATTTAACTTGAGAAAAGATCATGGGAAATTTTTTATTTAACCTACATATGCCACATGACAAAAGTACATGCATGTACATATAAAGAAATTAAGTGAAATAATTAGACATTTTTCCTTTTATACGATATAAAACATTACATATTGTCCTTACAACTACAAAGCCACAGCTATATATTTATCATATAAACAAATAAAAAACCCAAAGGTAAACTAATTAGAACTACATATGCACATATCATGTTGGCAGACATACAAATATGTAGCTATATATACAGAGAAGATCGAACATGATGCGCGCTACAGTAGACATATATACATATATATATAACTATTTACAACACACATACATATATACATATAACAAATGAGTTACACCACATCCTTTTTAGTACTGCATCTTCCCCATTGTATGTGTGAAACATCCTGAAATTTTAAGTCCCTGCATTGTGATAGCATGTTTTTATTCTGCAATGCTCTTTCCCAGGGCATGCAGGGTGCCTTATCTGTCAATATATACATAATTTATACAATTAATTAATCAGTTTATTCTCTATCTTGTAATTAACGGTAATAAAGACATTAGCAAGACTGGCAAGGATGTGTGTGTGTGTGTAGTTAACAGTACACAAGTTATGACTTATGATGATGCATGATAACTATATATAATAAGTTAAAACTTGTTGCACATATATTTCCAAAATGATAAAAGGCGTGTGCACGAGCGCGCACACACACTAACAACACCAAGCAAGAAGAAGAAGAATGTATCTTAACTGGTGGTTTTGTTGGCCTTGGTCGACAAGGAGAGCTCATCTTCTGGTTAGAAAAAATAATCGGCTTCAATTTAATTATATTCTGTTCCTCTCTCTATACAGAAATCTGATTCTGAGTTGCCATGCATATTTATAGCAAAATCTTAACATGTGTAATTGGATGGAATATACCCCTATTCTCAGATCATTTCAAAGCAGTCAAGTTAACAGCTAGTGAATTTGGCATGGAAAAACAACTGAGTTGCTATTGAATTTTCTGTAAATAGTTTGTAAATTACGTCAAATCTTCTGAATGCAATTTTTCGACTGAGTCATCCTACATATATATATATATGTTAATTAGTCAAATTTGTTCATTGCCAGATAATTAATTGACTTCCATATATATATAAATAGTTTGTTGTTTCCTTCAAATTTTCTACTTTGAATTAATGTCATTCACCAAGAATGTTCTTAACTTACAGGGAATGTCCAAACTAATTCCATTCATATGTTCTAAACGAAAAGTTCCATGCATGGAAGTACCTACACTTGTATATATAATATCTTCATTATTGCATTTGAAGAACAGGTCAGGGGTGTTTACACCTTCAAAAGTTAGTACCTTTTTTAAAACTTAAAATGCACAATTAATGCCACGATCTTTAAAAGTTGAAACAATTCAGATTTAAGAAAAATATAACTTAAATTTCAAATAATCAGACTGCTGGTAAAAGTTATATTTATGTAGCGTCCTAGCACACAATTTACAAATACTTTTAAATTTATGTTATGAACATTTTAATAGTTTTAAAGTTTGAAGTTTTGAAGTTGTTAATTTTTTAGCCTGCTGTGCCATAGTTCCTCCCACATAACACTTTCTTCTTCTTCTTTTTTTCTCTCTTTTTTATGCAATAGTAATACTCATTTTTTTTACTATGCCATCTCTTATATATATACACGCTTCATGGACAAATACACTGTTTTTTTTTTTTTTTTAAATAACGTGGTAGAGGCTACCAGGTGGGAGAACAAATACACTGTTAATCTATATTTAGAAACAGCATATCAGAATTTAGTAGGCTTTCTCTTGTTCAATATTCATACTTCATATGCTAATTGTAATTTTATAGGAAATACAAAGACAGGTAATAATTCATTAATTACCAATAAATCAGTGCACGATGAATTTATACTTGAATTTAGCGAACACTTTCTCGTAGGATTTGATCTCGAATTGTTATGGATTTCATATGTCAAGGCTAAAAGGTGCTACCAAAATAATCTAAATTGACCCCGCTATATCCACTACAGCAAAACAGGACATCCGCGACCGGCATCAGCGACCGATCCATTCGCCGGTCGCGGAAGACCCGAAAAAAAAATTAAAAAAAATAAAATAAAAGATTTTCGGAGACGGACTCTTCAGAGACCGGCGTCAATTGTCTTCTGAGACCGATTTGGCCCGGTCGCAGAAAGGTGCCTTCTAAAATTTACACGCGCGAGTTTTTCTGTCTCCTCCCGCCTCCCTCCTCCCGCATTTTAGGTTTAGCCCAAAAAAAATAAAACTCGCGCTATCCCGCCTCCCGCCGCCCGACCCCCCGCCCACAGGCCTCGCCGCCCGACCCCTCCGCCCGATCCCAGGCCGACACCTCCGTCCACATTCCTCGCCGCCCGACCCTGACCCCTCTGCCCGATCCCCAGCCTAGGCACTGTGCTCCACCGGCGACTGGCCAACACCCGACACCTTCACATTCCTCACCTAGGCACCGTGCTCCACCGGCGACTGGCCAACTCCATGGGCCACCGAGCTCTGATCTTACCGCCGCCTCCCTCTTGCCAACACAAACGCGCCAAATCGACCCTATCGCACCAACACAGACGAGGTTAGTTCTTTGAGACAAGCCCTTTAAATTTCATGTCGTGTAGAAAATTCATTGCCTTCTCGAATTCACTATTCAAATCTGGTGCCTTCTCAATTTCACATTGAAAATCTGGTGCCCTTTGCCATAGATACAAAAACGAACAAGTAAAAAATCTGGTGCCCTTTGAAAATCTGGTGCCCTTTGGCTTGCTTATTCTTAATTTGATCATTTTAAAGAAATTAGGGGTAAATAAGTGGAGATACTTTAGAACCTATTAAAGAGGAAAATTAAAAAATAAATTAGGGGTAATGTTGTCTATGATATGGCTGAATTAGACTTATTTGGTTGAATTGAGACACAAACTCTTGGAGAAATTTTCTTCTATGTAACATATATGTATGTCTGTAGCTTGGTGCAAATTGGAGAAAAACGAGGGGTTCTTTGCAAATGTTGGGTTGAAATAGAGGAGGTACTGAAAGCTTTAAAATAATTTAATATCTTGATTGCGTTTAAAAATGTAGGTACTGAAAGCTTCTAATGGAGGCTTCCATAAATTGTAACCAGGTTCATTTCTAGCCTAAATTTTTTAACCCTATATGCTATATGGTTGTTTACTGAATCTATATGCTATATGGTCGTTATCTCTGTTTCAAAACCAAATTCATCATTTAAATTCCATAACTATAAGTTAAGTTATGCATTATGTTTGTTAATTATCACAGGGAGCTTTGGAGACAATGACAATCATTTTAAGTGCAACAACAATTATTTTAATTTGTTTGATTAGGTGAGTTCTAACTTCTTTGTTGTAAAATTCTACTTGTTTGATTACATGTAAAACAGATTAGACTTAAGAAATTTACTTCATGTATTGTTTGAATTAGTTTCTCGATGTTTATGTTTTATTGTGATGTTTTATTGTGATGGTATATTGTTATGTTTATGTTTTACGTGTGGTACCATTTATTAAATGGGGGAAAAGTAAATAACAAAAAATGGGTTCAATAGTTGTTATATTTGTTTGGTACATTTCGTACCGATTGGAGAAAAGAAAACAAACAGTAAATGCCAAAAAAAAAAAAAAATTACCCTTCTGCGACCGACTATGGACTCATCAGCGACCGTCCAATCGGTCTCTGATGCTCCTCCCGTCACGTCAACATATACCATCAGAGACCGATCTAACCGGTCTCTATTGGGTTATCTGCGACCGGCGACAAACCCTTCTGCGACCGGTGACGTCAGCGGGGAGGTATCAGCGACGATGCCAACTGCGACCGTTACATCTGCGACCGATTTCTGTCTTCTGAGACCGATTTCTGTCTTCTGCGACCGGCGACATACTTATCTGCGACCGATTTGGCCGGTCGCCCGAGATTTTTATTAATACCCTAAAAAAAAAAAAATATTAAAAATGCCCTCAGTTTTAAAAAAAATTTAAAAATGCCCTAACCGCCCCATAATGGGGCGGTCCACTTATGGCAGAAAACCGCCCTATTTCTGGGCGGTCCACCTCCTCCAGAAAACCGCCCAGAGATGGGGCGGTTCAGTGTTTTTTTTTTTTCAGATTTTATATATTTTTATAAGGAAATTGTATATTGATGTATATATATTTTAAGATGTATATATTGTTTAGATATATTTTTCTTTTTTAAGATATATATATTGTTAAGATATATATATTGTTAAGATGTATATATTTTTAATGATTTAAGATGTATATATTTTTAAGACGTAGGTATTTTTATTGTTGTTTGTACTAATTATTAATGATTTATGTTGTATATTGTATTCTTTGAAGTATTTATTCCATCTAGTTATTGTTTATTTATGTTTTATGTTGTCAATCTGTGCATATTTAATTGCGTTATGAAAATAACAAAACTGAAGCATATAAAATAGTTACAAACTACGAATTAAATCAGTTCACAAACTCATCGATGACGACCGAACAAATTTAGAAATCGACGAGTTCTGGATCTGCTTCCAGTCTGTTGTGCGACACTACTACCGCTACCGGATGCCTCTGCATGACTACTACCGCTACCGGTGGCCTCAGCAACAACTCTAGCATTTTCTCTTTCGTTGGCTTCGTTGATGACCTCTGCATTCCAGTTCACAAAAAATGATATGTTATTGAAATCGAAAAATATAAAATGAATTATAAAATACAAGATGAAATGTACCTGCTCGCTGCCTGTCACAAGTTGAACGGCGAGCCTGATGTCCCATTCGCCTACCCTGCATCTCATCCATTGTCATTACAGCACGCTTGTGGGGCCTTCTCCCTTTCCTGATATAAAAAGAAGTTAAATAACTATATGAAAAAGATGGTCAGTGCATATACAAAGTATTCTCCCTAACCTGATCTTCTTGGGTGGGTTGAGTTCATCCCCAACGTAGGCTGGCCAAGCATGCTGGTTGGGATAAGGATGGAAGGATGCACCCCAAGTACTCGCAAGGTAATCGGTACGGTACATGTCGGCGACAAAATCATCCTCACGGAAGTTTCTCACTCGGCACACCGCCATAACATGAGAACAAGGTAGGTGAGCTAGTTGGATTCCTTGGCATGTACATGTTACAGTATTGTCCACTCCGATAATGACAACATACTTGTATGGTCTTTTAATAAACTCCATAGTCTCATCTGCTCTACGGCTGGTTGGAACATACTCATTCGGAGAGTGCACTTCGAATTCCAAGGTGCGATCCCCATACGGGACAACGGTCATAACTGAACCCTTCTCCCTATGTTTACGTAGTTTGCCCTCCACCCTTGTTGAAAATGCCTGGTTCCTGAAGAGTAATTCTCGTGCTTTAACACGCCGGTCAACGAACCATGCATTTAGCTTGTAGAAAGTGTCCTCCACAATGGCTGCCACGGGCAACATCCGGCTCTGCTTGAAAACAGCATTCAAGGACTCGGACCCATTTGTCGTCATTATTCCCCATCTCCAACCTCCATCTTTTGCTTGAAATATTTTCTCATATGCGGGTGCTTCTTGCAGATCTCTCGGATTATTTTTCCCCACCTTGAGTAAGTACGAATTTTCCTTCGGACAGTACTACACAGAAATAAATTTTCAGATTAGAAAAATATAAGTAAATAGTTTATTAAAATTTCATCTAAAATATACATACCTTGGCAAACTCTTTGAACATCTCTTCCAGCCTCCTCGGCTTCTTCCTTCTGCATCCAATTTTAAATGTATCTGCAACCCTCGGCTCTCGGACGGTGGTACAGAAGGAAATCTGGCTTGGATTACGGGTTGAATAGGAGGCGGCGGCGGCGGCGGTGGTAGGTCGGTGGTATAATCAGTGGTGTAATCAGTGGTATAATCAGCGGTGTAATCAGCGGTGTAATCAGCGGTGTAATCAGTATGAACGGGTGGTGCATGACCGAAGTTTCGGTCACCCGAGTTGTCATAACCCGAGTGTTCAAAACCCGAGTGCTGCTGCACCGGGCTATCATGACCTGTATTGTCCGTAGAAGGTCCAACCCCGGACCGACGCAAGACCTTTCTGGAATATAACTCCATTATCGGGGTACCCGCAGATTGAAAAGTATTATAAACACATCTCCAACCATCCTCATCTGTTATTGGATACTTTACATAGTAAGGTCTATCCCTCCCTGTGTCAACCCGAGTAACTAAATCTATGTCATACCGGTTGTTGTTTACACCAATCCTTTCGAATACCTTTTGCTTAAGTTCCATAAATGAGGTGTTTTCGTTAACCTCAAAGCCGTGGGTTGGATCTTTCGTGTAATATACTCCCTCCACACCCACCACGAACTTCCCGCCCATATGCAGTGTAACCAACATTTTGATAGCTGCATTAATAAACAATTTTTTTATCACTTACAAAATAACAATACACAATTAAATTATTAGTAAACAACAACAATTAAAATTATATTAAAATAAAAAAAAATTACAAAAATAATAATAAATAATCTACAGTAATCTACAGTAATCTACAGTGAGCTACAGTAATCTACAGTGATCTACAGTATCTACAGTAATCTACAGTGAGCTACAGTAATCTACAGTAATCAACAGTAAGCTACAGTATCTACAGTAATCAACAGTAACCTACAGTAAGCTACAGTAATCTACAGTATCTACAGTAATCTACAGTAATCAGCAGTAACCTACAGTAATCTACAGTATCTACAGTAACCTACAGTAATACACATTAACTAAATAATAATAAAATAAAATTATAAAAAATACCTTCGGAGCACAGTAAAGAGCGAGAGGCGGGGCGAGAGCGAAAATGAAGTGTGAGGGAGAGAGTGCGCAGTTTTATGGGATTTTATAGTATGTATAGTGGACCGCCCCATAGGGGGGCGGTTTTCTCGGCCAACAGAACCGCCCAACCATAGGGCGGTTTGGCGGGTATGGTGAACCGCCCCATCATGGGGCGGTTAGGGTATTTTTAAATTTTTTTTAAAATTGAGGGTATTTTTATTATTTTTTTTTTTTTTTAGGGTATTAATAAAAATCTCGGGCCGGTCGCAGATGAGTGTTTTTCCTGTAGTGATCTAATATTTCATACTTCCTTCGTATATGGCGCACAACCCACTCAAAAATAAAAAATAAATTAGATGATATTAGAGATTATCATCTGTCTTTATTACATATTTTAGGCTATAAAATTTGCTAAGTTAAAAGTTTCCTTGTGGTTTTTCCGTAAGTATTATTTATATATATTTTTGCACGGCATCAAAAGGGTATCAACCAGACAGTCTGAATGTAAATTAAGTATTCATTTTCTTTGGAACATCATACACTATATCACAAAATAATTTGAAATATCACAATTATATAAATGATTCCGAAAGAGATATTCAAAATGATAAATGAATTAAAATGGAAAGGTCCACCCAACACAAATAAATTATTTAATTTTTAATTTGTTATGATGGTCTCCTTAATTATATCCACTAATTTTTTAATTTGTTCCCAGCTGCAGTGCTGCATGCATTTGTTTAAATTCATTATGATAAACTTTGATGCTAGTTGCCAAATTAATAATCAGTCTTATACAAGATTTTTAGCTATAAAGATTACTAATCAAATATTAATTAATGATGCTTGACCCACACAAAAGACGAGGTTAATTATATTCATGGATATATAGTTTGGTTTTATGGGGATCTTATAGCTAGTTTCCAAGAATTTGCCTCTGACTTTATGTAAATCTTGAATTTTTTATACCAGATTACCAGCTAGCTAGCGGATTCCTTTTCTAAATTATTTGACTTCAGTGTTTAAGGAAACATTTGGAAGGCCAAAAGAACTTATCAAGAAGTTTGAATTCTTCAAATTCATGAGCGTGAATTTTCAATTTAATTCAAAGAGGAGATGCATGGAATATGATAGTTAATTTACGCAAGTTCAGTTGTTGAAGTATGATGATTCTAGGATATTCTTTGTACTGTTCTTTAACATTTCGTACTTAATTTGAATAGAAATGAACGATTATATCACACTTATGTAAATTACCAACAAAATATATATAGTAGATTACCTGCACCTTTCATAGCAATCAACTAAATAGTATATATGAATGATATCCATATAGCAAATGTCAATTAATTAACTGGCGCCGAAATTTTTAAATATACCCTCAATAAAAAAAAATAAACCAAAAGATTATTGTTTCTGTAAAATTCGATATTTATCCGAACCGCAATGACAAATGGCGTCCCGCAAGACTGGGCCCCCAAAAAAATTCAATTATTACGTTGAGTTTAAATATATTTGTTTAATAATTTTCAAAAATAGAAAGAACAATTAATAATTTGAATAGATAATAAGAAAGGCTCATATATCTTTTGGTTTTGTTGGTTTTTTCTGTTTTTCTTTACGAGAGACGTTTTCTACTCTCTCTCTCTTTTTCTTTTTTTTTCTTTTTTCTTACTTGTTTGTAAATACACAAAGGGATTTAATCTTTAAACCCCTAAACAATGTAACCAATTGCGGTTAATCAAATAGGAGCATGACTCCTGTTCTTACTCAAAAGAAAAAAAAATTGAGAAAATTAAGATCATGGGAACATGCTTTTATTCAACATACATATCCCACATGACAACAGTCCATGTACATATATATATATATTTTTAAAGTAGTGGAATATATCCACAGATTTCATATAGAAATCAGAACTGACTTGGTACATAAAACACGTACCACAAGCCAAATCAGCCTTACATCTGATTAGTTACAAAAATAAGCAATCCAACATAGGAGGTAATTAAACATCATCCAGCAGAGCAGACAACAAAGCAACAAGTAACAATATAACAACTAAAAGACTAATCATCAAGTAGA
This sequence comes from Carex kokanica, assembly GCA_025461125.1. Taxonomy (NCBI): domain Eukaryota; kingdom Viridiplantae; phylum Streptophyta; class Magnoliopsida; order Poales; family Cyperaceae; genus Carex; species Carex kokanica. Next base: position 300,734 of record JAJGRX010000981.1, on the reverse strand, counting down.
TTCCAATCAACAGAGTCTTTCCCAGCCAAGGCGTCTCTAGACATTTGATTTTGGGGGCTGCCATGCCCAAAAGCCTCCTGAGAAGTCTCCAAAAAGTCCTCCTGGTACTCTTCCACCTCTGCCATGTTCACCAGAACCTCCACTCACTACTACAGAAATGGTAATCCTATACTGCACATCGTACACGGTTTTGCCAATTTTATATAAAAACCGTGTACCAAATAGGTTTTTTTGAAAGCCCGAAAAATCTGTGGGAATCCTTCACGGATATTTATTAAAGAATCTGTAGAATTGTTTGGAAAAAAGACCGTGTAGGATTTATTAGAGAGCTACACGGATATTCAACAAAAATCCGTATAGGAATAGCTACACGGATTTTTGATAATAAATCCGTGTAGAAAGATAAGAATTGTACACTGATTGTTTTATAAATAGCCGTGTATGAATTTTTAGAGAGCTACACGATTTTTGAGTATAAATCCGTGTAGAAAAGTCTTTGTAAGGTTTTGTGCAGTAAAATTAATTAGTATTTTATTTTTGGTATAAAAGGCCTTCTCCTTCCAGCGCCGTTTTGATCAAATAATTAATACTGTCTCTCTCTCTCTCTCTCTGTTGAATGTTGATCTGATTTCTACAAAGGCTAGCAGCTGGGATCTAAGATGTTTGAAGTTTGTATTTTCTCCTCTCTATCTTTCTAAGGTTAGTATATATATACATGTACATAAAAAGTTAGTATATATATATACATATACATGTGTGTGTGTGTATATATGTATATATATATACACACACATATACATGTATACACACACACACGAGATAGGCTAATATGCTTTTAGTAGCATATGGCCCGATATGCTTCCAACTCAAAATCGGATTTTCGAAGTTCAAACGGTCGATCCGAACCGTTCAAGTTGTTCTCCATATTGAAATCTACTTGGAGACCAAATTTTACATTTTTTAGAATTTTTTTACTATTTATTAAGCCACTTTGAAAATTGCTGATCCAGTGGTCCAGAATTTGAAAGCACTGTTTTTACTGTTCATCCGGATCAGCAATTTTCAAAGTGGCTTAATAAATAGTAAAAAAATTCCAAAAAATGTAAAATTTGGTCTCCAAGCAGATTTCAATATGGAGAACAACTTGAACGGTTCGGATTGACCGTTTGGACTTCGAAAATCTGATTTTGAGTTGGAAGCATATCGGGCCATATGCTACTAAAAGCATATTAGCCTATCTCCACACACACACACACACACATATACATGTATAGACACACACACACACACACACACACACATATACTTGTATATATACACACATATACATGTACATATATATGTGTGTGTGTGTACATATACATGTATATGTATATATATAGAGACATGTACATGTATACATACATACATACACACACACACACACACACACACACATGTACATATAAAGTTAGTATATGCCACATGACAACAGTACATGCATGTACATATAAAGAAATTAAGTGAAATAATTAGACATTTTTCCTTTTATACGATATAAAACATTACATATTGTCCTTACAACTACAAAGCCACAGCTATATATTTATCATATAAACAAATAAAAAACCCAAAGGTAAACTAATTAGAACTACATATGCACATATCATGTTGGCAGACATACAAATATGTAGATCGAACATGATGCGCGCTACAGTAGACATATGTACATATATATAACTATTTACAACACACATACATATATACATATAGACATATATACATATAGACATATAACAAATGAGTTACACCACATCCTTTTTAGTACTGCATCTTCCCCATTGTATGTGTGAGACATCCTGAAATTTTAAGTCCCTGCATTGTGATAGCATGTTTTTATTCTGCAACGCTCTTTCCCAGGACATGCAGGGTGTCTTACCTGTCAATATATACATAATTTATACAATTAATTAATCAGTTTATTCTCTATCTTGTAATTAACGGTAATAAAGACATTAGCAAGACTGGCAAGGATGTGTGTGTGTGTAGTTAACAGTACACAAGTTATGACTTATGATGATGATAACTATATATATATAAAAAGTTAAAAACTTGTTGCACATAAATTTCCAAAATGATAAAAGGTGTGTGCACGAGCGCGCACACACACTAACAGCACCAAGCAACAAGAAGAAGAATGCATCTTAACTGGTGGTTTTGTTGGCCTTGGTCGACAAGGAGAGCTCATCTTCTGGTTAGAAAAAATAATCGGCTTCAATTTATATTCTGTTCCTCTCTCTATACAGAACTCTGATTCTGAGTTGCCATATTTATAGCAAAATCTTAACATGTGTAATTGGATGGAATATACCCCTATTCTCATATCATTTCAAAGCAGTCAAATTAACAGCTAGTGAATTTGGCATGGAAAAACAACTGAGTTGCTATTGAATTTTCTGTAAATAGTTTGTAAATTACGTCAAATCTTCTGAATGTAATTTTTCGACTGAGTCATCCTACATATATATGTTAATTAGTCAAATTTGTTCATTGCCAGATAATTAATTGACTTCCATATATATATAAATAGTTTGTTGTTTCCTTCAAAATTTCTACTTTGAATGTCATTCACCAAGAATGTTCTTAACTTACAGGGAATGTCCAAACTAATTCCATTCATATGTTCTAAACGAAAAGTTCCATGCATGGAAGTACATACACTTGTATAATCTCTTCATTATTGCATTTGAAGAACAGGTCAGGGGTGTTTACACCTTCAAAAGTTAGTACCTTTTTTAAAACTTAAAATGCACAATTAATGCCACGACCTTTAAAAGTTAAAACAATTCAAATTTAACAAAAATATAACTTACATTTCAAATAATCAGACTGCTGGTAAAAGTTATATTTATGTAGCGTCCTAGCACACAATTTACAAATACTTTTAAATTTATGTTATGAACATTTTAATAGTTTTAAAGTTTGAAGTTTTGAAGTTGTTAATTTTTTAGCCTGCAGTGCCATAGTTCCTCCCACATAACACTTTCTTCTTCTTTTTCTCTTTTTTTTTATGCAATAGTAATACTCATTTTTTTTTTACTATGCCATCTCTTATATACGCTAGCTTCATGGACAAATACACTGTTTTTTTTTTTTTTTTTTTTTTTGAAATAACGTGGTAGATAAAAGGGTATCAACCAGACAGTCTGAATGTAAATTAAGTATTCATTTTCTTTGGAACATCATATATACACTATATCACAAAATAATTTGAAATATCATAATTATATAAATGATTCCGAAAGAGATATTCAAAAGGATAAATGAATTAAAATGGAAAGGTCCACCCAACACAAATTTATTATTTAATTTTTAATTTGTTATGATGGTCTCCTTATATCCACTTATTTTTTTTAATTTGTTCCCAGCTGCAGTGCTGCATGCATTTGTTTTAAATTCATTATGATAAACTTTGATTCTAGTTGCCAAATTAATAATCAGTCTTATACAAGATTTTTAGCTATAAAGATTACTAATCAAATATTAATTAATGATGCTTGACCCACACAAAAGACGAGGTTAATTATATTCATGGATATATAGTTTGGTTTTATGGGGATCTTATAGCTAGTTTCCAAGAATTTGCCTCTGACTTTATGTAAATCTTGAATTTTTTATACCAGATTACCAGCTATCACTACTACAGAAATGGTCATCGTACACTGCACATTGTACACGGTTTTGCCAATTTTATATAAAAACCGTGTACTAAATTGGTTTTTTGAAAGTCCGAAAAATCTGTGGGAAGCCTGCACGGATATTTATTAAAGAATCCGTGAAGAATTGCTTGGAAAAAATGACCGTGTAGAATTTATTAGAGAGCTACACGGATATTCAACAAAAATCCGTGTACGCATAGCTACACGGATTTTTGATAATAAATCCGTGTAGAAAGATAAGAATTGTACACGGCTATTTATAATATATATCCGTGTATGAATGGTAGAGAGCTACACGGTTTTTTGATCAAATATCCGTGTAGAAAGGGTAATACTACACGGATTGTTTTTTAAATAACCGTGTATGAATAGTTAGAGAGCTACACGGATTCTTAAGTATAAATCCGTGTAGAAAAGTCTTTCTAGGGTTTTGGATCCAGTAAAATTAATTAGTATTTTATTTTTGGTATAAAAGGCATTCTCCTTCCAGCGCCGTTTTGATAAAGTAATCTATATTGTCTCTCCCTCGCTCTCTCTGTATTGAATGTGTTGATCTGATTTCTGCAAAGGCTAGTAGCTGGGATCAGATATTTTTGAAGTTTTATTTTCTCCTCTCTATCTTTCTAAGGTTAGTATATATATATATATATATATATATTTTTCTTTTTCTTCCTCTAATTTTCTGTTACTTATTATTGCTTATTTAGGTCATGTGTAATTCATGTATGCTTGATTTCTTAAGATAATGCAAAAACGGCAGAAAGTTCGGCTGAGCGGGAGTCGAAGCGTGGAGGCAACTACGCAAAAGCGGGGGAAAGTCGGCTGAGCGGGGAGCCGAAGCGTGGGGGCGGCCACGTTTGAAAAAAAATTGAAATTTGAAAAAGTTTGAAATTTGAAAATTTTGAAATTTGAAAAAAAATTGAAATTTTAAAGGAGAATTTTTGTTCTCTATTATGTATGCATGCACATATATGTTAATAAAATGTATTTTTTATTGGAGATGCAATATGTTGGAGACCTTTAACAAAGAGGCATCATGTCATGGATCACATGTGCTCTCTTCTTTTTGATATGTTGGATCTAATACGCCTTAGTTTGTATGAAATTCTTGTCCAAACTAGATCATAACCAAGCGTTTTGGCAACATGAGCCCAACTTGGCGAAATTGGGCCAAAGCTTCATCACATGCTTACTAAGTGGTAAGGACATAACTTGACCTACAAACATTGTATTGGATCTAACTTGAGTATATGTTATATGTGGATCACATGGGATTGCATGTGTACAAGAGGCAATATGTATATATATGTTGATGCTTTTATCTTTTATTTTTGTTATATATGTTGATATTAGAATTTTATTCTTTTATGGTTTCGGTTAGAATTTTGTAATGATAAATATGGATTTGTATAATTTTGTAATGCTGAATATGAATTTGTATAATTTCATGTACATGAATTTTAAATTGCTATCTGAAAAATTTAAATACTGGCTAGCAAAACAAGAGGCTAGCAAAAAAAAAAAAACTAAAAAAAAAATTATAAGACAACCCTACACGGATATTTAACAAAATTCCGTGTAAGAATAGTAATTTATAAAATAATTCATGCACGAATACAAAAAAAAAATTTAGTTAATTCTACACGGATATTTAACTAAAGTCCGTGTATGATAGTTCAGAGAGCTACACGGATATTTAGTTAAAAGTCCGTGTACAAAGATGAGAGCTACACGGATGTTTAGTTAAAAGTCCGTGTAGAAAGAGGAGAGCTACACGGATATTTAGTTAAATGTCCGTGTAGAAAGAGGAGAGCTACACGGCTGTTTATGTTACAATCCGTGTAGCTCAGATTTGGAGAGCGTCACTGGCAAGGAATTGAACACGGTTGTTTATGTAATAATCCGTGTAGCTCTCAGGAATTGTACACGGGTAAATATCCGTGTATAATTTTTTCAGGAATTATACACCCTCACACTCCACACGGTAGGAAATCCGTGTAGCTCCCTTGTTTATGTCCGTTTGCAATCTCTATTTTTGTAGTAGTGTATATAGCGGATTCCTTTTCTAAATTATTTGACTTCAGTGTTTAAGGAAACATTTGGAAGGCCAAAAGAACTTATCAAGAAGTTTGAATTCTTCAAATTCATGAGCGTGAATTTTCAATTTAATTCAAAGAGGAGATGCATGGAATATGATAGTTAATTTACGCAAGTTCAGTTGTTGAAGTATGATGATTCTAGGATATTCTTTGTACTGTTCTTTAACATTTCGTACTTAATTTGAATAGAAATGAACGATTATATCACACTTATGTAAATTACCAACAAAATATAGTAGATTACCTGCACCTTTCATAGCAATCAACTAAATAGTATATATGAATGATATCCATATACAAATGTCATTTAATTAACTGGGGCCGAAATTTTTAAAGATACCCTCAATAAAAAAAATAAACTAAAAGATTATTGTTTCTGTAAAATTCGATATTTATCTGGACCGCAATGACAATAGCGTCCCGCAAGACTGGGCCCCCAAAAAAATTCAATTATTACGTTGAGTTTAAATATATTTGTTTAATAATTTTCAAAAATAGAAAGAATAATTAATAATTTGAATATATAATAAGCAGTGTTCTAAATAGCGCGCTATAGCGTTTTTGGACCCCAAACGCTACGCTATGACATCAAAATGCGCTATTTGCGTTACGGCCGCTATAGCGGTCCGCTATTTGCGCTATACAATATGGGTTTTTTTAAGCAATTTATATGGATTTTAAATAAAGACCCAAAAAAGCTCAAACCGGAATTGAATTTGTTGCTACTTACTACAGATAAATCAATTTGAAATTGGGAATAGAAATTGAAATTTCAATAGAAAAAAAGTCCAAACCGAAATTAAAATTTGAAAAGAAAAAAATAGATTATGTCATGAATCATGATGCTTAAGATATTTTTAATAGGAAAAATCGATAGTTTATGATATTACTATGGATATTTTGAACCGCAATTTGGACTTTGTACAAATTCAATATGAATATTATATTTCTTAATTACTTTGGTGTTATTTATTGTTCTATGAGACTTTAGATAGTGTTGATATTTAGTACAAATATTGAATATACGGAATGTAAAAAAAAAACTACTATTTGAAATAGCTTCCGCTATCTATTCGCTATAGCTTTTTTTGTAGCCTTCCCGCTATGACGCTATAAACGTTATTTAGAACCTTGATAATAAGAAAGGCTCATATATCTTTTGGTTTTGTTGGTTTTTTCTGTTTTTCTTTACGAGAGACGTTTTCTACTATGTTTTTTTTTTCTTACTCGTTTGTAAATACACCAAGGGGTTTAATCTTTCAACCCCTAAGCAATGTAACCAATTGCGGTTAATCAAATAGGAGCATGACTCCTGTTTTTACTCAAAAAAAAAATTGAGAAAATTAAGATCATGGGAACATGCTTTTATTCAACATACATATCCCACATGATGACAACAGTCCATGTACACACACATATATTTTAAAAGGTAGTGGAATATATCCACATATTTCATATAGAAATCAGAACTGACTTGAACTTGGTACATAAAACATGTACCAAAAGCCAAATCAGCCTTACATCTGTTTAGTTACAAAAATAAGCAATCCAACATAGGAGGTAATTAAACATCATCCTGCAGAGCAGATAACAAAGCAACAAGTAACAATATAACAACTAAAAGACTAATCACCAAGTAGATCATTCCAATCAACAGAGTCTTTCTCAGCCAAGGCGTCTCTAGACATTTGATTTTGGGGGCTACCATGCCCAAAAGCCTCCTGAGAAGTCTCCAAAAAGTCCTCCCGGTACTCTTCCACCTCTGCCATGTTCACCAGAATCTCCACTGCAGTAGATCCTTAACGTCAGAATGCATAATAAGACTCAAATTTAAATAAGAATCATTATCTTTAGACATACACCAAAAATTGTATGTAAATGTACATTTGCGACAGATTTTGGAGAAACGAGATGGAGTAATATGAAACATATATAGATCAACTTAATTAATTCCTAATTATGATGCAAATGTACATCTGACATAATTGTTAAATTCCAAAAATTCAACTGATATTTTATATATTTTATCCGTGTTGTTTACACAATTAATATTGCAATTATTATTCCCGTCTTTCCGAACTTGAAGCCAAGTAACAAAATATATATAGGTGATTTAACTTGAGAAAAGATCGTGAGAAATTTTTTATTTAACCTACATAGGATATGCCACACGACAACAGTACATGCATGTACACATAAAGAAATTAAGTGAAATAATTAGACATTTTTCCTTTTATACGATATAAAACATTACATGTTGTCCTTACAACTACAAAGCCACAGCTATATATTTATCATATAAACAAATAAAAAACCCAAAGGTAAACTAATTAGAACTACATATGCACATATCATTTTGGCAGACATATATACAAATATGTAGCTATATATACAGAGAAGATCGAACATGATGCGCGCTACAGTAGACATATATACATATATATAACTATTTACAACACACATACATATATACATATATACATATAACAAATGAGTTACACCACATCCTTTTTAGTACTGCATCTTCCCCGTTGTATGTGTGAGACATCCTGAAATTTTAAGTCCCTGCATTGTGATAGCATGTTTTTATTCTGCAACGCTCTTTCCCAGGACATGCAGGGTGTCTTACCTGTCAATATATACATAATTTATACAATTAATTAATCAGTTTATTCTCTATCTTGTAATTAACGGTAATAAAGACATTAGCAAGACTGGCAAGGATGTGTGTGTGTGTAGTTAACAGTACACAAGTTATGACTTATGATGATGACAACTATATATAAAAAGTTAAAACTTGTTGCACATATATTTCCAAAATGATAAAAGGTGTGTGCACGAGCGCGCGCACACACTAACAGCACCAAGCAAGAAAAAGAAGAATGTATCTTAACTGGTGGTTTTGTTGGCCTTGGTCGACAAGGAGAGCTCATCTTCTGGTTAGAAAAAATAATCGGCTTCAACTTAATATATATATTCTGTTCCTCTCTCTATACAGAAATCTGATTCTGAGTTGCCATGCATATTTATAGCAAAATCTTAACATGTGCAATTGGATGGAATATACTCCTATTCTCAGATCATTTCAAAGCAGTCAAGTTAACAGTTAGTGAATTTGGCATGGAAAAACAACTGAGTTGCTATTGAATTTTCTGTAAATAGTTTGTAAATTACGTCACTGTGTATCTCGGGTATTATGGAGAAATTTTCTGAATGCAATTTTAGGACTGAGTCATCCTACATTTTTTTAACATATGTATTTTGGTCATAGCATACATTATTACAAAGAGAGGGAAAGAGAGAAACATAAGAGTTTAAATTAAGACATGCCTGATACTCCAATTTATTATCTAAAATTTTAATATTTAAACCAGTACCTAACTGAAATTGGCAGCCAATATATATCAAGCATGTAAGTGCAGTAACATTTTTTGAAACAGAAGCAGATATTTAATTTGTTCTATGTATGTATGTATCATACACCGCTTAATTGCTGTTGAATTCTTAAATTAATGTCCCATATTTTTTTATCAGTAAATAAATTATATCTACTAGTCATGCAATTACTACTAGTGGCTGGAAAGCGCGCATGTGCTTAATTAGTCAAATTTGTTCATTGCCAGATAATTAATTGACTTCCATATATATATATATATATATATATATGTGTATATATATATATATATATATATATAGAGATAGGCTAATATGCTTTTAGTAGCATATGGCCCGATATGCTTCCAACTCAAAATCGGATTTTCAAAGTCCAAACGGTCGATCCGAACCGTTCAAGTTGTTCTCCATATTGAAATCTGCTTGGAGACCAAATTTTACATTTTTTGGAATTTTTTTACTATTTATTAAGCCACTTTGAAAATTGCTGATCTGGGTGAATAGTAAAAACAGTGCTTTCAAATTCTGGATCATCGGATCAGCAATTTTCAAAGTGGCTTAATAAATAGTAAAAAAATTCCAAAAAATGTAAAATTTGGTCTCCAAGTAGATTTCAATATGTAGATCAACTTGAACGGTTCGGATCGACCGTTTGGACTTTGAAAATTTGATTTTGAGTTGGAAGCATATCGGGCCATATGCTACTAAAAGCATATTAGCCTATCTCTATATATATATGTGTATATATATATATATATATATATGTGTATATATATATATATATATATGTGTATATATATATATATATATAGGGATGGGCTATGGTGAGCTATGGAGTAAAACAAGTTTTTACTCCATGCCTCAATATTTCCATTTTGAAAATTCAAACAACCGATCCGAACCGTTCAAGTTGTTCTTCATATTGAAATGTGCTTGGAGACCAAATTTTACATTTTTTGGAATTTTTTTACTATTTATTAAGCCACTTTGAAAATCGCTGATCCATTGGTCCAGAAATTTTTACTGTTTTTTACTATTCATAAGGATTTTCAGATTTTCAAAGTGGCTTAATAAATAGTAAAAAAATTCCAAAAAATGTAAAATTTGGTCTCCAAGCACATTTCAATATGAAGAACATGTTGGAAGGTTCGAATCGACTATTTGAACTTTGAAAATGAAGATATGGCGTGAAGTACAAAGTCGTTTTACTCTATAGCTCACCATAGCCCATCCCTATATATATATATATGTATATATATATATATAGGGATGGGCTATGGTGAGCTATGGAGTAAAACGAGTTTGTACTTCACGCCATATTTCCATCTTGAAAATCCAAACAACCGATCCGAACCGTTCAAGTTGTTCTCCATATTGAAATGTGTTTGGAGACCAAATTTTACATTTTTTGGAATTTTTTTACTATTTATTAAGCCACTTTGAAAATCGCTGATCCGGATAAACAGTAGCAAAACAGTAAAAATTTCTTGACCAATGGATCAGCAATTTTCAAAGTGGCTTAATAAATAGTAAAAAAATTCCAAAAAATGTAAAATTTGGTCTCCAAGCACATTTCAATATGGAGATCATGTTGAATGGTTCGGATCGGTTGTTTGGATTTTCAAAATTGAAATAATGAGGCGTGGAGTAAAAACTTGTTTTACTCTATAGCTCACCATAGCTCATCCCTATATATATATATAGAGAGATATATATATAGGTTCTCTTTGCATTAGAGAAAATGACTCACCTGTATTATTATCACTTCTTTGATCTGCATCTCACATTCTACCTTAGTATCCTCATCTCACGGGAAGGAGAAATAAATCTGCTAATCGCAGGATCATGCTATTTCAAATTGAACCGTTCATCTGTGTTGAGATTCGTGCATTCCAAAAAATTACCAGTTCGATTTGGAATAACAGGGTCCCTGCGGTTCCTTGGAATCACAGCAGATTTATTTTCAAAGAAGGAAGGTTTTAACTTATAAATAAAGAAGGATCGGGAACATCGATGGAGGGGTTCGGGGACGGTTAAAGCCAGCTGAAGGTGGGCCTGGGAATGGATCGGGGAAAATAAAAGAATGTGTATCCTCTGCATTAATTCAAAAGAGAATCTTTTGAGTTTAATGCATGTCGGCTGTTTGATTAGGATAGGAGCCAGTCTGGCCCTCGCTTATGACGCACGGGGCCCTTTAATATTTGTGCGGATCTCAATCAGACGGTTCAGATCTATTAACGCACGGTGAGTTAATGCAGATGATACGAATACAAAATAAAACGGGTAAATAACCTTTTCTCTTTTTTTTTCAGTTAGATATTATGATGTATTTAATATTTGCTTAATGGCCGGACTTCAGATAATTCTAGACCATCCAAAACAGTGATTTTGTACCTATCTAAAAGAATAGTAAAATAATTCCAAAAAATATAAAATTTGACCTTCAAGCACATTTTAATATGGAGATCATGTTGGGCGGTTTGAATCAATTGTTCAGATTTTGAAATTGCAAAAACCGACTCGTTATAACTTAGACTGAAATTATAACGTTATGACATTAGCCGGACAATATATATATATATAGAGAGAGAGATGGGCTATGGTGAGACGTGGAGTAAAACAAGTTTTTACTCCACGCCTCATTATTTTCATTTTGAAAATCCAAACAACCGATCTGAACCGTTCAACATGATCTCCATATTGAAATGTGATTGGAGACCAAATTTTACATTTATTGGAATTTTTTTACTATTTATTAAGCCACTTTGAAAATCGTTGATCCATTGGTCCAGAATTTTTTACTGTTTTGCTACTGTTCATCTAGATAAGCGATTTTCAAAATGGCTTAATAAATAGTAAAAAAATTTCAAAAAATGTAAAATTTGGTCTCCAAGCACATTTCAATGTGGAGATCATGTTGAGCGGTTCGGATCGGTTATTTGGATTTTTAAATGGAAATATGGCGTGTAGTAAAAACTTGTTTTATGGAAGTCAATTAATTATCTGGCAATGAACAAATTTGATTAATTAACATATATATGTAGGATGAAATTGCATTCAGAAAATTTGACGTAATTTACAAACTATTTACAGAAAATTCAATAGCAACTCAGTTGCTTTTCCATGCCAAATTCACTAGCTGTTAACTTGACTGCTTTGAAATGATCTGAGAATAGGGTTATATTCCATCCAATTACACATGTTAAGATTTTGCTATAAATATGGCAACTCAGAATCAGAGTTCTGTATAGAGAGAGGAACATAACATAAATTGAAGCCGATTATTTTTTCTGACCAGAAGATGAGCTCTCCTTGTCGACCAAGGCCAACAAAACCACCAGTTAAGATACATTCTTCTTCTTCTTGCTTGGTGCTGTTAGTGTGTGTGCGCGCTCGTGCACACACCTTTTATCATTTTGGAAATATATGTGCAACAAGTTTTAACTTTTTATATATAGTTATCATGCATCATCATAAGTCATAACTTGTGTACTGTTAACTGCATACACACACACACATCCTTGCCAGTCTTGCTAATGTCTTTATTACCGTTAATTACAAGATAGAGAATAAACTGATTAATTAATTGTATAAATTATGTATATATTGACAGGTAAGACACCCTGCATGTCCTGGGAAAGAGCGTTGCAGAATAAAAACATGCTATCACAATGCAGGGACTTAAAATTTCAGGATGTCTCACACATACAATTAATGCGGAAGATGCGGTACTAAGAAGGGTGTGGTGTAACTCATTTGTTTATATGTCTATATGTATAAATGTATGTGTGTTGTAAATAGTTATATATATGTATTTATGTCTATTGAGCGCGCATCATGTTCGATCTTCTCTGTATATATATAGCTACATATTTGTATATATGTCTCCCAACATGATATGTGCATATGTAGTTCTAATTAGTTTGCCTTTGGGTTTTTTATTTGTTTATATGATAAATATATAGCTGTGGCTTTGTAGTTGTAAGGACAATATGTAATGTTTAATATCGTATAAAAGGAAAAATGTCTAATTATTTCACTTAATTTCTTTATATGTACATGCATGTACTGTTGTCATGTGGCATATACTAACTTTATATGTATATGTATACACACACACACATACATGTATATATGTGTGTGTGTGTATATACATGTATATGTGTGTGTGTGTGTGTCTACACATGTATATGTGTGTGTATATACACACATGTATATGTATATGTATATATATATACTAACTTTATATGTCTAATTAATTTCTTTATATGTACATGTATATATATATATACTAACCTTAGAAAGATAGAGAGGAGAAAATACAAACTTCAAATATCTCAGATCCCAACTGCTAGCCTTTGCAAAAATCAGATCAACATTCAACAGAGAGAGAGAGAGAGAGAGAGAGACAATATTAATTATTTAATCAAAAATGTGCTGGAAGGAGAAGACCTTTTATACCAAAAATAAAATACTAATTAATTTTACTACACAAAACCCTACAAAGACTTTTATACACGGATTTATACTCAAAATCGTGTAGCTCTCTAAAAATTCATACGGCTATTTATAAAACAATCCGTGTACAATTCTTATCTTTCTACACGGATTTATTATCAAAAATCCGTGTAGCTATTCCTACATGGATTTTTGTTGAATATCCGTGTAGCTCTCTAATAAATCCTACACGGATTTTTTAATAAATATCCGTGAAGGATTCCCACATATTTTTTGGGCTTTCAAAAAAACCTATTTGGTACACGGTTTTTATATAAAATTGGCAAAACCGTGTACGATGTGCAGTGTAGGATTACCATTTCTGTAGTAGTGAGTGGAGGTTCTGGTGAACATGGCAGAGGTGGAAGAGTACCAGGAGGACTTTTTGGAGACTTCTCAGGAGGCTTTTGGGTATGGCAGCCCCCAAAATCAAATGTCTAGAGACGCCTTGGCTGGGAAAGACTCTGTTGATTGGAATCTACTTGATGATTAGTCTTTTAGTTGTTATATTGTTACTTGTTTCTTTGTTGTCTGCTCTGTTGGATGATGTTTAATTACCTCCTATGTTGGATTGCTTATTTTTGTAACTAAACAGATGTAAGGTTGATTTGGCTTTTGGTACGTGTTTTATGTACCAAGTTCAAGTCAGTTCTGATTTCTATATGAAATATGTGGATATATTCCACTACTTTTAAAATATATATATATATATATATATATGTACATGGACTGTTGTCATGTGGGATATGTATGTTGAATAAAAGCATGTTCCCATGATCTTAATTTTCTCAAAAAAAATTTTTGAGTAAGAACAGGAGTCATGCTCCTATTTGATTAACCGCAATTGGTTACATTGTTTAGGGGTTTAAAGATTAAACCCCTTGGTGTATTTACAAACAAGAAAAATAAAAAAATAAAAAAATAAAAAAAACAGAGTAGAAAACGTCTCTCGTAAAAGCAAAGCAGAAAAAACCAACAAAACCAAAAGATATATGAGCCTTTCTTATTATCTATTCAAATTATTAATTGTTCTTTCTATTTTTGAAAATTATTAAACAAATATATTTAAACTCAACGTAATAATTGAATTTTTTTGGGGGCCCAGTCTCGCGGGACGCCATTTGTCATTGCGGTCCGGATAAATATTGAATTTTACAGAAACAATAATCTTTTGGTTTATTTTTTTTTTATTGAGGGTATATTTAAAAATTTCGGCGCCAGTTAATTAATTGACATTTGCTATATGGATATCATTCATATATACTATTTAGTTGATTGCTATGAAAGGTGCAGGTAATCTACTATATTTTGTTGGTAATTTACATAAGTGTGATATAATCGTTCATTTCTATTCAAATTAAGTACGAAATGTTAAAGAATAGTACAAAGAATATCCTAGAGAAATCATACTTCAACAACTGAACTTGCGTAAATTAACTATCATATTCCATGCATCTCCTCTTTGAATTAAATTGAAAATTCACGCTCATGAATATTTGAAGAATTCAAACTTCTTGATAAGTTCTTTTGGCCTTCCAAATGTTTCCTTAAACACTGAAGTCAAATAATTTAGAAAAGGAATCCGCTAGCTGGTAATCTGGTATAAAAAATTCAAGATTTACATAAAGTCAGAGGCAAATTCTTGGAAACTAGCTATAAGATCCCCATCAAACCAAACTATATATCCATGAATATAACCTCGTCTTTTGTGTGGGTCAAGCATCATTAATTAATATTTGATTAGTAATCTTTATAGCTAAAAATCTTGTATAAGACTGATTATTAATTTGGCAACTAGAATCAAAGTTTATCATAATGAATTTAAAACAAATGCATGCAGCACTGCAGCTGGGAACAAATAAAAAAAAAAAGTGGATATAAGGAGACCATCATAACAAATTAAAAATTAAATAATAAATTTGTGTTGGGTGGACCTTTCCATTTTAATTCATTTATCATTTTGAATATCTCTTTCGGAATCATTTATATAGTTAGGATATTTCAAATTATTTTGTGATATAGTGTATGATGTTCCAAAGAAAATGAATACTTAATTTACATTCAGACTGTCTGGTTGATACCCTTTTATGCCGTGCAAAATTAAATATATATTAATACTTACGGAAAAATTAACCACAAGGAAACTTTTAACTTAGCAAATTGTATAGCCTAAAATATGTAATAAAGACAGATGATAATCTCTAATATCATCTAAAATAATGTCAATTTAGAAATCTTGACTCTCATATTCATCTAATTTTTTTTATATTTTTGAGTGGGTTGTGCGCCATATACGAAGGAAGTATGAAATATTAGATAGCGGGGTCAGTTTAGATTATTTTGGTAGCTCCTTTTAGCCTTGACATATGAAATCCATAACAATTCAAGATCAAATCCTAGGAGAAAGTGTTCGCTAAATTCAAGTATAAATTCAATTACGTGCACTGATTTATTAGTAATGAATTATTACCTGTCTTTGTATTTCCTATAAAATTACAATTAGCATATGAAGTATGAATATTGAACAAGAGAAAGCCTACTAAATTCTGATATGCTGTTTCTAAATAGTAAATATAGATTAACAGTGTATTTGTCCTCCCACCTGGTAGCCTTTACCACGTTATTTCAAAAAAAAAAAAAAAAGTGTATTTGTCCATGAGGCGTATATATATAAGAGATGGCATAGTAAAAAAAATGAGTATTACTATTGCATAAAAAAGAGAGAAAAAAAAGAAGAAGAAAGTGTTATGTGGGAGGAACTATGGCACAGCAGGCTAAAAAATTAACAACTTCAAACTTTAAAACTATTAAAATGTTCATAACATAAATTTAAAAGTATTTGTAAATTGTGTGCTAGGACGCTACATAAATATAACTTTTACCAGCAGTCTGATTATTTGAAATTTAAGTTATATTTTTGTTAAATCTGAATTGTTTCAACTTTTAAAGGTCGTGGCATTAATTGTGCATTTTAAGTTTTAAAAAAGGTACTAACTTTTGAAGGTGTAAACACCCCTGACCTGTTCTTCAAATGCAATAATGAAGATATTATACAAGTGTAGGTACTTCCATGCATGGAACTTTTCGTTTAGAACATATGAATGGATCATTAGTTTGGACATTCCCTGTAAGTTAAGAACATTCTTTGGTGAATGACATTCAAAGTAGAAAATTTGAAGGAAACAACAAACTATATATATATATATATATCATGTTCTCCATATTGAAATGTGCTTGGAGACCAAATTTTATATTTTTTTGGAATTTTTTTACTATTTATTTAGCCACTTTGAAAATCCCAGATCCGGGTGAACAATAAAAAACAGTAAAAAATTCTGGACCATTCGATCAGCGATTTTCAAAGTGGCTTAATAAATAGTAAAAAAATTCCAAAAATTATAAAATTTGGTCTCCAAGCACATTTCAATATGGAGAACATGTTGAGCGGTTTGGATCGGTCGTTTAGATTTTCAAAATAAAAATATGAGCGTGAAGTAAAAATGACATCTTACTTCGCAACTCACCATAGCTTGTTGTACAGCAGCCCTGTAAGAATATGTTGCACATATGAATGGTAACTTAGATGTTGAGATTGATGAAAATGAAGCTACTTTTATATATATAACATAAAAAATGCAGGTTTGCTCTTCTGAGGTTGAAAAACAGGTAATGAAAGATGAATATGAGAAATTGAGGACAGCTCTTTTTCAGAGGGCAAGTATAAAGTATTGCTTCATCACCACCATTACCTCTTACAACTATTGTAATCCAGGTATGAATATTATGCCCCTCTTATCTGTATAAAGGCTTTTAGTATTGCATGCTTTTACAATTTTTGCAAAAGGTTTATAATTCTGAAACTAGTAATCGTCGCCACCGAAGTTATTTGCAATTGGACCCATGAATTCTGTTTCTGGCTCCATCAAATCACCACCTTCTAACTAAATTTAGATTTGAGGAATTGGCCCAATATGTCAACTTAATGGATTGCACCTTTTATCGATGTTAATTTATGGTTGCCTTGGGTGTTATTTGTTTGCAAGTATCTAAGAAAAAGTCGGTTGTTACTTGCACTTATGAGAATTAATGTTCAGTATTATTTGCAACAATTGCACAATGCTGATGTTCACAACAATTCCTTGTACTTTATGAGGCAACTCTCTCTTTAATTATGGCATGATCACAGTGGAGTATCAAATGCTGCCCTTTGATCCCTTTATTGGTGGCATCGAAGGAAAGGTCGGCTGTTCTGGACTGGAATCGGCCGATTCGGAACAGAATCGGGTGGTACTGATCCGATTTCTGATCGAGTTACGCACTAGACGATTTGTTCGTCGAATTTCAACCGAAATGGTCTGATTCCAGTCAAATTTCAGCCGAAACTGCCCCATTCCAATTAAATTTCAGCCGATACAGCTGTTTTCCGGAAAGCAATGATTAAACTCAGTCATGGATCAAGCCTAATAGCCTCCTTTGATTTTCTTAAAAGCACTAATTAAATTCACTACCTTTGCATGCTAAGGAATACCACCTTTAATTACAACTAAACTTCTTTGTTGCCAAACAAACGATTGAAAAACTATGTCACCTTTTGAGAAAAAAAATGTTATTACATATTGATCAGTCGCAACATTAGTGCGTAAGGGCCTTACCAGTATATATTAGATAATTGCTCCAATAATAAATGAAATTAACAAATCAGTTTGAACAACAATAACAAATTTATTCCCTTTTATTACTGAACCGTGTAGTGGTTTTTTAAAATCATAAACAAGTCCTTATAGTCTTAAATAAGTTCAAATTAAGTCTAAATCCAAACCTCAAATAAAAGTGAGTACAAAACAAGCTTCTGCCAAAAATATTGAAGTTTCCGATCTGATTCTGCCGATTCCAACCAATTCAACCAATTCCGATTCACCGGTCAAATGACCGATTCCGATTCCAATTCCGGTTTTTCCTTCTATGTTACAAATTACAACACATACATATATACATATACACATATAAACAAATGAGTTACGCCTATCCCTTTTTAGTACTGCATCTTCCCCATTGTAAGTATGAGACATCCTGAAATTTTAAGTGCTTGCATTGTGATAACATGTTTTTATTCTGCAACGTTTTTTCCCAGAGCATGCAGGGTGCCTTATTTGTCAATATATATATATATATATATATATATTATTTATTTACAAAAATTGATAAGTTATTCTCTATCTTGTAATTAACGGCAATAACTTATTTCAATGTTTCCAATCAAGATCAACGACAACTGGAAGTCTGGAACGATACAAGTTCAACACACTGTTAACTGCTAATTAAGACATACTTCATTCTCTCAACAGAAAAAGTTAACAAATCAAAAGTGCAAAAAGAAAACAAAAAGAAGAAAAAAAAAACAAACAAACAGAGAAGGCAAATGCAAAGACAAGTTTCTAAGTTGACATGCATTAAGGATCAACGTAGCAGTTAGAATTTCCAAGCACCGGCACTTGGCCCATGAACCCCTTGCGAGAACCAATAAGCATATCGCACCTCACATAAAGTGGGACCCACTTTCCGTAAAACGGCCCTGACTGAAATCTAATCCTCCCCTGCACCACTAACCGCAACCCAATGAGGCCATACGTCTCATCAGTAATCAACCCCTCCATCACATCATACGACACGGGAATGGCTGCACCACCACCAATCACAGGCGACAAAGCCAGGGAGCTGCGGGGCTTTTGTGCCAGTGCTGGTAGCTGAGTTGAATATGTAATCGCCTGGTTGCGGTATGACAGAAAGACTGAAAGACAATCATAATTGATTGATGAATGTTTGTTAGTGTTTCGGATGAGTATGGTGACTTGTGCTGATGTGGAGACGCAGGTAAATGGTGAGCTGGAGTTGGAGAGAGAGAGTATGGCAAATGAGGTGACTGAGAAACGGGCATGTGTTGGGCGGTAAACAAGGTAGAGTATCAAAGCAATGATGCCTAAAAGGACCAAAAATGCAACCAGAGCAATGCATAGCCGACCAATACCAGAAGATGTCTTTGCAGGAGATTGGCGGTACTGGTGAGGTAATGGCTTTGGATCAGGGTGGTAATGTTTGGCATCTTGGTGGTATGGTTTCGGATCATGATGCTCTTGGTGGTATGGTTTAGGATCATGATGCTTCTTTGGTGGAGAGGAACAGTGACACATTTGGAATTGCTCAGGACAATCAGCCATGGGATAGAGAGACAGAGCGAGACTGAGAGAGAGAGAGAGAGAGAGAGAGAGAGAGAGGAACAGGGTCTGAACTGAAACAAGCTTCCAGGCTTAAGTTTTATAGAGCTTATGGACTATGTGAGGTAGACAGGTGGCTACTCAAAATGTTCTGATTCTTTCTCTTAAATGTTCTGATTCTTTCAAGAGAAACGATACATGATTGCTGTAAGCTTTATGTAATTCCTCTAAAGAGTGATCAAAAGCAAATTAATGGTATGCAGAACTTTAACATTATTTTAAAGGTGGAGCAGGTAGCATATATGCTCTTAGAGCTTTCGCTTTATTGAGAGAATATTTTGTCCAAGCTTCCTCTGTTTCCATTATATTCTATTCTCTTGTCAATAAGCTTCTGCCATACTCTTCTTCTTATCATGTACTTGTGGTGTAATAGCACCAATAAAAATAGACAATATATTAATAGTCTATGACCAACCTACAGAGTAATGCACCCGAACGAGAATAAAACTCACGGGTTCAAGACTTCACTATTTAGCTCAAGTGCTCATTATAATCAAAGGCCGGTAACACAAAAATTTGTTCCTTATTTATGCCGTAATCTGCCCATTTAAAACCTTCATATAATCTCCTCTTAATTTATTAAAAGAAATCTTCTAGATTTTTCCCAAGTCAACCTGACTAGTACAACTCATGCCAAAGAAATAGGATGCCAAAATTTAAGAATACAAAAAACCATTCATTTGACAAAATTTTGAATTATTTTGAAATTTTGGCTGTGAGTTCGCGTACAAGTTTTGCAGCGACCATAGCGGTCATGCCATCAACCGTGTCACGTTGGGGGTTGAACTCAACCACATCAGCTGCAACAACATCAGCTTGTAAGTTGTGCAGTATGTTTAGCACATCACGAAATGAGAGGCCACCTGGTTCAATGTGTGATACACCTGGTGCAAAAGCCGGGTCTAGGCAGTCTACATCAACCGATATATACACACCCTTCGCGCCTTCTCCTAATTTCTGTCCACACACAGACATTAATCATGAACAAGAGCTCCCCAACGAAATTCCAATTCCAATGTACATAACATGTAATTGCTAAGTCAAAGCCAAAAAAATATATAGTGAGAGAGAAATCAAGAGAAAATACGAGATTTTCAAGCATTTCGCGGTCTTTCGAGAAAGTGCGCATTTCGTACTGCTCCACGCCAAACCTTTTCCCTTGTTCACGCCCTTCTTTTGTTATTGACCTTAGTCCTACCTGGAATTCAAAATATACATTATAAAAAGCATTGTTGAATACGCAAGTGAAATATAACATATAGAAGTAATAAGTAGGCTTTTAATTGCTTTATTTTTCACATTACAAAAGTACCATGAGGTCTCAATACCATCTTGAACTAATGGTATAGAAATAGATTGACAATCCTTGACCCGAACCGACCCAAGTAAGACTGACACAATGCTTAGTGAGTCGGATTAGGTTGGGTCCAGATCCAGCATTTATTGACACACTGCAGGTCAGGTCAAGAATGATGGCAATTTTTTATTCATAGAAATTATTATTAAATAATAAATGAAAATAGAAAAAGTACCTTCATTTTTTTATGTTATAGATGGATCCAAAAAAAAATTCCTGATCCAAACTTTGGAACCAAAATTTTTTCTCGGATCCAAAGTGTTTTATTCTATTTCAGAAAATATTCCAGCATTCTTTCTGTTTCAAAAAATAACTCAGCCACCATCTTAAAGAAAAAACACACTTTGGATCCGAAAAAAAAATTTGGTTCCAAAGTTTGAATCTGAAATTTTTTTTCAGATCCATCTATGGAATAAAAAAAGTAAGGTACTCTTTCTGTTTTCATTTATTATTTAATAATAATTTCTATAAATCAAAAATTCCCAAGAATGAATTAAACAAGTTGTGATCTAATCCATCTACTGTTTCTTGTATCTTTCTTTATAGCATGCGTTTGGAATGTACAGATTCGGATAAATATTCAAGAAATAAACAAGTGTGCAACACTTGGATTCAAACCCACGAGCTCCCCATTCTTAAAACAAGCATCTTACCACCTCATATATTGAATATTTTGTGCCAACAATTATAAATAATTTAAAAATCTCTTATAACTTATAAGAAATGGGTGGGATACTGGTCAGGTCATGTTGACTTGCTGGCAAGTCACGTCCAAGTGTGGGTTTAGAGTTATAATATACTTTTAACCCTACTTGATCAAACCCAATATATTGCCACCACTATATAATACTGATTTCTGAAAACTTGAGCAAAAGAGAAACCATTTAACAAAAATTGCCTCGAGGAGCTGTGGGTTCGGTCATCTTGACCTGCTGGTGGGTGAAGTCTAACCCGATACTATTGGCACTAGCCAGACCCATCCTAATTTATCGCCACCCTATCTAATAAATTCCACTATCCAGAAACTTGATAAGAGAAACTATTAAACAAAACTCACCTGGAGGAGCCGTCTTGCATAGCCTCCTTCCATTATACGAGCAAAAGAGGAGGCATGTGAGTACTTATTTCCTTCAAATGCATCATAAATGTCAGGATGCGCATCCAAATGAAGTATGTCCACAGGACCGCCGAGCTTTTCAGAGACAGCTCTGACCACTGGGTATGAAATTGAGTGATCCCCTCCCAGCACCAGTGGCCTAAGAGGTTCCTGCAGAATAACTCCAATAATGTTCATTTTTATGAACAATACGCAAGGTTTTTCAGTACCATACAACAACAGGTACCAGGTATGCAATTCATGAATAGTAAAATAGAAAATGCTGATTTCATGCATGAAGCTTGAAAAATAAAAATATCATGAGTACCTTCACAACATCAGAAATATATAGTGTGCCCTTTTAGTAACATAGTAACATACAAAATGTCAATCAATATGCAAGGTTTTACAGTACCACGAAACAACAGGTACCAGGTATGCGATTCATGAACAGTAAAATAGAAAATGCCGATTTCATGCATGAAGCTTGAAAAATGAAAATATCACGAGTACCTCCACAACATCAGAAATATATAGTGTGCTCTTTTAGTAACATAATAACATACAAAATGTCGCACATGACCATCATCTACTAAATTCTTCAGAATTTTGGAAAAGAATTTTTTTTTCCCGATTGATGCAAATATATAATCTCCACAAGTAAATGGGAACAAGTGTAGCCATTAACATTGAATTTTTGTTGAGGTAAGCTTGATATTCTTAAAACTGCATAAAGGCATTCATGACACTTCCCTATGTATTGGCCAGGGGAATAATCTGACATTTTGCACAATTTAACCAATAGGCAATTACCTCTTCCATAACAATCTTTACAGACTCACTGACAATATTCATTAGCCGGTCATCGTCTACACCACAATCACGTATCTCTTGTATTGGCACATCCCCTACATCTGTCAGCACACGTGGGTCGTTCAGTTCCTTCCCTGTACATTATAAAAGCACCAATAAATCAGGTCAAGTAGCTCCTTCCACTTTCATGTATTTGTGTTATCTGCAGTCTAAATAAATGACTCCTCAATTTTTCCATACTGCAATAAAACTGGTCATGCCTAGCTTGTCGTGAAGTATCTTTGGGTTATATCTTATATGGTTTCAAATCTGATTGAATGGTATTTGCACAAGGTCTGTTATGACATGTTGGCACTCTAAGCTGGTATAATCAGGCAAATTAGCCAAATTCAAAGTTTCTTGATTAAAAATGGAAATTTAGTAAGAGATACCTTCTTCTGTGGAAGAATTGGTGCTGCCACACCAAATAGCCTCTCTAATACGAGGCGGCGCAAAAGCGGGACCTTGAAGAAAAGACGAATTGTGTCCCAAAGGAACTCCTAATAGTGATGCTGAGGCCTTCGCACCACCTAGTGCCCTTAGTAGTTCTCCCTGTTTGGACATAAAACATGATTAAGTTTCACCAGTTACCAGATTTTAGCAGAACAGTACTGGTACCAGCTGTTAAGCAATACAGTATTCGCAAATGTTGAGCTGGTAACACTCTATCAGTACGGACACTACCTCACTAAACTAAACCAGAATTTTCAAATGACAAAGACACCAACTAAGCATTTATATCCCAAAACAAATTTGTTTTCTACTTGTTAGATATTTAGTTACCTCACTAGCTAGAAAATTGATGGATTTAGACTCCTATAGTAAAACATCTATGCACCAAAATAATAACCGCGAGAAGAGCAAAGCAAATCATAATTAGAAAGAATTGAAACCTTCAACTTGGCGCGCTCGCGGATAAGTGTAAGAGAGGCATCGATTACACGATTCTGACCTTTCTCGATTAAAGAGGCAGGGATGCTAGCCGCACTCAATTTTCTTAGGTGGTGAATCCACCTTGTCCCCTGACTCATCCCTCTATAATCCCTGAATCAATCCTTCTCAATACAAAGCGAGAAAGAAAAATCCAAGATAGCCTACAAAGAAATTAAAGTGCAGATCGATCAAAGCCAAAGGAACGCAGGAAAGGAAAAGGTCTGTTTTCTTTTTTTTCTCCTTTTTGCCAAATGAAGAGGGATCGGGTAAGGTGGAGTGGTGAAATGGGAGTGACCGAGTGACTGATGGTAAGAAAACTTCGTACACTTAAATTTCTAATCAAAAATTTACGGAGAACACGTGGTCCATATTTATTGGTAAAAAGTTCCAACGTGTCACCAGTTACAGCCTATAGTGCTCCTCTTACAGTAAAGACTTTGTAAATTATATTGGTGCATTATGTACGGAACATCTTTTCGTCCCTTCTTAGGTCGACATATTTATTGCGGGTGGTCCCAGTGTATAGTGAATTGAGTGTACTGATCCTAATTTGTCATTTATAGTTCATCGACGTCAAACGAAATGGAGAGAAAAATTAAGAGATATGACTTGAAAGTCGCGAAATTTATCTTCTCCTGTCATTTTCGACGGGCAGGCGGAAAGCTGCATTATGGGTTTGCAACTTTGCACGTCTTTCCATTTTATAAGTGCGGCAAGTGGGTCCCTCTTGGCAAGCAGGTCTCCCTCGTTTTGGATCCGTATCCTCTGCATTAACTCAAAAGGGAATCTTTTGAGTTAATGAATTTCAACCGTTTGATTTTAAACGGAGCCAATTCGGCTCGTGTCTATAACATAAGGGGCCCTTTAATATTAGTGCAGATCTAGTTCACATGAATTTTGAAACAGATTGGACAGTCGAGATTCATTAACTCAAAAGATTCTCTTTCGAGTTAATGCACAGGATATGAATTCCCCCGTTTTACACTTGGGTTGGGCCTAATTTTACTTGGTTTTCCCTCCGTCATAAAATTATTTTAGGGTGTCTCGCAGTCGCTGGTAGAGAAAAGGTGACGTCGATTTAATCGGACAATTATTTGATGAGAACAAATTTCAATAATAATATTTTGTGTTTTACGATAAAACTGAGAGAGAGAAAAAACAGAGAGAGAGAGAGTTGAAGGACTTCCACCAGACGAGAGTTATAATTTGGAGCGAGTATCCATATGGCCCGACATTTTTATTAATATGTTACAAATTAATAAAAATGTCCAGAGCCGCTGGCTTTTGTTCAAAATGTCCAAACCGGTCCTTATTTAAATAGAAAACCGGCCATTAAATGGCCGGTCCTTGATTTATTTTTATTTTTTTTAGAGACAAATAGCTAAAATGTTGAAATATAACACTAAAAAATTAAAAAAAATTTAAATATTGTCAAATTACTTTTTTGATAGCATATTTATACTAAAATACGCTAAATTACTTGAAATTATGTTAATTTATGCTGATTTACACTAAATTACTTGAAATTATTTTAATTTTTTTAAGAGACAAATAGCTAAAATGCTAAAATATAACACTAAAAATTCGAATTTTTTTCAAATATTTGTTAGATTACTTTTTTTTATATATAATTAGCATATTTATACTAAAATACCCTAAATTACTTGAAATTATGTTAACTTATGCTTAATTACACTAAATTACGCTAAATTACAATAATTATGTAGAATTATGCTAAAATACGGTAAATTACGCTAAATTACGTATGAATAGGGATGATATATTCCCGAATTTTTTATTTATATCCAAAAAATAAATCAAATTACAAAAAATACCCATGTTATCTCGAAAATTCGAAAAATACCCAAACCGGAAAATTTTTTTCCGGATTTGGCCTCTAAATCCGGAAAAAAAATTTCCGGAAATTGAACTCCAAATCCGGAAAAAAAATTTCCGGATTTAACATTTTTTTTTTTTTTTTTTTTAGAGATTCCGGATAAAAAAATTTAACTTAACAAATTTTTTTTTTTTTTAGAGATTCCGGAAATTTTTTTCCGAACTTAAATAATTTTTTTTTTTAAGAGAAAAATAGCTAAAATACTGAAATCTAACGCTAAAAAATCGAATTGTTTTTTTAAATATTTGTTTCATTAATTTAAAAAATTTCAAAATGGTGTAGAATAATTTAGAAATTATCAAAATAGCTAAAATACTGAAATCTAACACTAAAAAATCGAATTGTTTTTTTACTACGAATAGGGCCGATTTTGTGCTAAAATACGGTAAATTTACTAAAATACGATAAATTACGCTAAATTACGTATAAATGGGCTTATTTTGTGGCATCTTTCATAAATCATAAAAAATAGTAAAAAAAATTCCAAAAATAATAAAATTTGGTGTTCTAAAAGTTTATTACATAACTAATTTACTGAGCTACGTAGATTGAATAATAGAAATGAAAATCTTAATCGGAAACTTCAACTGAAGTTTTGAGGCTCTTCTATTTTTTTTTGGCGATTCTGAATTTGGAAAACTAGTGAAGCGAGTCCGGACGCATGCGCATTTTCGCAAGCTTTCCGAAAAGTGGTCATTTGCTGAAATCGGACACTCGAGCGTTATTTTATGGCCGTTTGAAGTTTCGTCGTCGTTTTTTCGCCTTCTCAGTGAAGATATTATCCCTATTCGTACGTAATTTAGCGTACTTTACCGTATTCTAGCATAATTCTACATAATTATTGTAATTTAGTGTAATTCAGCATAAATCAAGTAATTTGGCTTGTTTTAGTATAAATATGCTAATTATATATAAAAAAAATGCCGAGATTTTTATTTTTACCCAAAAAAAAAATATTTTAATATAATTATCCAAATTTTTGAAAAATTTAAATTTTTACCCAAACCGTAAGAATTTCTTACGTTATGAATTCGGAATTCAAACCGTAAGAAATTCTTACGGTTTGAAACTCTTTTTTTTTTTTTTTTTAAGAGAAAAATAGCTAAAATACTGAAATGAAATATAACACAAAAAAATCGAATTGTTTTTTAA
Organism: Carex kokanica; assembly: GCA_025461125.1. Taxonomy (NCBI): domain Eukaryota; kingdom Viridiplantae; phylum Streptophyta; class Magnoliopsida; order Poales; family Cyperaceae; genus Carex; species Carex kokanica. The sequence continues at coordinate 273,488 of JAJGRX010000981.1, read as the reverse complement.
AATATTTGTTAGAAAATACGCTACGAACAGAGCCGATTTTGTGCTAAAATACGGTAAATTACAATAATTATGCCAAAAGACGGTAAATTTACTAAAATGCTGAAATTACAATAATTATGTAGAATTATGCTAAAATACAGTAAATTACGCTAAATTACGTATGAATTGGGCCGATTTTCTGACATCTTTCATAAATTTACTAAAAGGAGCGTAACTTTTGATCCGTCCGTCGGATCGGGCTGAAATTTTGACAGGAACTCCACAACCCAAAACCCGATCCGAAACCATCTACGATTAGTTTCGCCCATTTGCGGGCTCAGATTCGCGATCCGAGTCTTCCTTCATGGACTTTTGAACATTTCTTTATAATTTTAGAGTTTTTAGGGTCTTTGATGTATCTTTTATATATATTTTCTGTTTTAGGGTTTGTATTTAAACAGACGTACTGTCTTTTGGCATAATTATTGTAATTTACCGTATTTTAGCACAAAATCGGCTCTGTTCGTAGCGTATTTTCTAACAAATATTTTAAAAAATAATTCGATTTTTTTGTGTTATATTTCATTTCAGCATTTTAGCTATTTTTCTCTTAAAAAAAAAAAAAAAAAAGAGTTTCAAACCGTAAGAATTTCTTACGGTTTGAATTCCGAATTCAAACCGTAAGAAATTCTTACGGTTTGGGTAAAAATTTAAATTTTTCAAAAATTTGGATAATTATATTAAAATATTTTTTTTTTGGGTAAAAATAAAAATCTCGGAAAAAAATGTAATGTAGCAAATATTTAAAAAAATAATTTGATTTTTTAGTGTTAGATTTCAGTATTTTAGCTATTTTGATAATTTCTAAATTATTCTACACCATTTTGAAATTTTTTAAATTAATGAAACAAATATTTAAAAAAACAATTCGATTTTGTAGCGTTAGATTTCAGTATTTTAGCTATTTTTCTCTTAAAAAAAAAAAATTTATTTAGTTCGGAAAAAAATTTCCGGAATCTCTAAAAAAAAAAAAAAAAAAAATTGTTAAGTTAAATTTTTTATCCGGAATCTCTAAAAAAAAAAAAAAAAAAAAGTTAAATCCGGAAAAAAAATTTCCGGAAACTTTAAAAAAAAAAAAAAAAAATGTTAAATCCGGAAAAAATTTTTCCGGATTTGGAGTTCAATTTCCGGAAATTTTTTTTCCGGATTTAGAGGCCAAATCCGGAAAAAAAATTTCCGGTTTGGGTATTTTTCGAATTTTCAAGATAACATGGGTATTTTTTGTAATTTGATTTATTTTTTGGATATAAATAAAAAATTCGGGATATATTCACTGAGAAGGTGAAAAACAACGACGAAACTTCAAACGGCCATAAAACGGCGCTCGAGTGTCTGATTTCAGCAAACGACAACTTTTCGGAAAGCTTGTGAAAATACGCATGCGTCAGTGATAGCTATGTTGTTTTTAAAAATTCAAAATTGTCAAAAAAAACAAAGAAAAAAGCCTCAAAACTTCAGTTGAAGTTTCCGATTAAGATTTTTATTTCTATTCTCCAATCTACGTAGCTCAGTAAATTAGTTATATAATGAACTTGTAGAATAGCAATTTTTATTATTTTTGGATTTTGTTTACTATTTTTTATGATTTATGAAAGATGGCACAAAATCGTCCCTATTCATACGTAATTTATCGTATTTTAGCATAATTCTACATAATTATTGTAATTTCAAGTAATTTAGTGTAAATCAGCATAAGTTAACATAATTTCAAGTAATTTAGCGTATTTTAATATAAATATGCTAATTATATATCAAAAAAGTAATATAACAAATATTAAAAAAATTGATTTTTTAGTGTTATATTTCAACATTTTAGCTATTTGTCTCTAAAAAAAAAATTAAATCAAAGACCGGCTATTAAATGGCCGGTTTGGGCATTTTTCACAAAAGCCAACGGCTCTGGGCATTTTTATTAATTTGTAATTAACTTTGGATATAAATAAAAATCTCGGCATATGGCTGACTTAAAATAATTTAATGAGGGCATGTTCGTTTGTCACGCGATTACACGGGATGGGAACTCACTTTTGAAAAAGTGAGAAGTGCGGGTTGTACGGTAATAAATATGTAAATGTGTTGAAATGAATGTTCGGTTGTATCGTAGAATTAGTTGTGGGAAATCTTAATTTGTTTTAAAAAATGTATATTTATTTCACTATACACTATTGTCAGCTAGAAGTAAAAAAAAAATAATTAATTAAGTAGACTAAGGGTATGTCACTTGTCAAATACACTATACACTAACTTTATATCACTTGTCAAATACAGAGTAAATATCACAAATTAAAGATAAATTTTTAGCAACTAAGGGTATGTTTGGTTATAAAACAAGAATAGCTAGAATAGCTAAATTAAGAACAACTATTGTTTGTCTTATTAGAATAGTCAAATTTCAAATTCTTAAGAATAACCTATTCTAATAAAACAAAAAGTTTGGATTCACTATTTTAACTATTCTAACCCAATAGCTTAACTTCAAAAATAGCATATTCTCAATCCACCCAAACATACTCTAAAGGTATGGAATGCGTTTGTATCACCAAATTAACAGGGATACAATAGTGCGAATCATGTTAACATTACGGAGCCGTTCAACAACAAGGGATTAAGAGTGAAGGATTAAAAGCTTAAGGAGCGCTAAGGAACCGATATTCGGTTATTTTAATCCGTAGATGAAAGTTAAGGAAGTTAAATGAAGGGGTAGAGGTGCCTTAAGGTCCGGGCAAAGGATTAAAATCCGGGCAAAAAAAGGCTAAATGAGGTGATCTTAATCTGCGTTAAAGAACCGGTGTTCGGTAGGATTAAGCAGCTAAGGAAGCTAAAAAAAGCGGATTACCTTGTTGCTGAACAACCTAGTAAGAATTTAGAACAATAACAAAAAATACTAATCTGTGTGAGAAAAATATTAACCGTATGCTATTTAGAATAGCGTAAATTTTGTTTGAAATATATCGGTCCGAATAGTGCTAATTTGAAGAGTGCAAATATGGTGAGCAGTAATCAAACATTATTCTAGAAGAAAAAAAAAAGCACGCTTGGACATCCGTGTTAAAATAGTTGTTATTATAAATTAGTATTTCTCAATATTTTAAATAACTAGTTATAGCTCATTATATCTTTAATGTAACCTTTTACAATTGTCAAAAAAAAAATGTTGCACACACAAATATTATCTGCACATTTTTAAACTATACTAAATTCTATCAAAATAGCTGTGCAGATAATATATGCTCCGACATTTTTATTAATACCCCAAGTTAATTAAAGATTATTAAAAATACCCACGGTTCCGGAAAAATTTTAAAAATGCCCATACCGGCCATTTAATGGCCGGTACCGAATAAAATGCCCAACCGGCCATTTAATGGTCGGTACCTAATTAAACCCCAAACCGGCCATTTAATGGCCGGTACCGAATAAATCTCCCAACCGGCCATTAAATGGCCGGTACTGAATTTTTTTTTTTTTTTTTTTTTATTTAGAAAGATAGCTAAAATACTGAAATCTAAAAAATCGAATTGTTTTGTTAAATATTTGTTAGAAAATATGTTACGAATAGAGCCGATTTTGTGCTAAAATACGGTAAATTACAATAATTATGCTAAAATACAGTAAATTTACTAAAATGCTGAAATTACAATAATTATGTAGAATTATGCTAAAATACGGTAATTTACTGAGCTACGTATATTGAAGAATAGAAATGAAAATTTTAATCGGAAATGATGCAATATGGGCCTGTGCATGCTTCATGAAAAGGAGCGTAACTTTTGATCCGTCCGTCGGATCGGGCTGAAATTTTGACAGGAACTCCACAGCCCAAAACCCGATCCGAAACCCATCTATGATCTGTTTCGCCCATTTGCGGGCTCAGATTCGCGATCCGAGTCTTCCTTCATGGACTTTTGAACATTTCTTTATAATTTCAGAGTTTTTAGGGTCTTTGATGTATCTTTTATATATATTTTCTGTATCTTTTATATATATTTTCTATTTTATATATATTTTCTGTTTTGGGTAAAAATAAAAATCTCGGATTTTGTATATTTTAGCACAAAATCGGTCCTATTCATAGTGTATTTTAGTATAAATATGCTATGAAAAAAGTAATCTAACAAATATTTAACAAAACAATTCAATTTTTTAGTGTTAGATTTCAGTATTTTAGCTAAAAAAAAAAAAAAAAAAAAAAAAATTCAGTACCGGCCATTTAATGGCCGGTTGGGAGATTTATTCGGTACCGGCCATTAAATGGCCGGTTTGGGGTTTAATTACGTACCGGCCATTAAATGGCCGGTTGGGCATTTTATTCGGTACCGGCCATTAAATGGCCGGTATGAGCATTTTTAAAATTTTTCCGGAACCGTGGGTATTTTTAATAATATTTAATTAACTTGGGGTATTAATAAAAATGTCGGATATATGCTTGTCATCTGTGATTAATTTTTTTTTTTTTGAAATGGTAACTAAAAAAATTCGGTGTTTTTTCAGATCTGTTTGTATCAGAACGATGATCGCAATTTAAAACATTATTGCTGCTCTTATTGTCTGTCTCATAACTATTGTTGGTTTTGAACCTTTTGATTATGGGTCTCCCCAGTCGTAAGTCGTAACCGCTCGATAGTTGTTACGAACCAGAGTTTTCATACAAAACTTTCACGAGGTCTTTGTGCAGGCTATACACCAGGTGCAGCGAAAATCAACAATTGTGAGGACAATCACTGGCCAGTCGCGGGAACTGGTTCATGTAATCTACTCCGTCCGATCCAAATCCCCAATCTCCTCTTGGTCTCTTTCTCTCCCTCCTAACCCTAGAATTCCTTCCGGCCGCCCCTTTTGTCCCTCTAATTCGTCGATCGCCAAAACCCAACCACAGATCTCTTTTCACATCCCAATCTGAAGCTCTCTCCTGTTTCTATTTCTTGATTATTTGCCGATGAGGTCATCAAGACGCGTTCTTGCTTGACGAATTAGCATTAGCATTAGCATGCGAGGGATCTGAGACATCTCTGGCGACCTTAAGCACCGACTTAAGGCAGCCTAGCCTATCGTTTTACAGATCTGGCCGACTGTGCCACAAATAGAAAATATTTCCCGCGGACGCGACAGCGACAGCGACAGCATAACGTTGGCTAAGGAATTGTCAGAGATTGGGTCGAAGGTTTACCCACTTCCGGCCGGGCCGCCGATGCCTTCCGTCGGGACCCGGCGCTCCACCCGTGTGTTTGTCCCTAAATCGAAATCATCACTGAGATCCGACCCGTTATCACAATCACCAACGTCCCATATCCGCTCGGTGAAGACGAATAGCAATTCCAGACAAGAGGCTGACGTGGCTAATAGTGATTGGTTAAGCCTGCTTAGCGACTGGACAAGGGATAGGAGCAGGGGTGCAGTGGCTGATGGGTTGGACCAGGCTACAGAGGGGGAAACATCCAGTGGGTATCCCATGGAAGAGAAAGAGGAGAAGATGCCTGACATAGTTTACACGAGAAAAAGGCCAAGGCAAAAGGCTGAGAGCAGCGGTAGCAATGGCCAGAGCAAGAGGTACGGAGCTGTATATATTAGAAAAAGAGAACATAAGAGACCCAAGTTGGAAGCTGTGGATCGAAGAGAGGGATGTTCTTTGGTGAAAGAGCATCCCGACATTGTGCCTCGTTCTACATGGGATTTGGCAAGGAGGGTTGGAGTATCAGAAATAGACATTACTACACGGTTTAAGGGTACCAGCGTGGTGCTGGGTGTGCTTGTGGAGATGAAGTGCAACCGGAGTTCAAGAATTTTTTTGGGCTTTCTATTGTCAGTCCTGGGATGGATCAGGAGTAATACCAGAGCGAAAATCTGGAGATTGATTTCATTTCTGATGAAGGGGCCCATTGCTAGAGTTTTCTCTGTTCATGGAGTTCATTTCTTGCCACTGCTGGAGGGTAAAGATGTAAGAATTTCGTCTAGTTTCAATTTTTTCTTTTGAAGTTAGAATTGCTCTTTTCCTGCCAAGAATGATTTTGTCCATATGATGGGTTAGAACCAAACAAGTGCCAAGCTTCTTTGGTACTTGTAACTCTGTAAATAATTGATTAAAGAAATGTGAATAGAAAGTAAGGGTTAAGTAGAGTATTAGTTCACCAGATAACAGTGAGCATGAAACCACCTACTCGTTGTGAGACATTGCTGCTATAGCTCGAACTGTTCAGGTACAATTAAAGGTTAATGTAGTGGTGGTCGGATAAGTTCTTTGCATCTCCTGTTGTGTAATCTGTCATTAATTTGTTAAATTTTCATTGCTTGTACGCTTATTGCCTTTATGTCTACATTTTATTTACGTGCTACTTTCTATTCAGGATGTAGCAGGTGATTCTTTACCGTCTATTGGGGTGTGCAAGATGCATGAGTCTGGAAAAAACATACCGTTTTTATCCCTCAGCTTCTCTTCTCTTCCTTCCTATTTCACAACTTTGCACCTCGCCATTTCTCTTCCCGCACTGTATATACCAATTTTTCTTTTAAACCCATCATCATCTCCATCCCAAAATGCCTCAATTTCTAATGTAGCACTAGAGGACCATGATAATACCTGTTTTCCCACAGGGACTATTACTCATGAAATAGACACTTGTGCTAGCAGTTCCAAGGTATCTGAAACTCCTGTAAGCACTTGTGCTAGCAGTTCCAAGGTATCTGAAACTCCTGTAAGCACTTGTGCTAGCAATTCAAAGGTATCTGAAATTCCTGTAGACACTTGTGCTAACAGTTCAAAGGTATCTGAAACTCCTGCTGGCACTTATGCTAGTTTTTCAAAGGTATCTGATACTCTTGCAAGCCGAGACAAGTCCCTGGGTTATTCTACCCAGGCTCTTTCCCCTCTTCCAGAATTTTCCACTATATTACATTCTTCAAAACTGAGAGGACACCAGCAAAAAAAGAGGAGTTCAAGCAGGATTTCACGTGCTGCAAAATCACTTGCTGAAAAATCACTTCCAGCAAAACAGTCTGCCTCTTTCAACACAAGCTCATATCGCCCAACGCCACTCGAGTTACCTCCGGACGACTCATCTCAGAGTGGTATAGACAGTGATGTGTCAACCCCGCTAGGAAAGCACAGGAGATTCTCTTCTGTGAAAAGTCCTGCTGATAGGGCCCATGAGCGTCAAGCCCTAGCTGAAGCAAAGCAGAACATAGACGCAGTTCGGTGCAAGGCTAACATTTTGGTAACCCTAGAGGACCGCTGCTACAGAGAAGATGATGCAATGGTGTCAATGGAAGAATCTGAGTCAAATGAGTGGCTCATATGCGTGACCTTACAAGATAATAGCAAGTTCAGGCACAAACCAAATGAGATGAGACCATGTGTGGTTAACCGCTTCACACATGCTTACATGTGGACTGTGGATGAGGTGATGAGACTTGAGTTTACGGATAAACTTGATTGGTTGCTTTTTAAGGAGTTGCATGCTGAATGCCGGGTCCGCAATTCACGGGAGAAGGAGAAGGAGAAGGAAGTGGGGCCAGTACAGATACCCACACCTGGTGTTGATGTTGTTCCCGGCTACAATTTGGGTAGGATCTCAGATCGGTTTGTGCTACCTGACACATATATCAGGGTTTTGGATGATGAGGTGCAGAGGGCCATGAAGAAGGAAGTTGCGATTTATGAGGCTGATTCAGATGACGAAAGGTGGCTTAATGATTTTAATGGTAGAGGGTTGGGTGGGGTTTCATTGGAGGAGTTTGAAATGTTGATAAGTTTGTTAGAGAAGGATGCATACAATTTTCCAGTGGGGGTTGGGAAAATTGAAGGGGTCTATGAACGCTGCAAAGAGTTGAAAAGAGAGGATGCTGTGGTTGGTGTGTACAATTATTGGTTGCAGAAAAGGACTGAGAAGAACAATGCTCTAGTCAGGTTCTTCCAGGTATAATGCTTTTTCTCTTCTGATTTGAAAATTTTGATGGTCATGGACCGCACAATGAGTCAGAATGTGCCCGCCCTTGTATTTTTTGTAAAAAAATTATTTAAAAAAGTTGGTTTAGAGGGTTTTTTTTTTTAGAATATAATTTTTTATTACTAGAAAATGGTGAGGGTGCTGAATGAGGATTGAAGGGTTTTTTTTGCCTTTCAGAATGTTAATGGTTCTATTGTGCTTCCATGAACTAATACTAATGTTGGAAGACTGTCGGTAGATAGTACTAATCATATTTTGAGACCTCTCTGTATGTGGAAGACTCTGTTTCTTATATGAATTATTGCATTGTCTCTGAAGCATATTTATAAATGGAAACCATTTATCAAGGTTTTAGCTTTTGCACTCCTTTTATATTATTTTATTTAAATTAATAATTTATGTGGTATTTGGGATGAAACAGTGGGAAGAGAAGCCAGTGAAGGTAGTTCAATGGGCTCGGAAGCCATATTTCAAGAAAAAAAGATCCTTTAAGAGGCAGCGCAGCCAGGTTGTTGCAAGACAGAAACCTGAACAAACCTCTACTCCTGGTACTTTTTTAACTTACATTACTAATAATAATTGTTATTTTATTTTATTTTCCCTTTGTGAAGTATCATCTATTAGCAGATTGTTAGCATGAGATTGAGACTGTCATCTAAATAGTTAATGCAACTACCGCACTGTCCTAGAAGCATGCAAAACAGTTACTTTAATATGCTTTATGTTCAGATGTTGTTGAGGACGAAGGGGTTCGAAGATTGCGGGAGGTGGAGGCCGACACTAAGCGCGTGGTGGAATCTGCCATCCGGCTCCGCACTCGTGCTCAGATCTTAATGGAGCAAGCTGAGCTGGCAACCTACCGAGCTATCATGGCCCTTCGTATATCTGATGCCTTGTCCCGTATGTCACAAACTGCACCAGATTCTCAATCTGACCATGACATGATGCCTTTTCCATCCTTTGATTGAACGGCGGATTTACCCTTCTATTTTCCCTTCTTTCTTCTCTTTATTGTGCCCCTCCGTGAGGGGGGGTGCTTTTATTTTGTAAGGGAAGTAACTATGGGAGCTTCTCTCTCTACCCTCTTTTTTTTCATTTGTTTTTCTCTTCAAAGCCAAGTTTTCTGGCACGTGATATTGAGAAGATCTGTAATTCTTGTATAAAGTTGACTTAGCTAGCTAGTTAGAATGTTAGATTTCTGTAGGTGGGATGCCTGTTGTGGTATTGTGGCATGGGACTTGTTTTGGATGGAAGTAATAACTAATCGAAAAATTAATAAAAAAAAGATAACAAAATTGCCAACTTGCACGTGTTAGAATATTTGCTGGAGTTTTGGACTTGAATATGGCTGTTGTGGTATTTTAGAGACTTGCAACTTCACTACACCGATGATACAAACAATCAAGGCCTAAATTAGTTCCATGTAGAGGCTTCAGACCAACATCGTTGGTCCTATAAATCCGCTCCGTACGGGGCTTTTTTGGCATATAGAGGCCGTTTGCCGACATTTTTATTTATACCCAAAGTTAATTACAAATTAATAAAATTATCCAGAAGCGCTAGTTTTTATTAAAAATATCCAAACTAGTCATTAAATGGCCGGTTCCTATTTTAAAGGAAACCGGCCATTAAATGGTTGGTCCCTAATTTTAATTTTTTTTTTAGAGACAAATAGCTGAAATGCTGAAATATAACACTAAAAAATTGAATTTTTTTTAAATATTTGTCAAATTACTTTTTTGATAGCATATTTATACTAAAATACGCTAAATTACTTGAAATTATGTTAATTTATGCTGATTTATACTAAATTACTTGAAATTATGTTTATTTTTTTATTTTATTTTAAGAGACAAATAGCTAAAATTCAGAAATATAACACTAAAAAATCGAATTTTTTTAAAATATTTGTTAGATTACTTTTTTGACATATAATTAGCATATTTATACTAAAATACGCTAAATTACTTGAAATTATGTTAATTTATGCTGAATTACACTAAATTACGCTAAATTACAATAATTATGTAGAATTATGCTAAAATACGGTAAATTACGCTAAATCACGTATGAATATGGCCGATTTTGTGCCATCTTTCATAAATCATAAAAAATAGTACAAAAATTCCAAAAATAATAAAAATTGGTATTATACAAGTTCATTATATATCTAATTTACTGAGCTACGTAGATTGAACAATAGAAATGAAAATCTTAATCGGAAACTTCAACTGAAGTTTTGAGGCTCTTCTCTTTGTTTTTTGGCGATTCAGAATTTCAAAATTTAGCAATGCTAAATTGATGCATGCGTATTTTCGCAAGCTTTCCGAAAAGTGGTCATTTGCTGAAATCGAACACTCGAGCGCCGTTTTATGGCCGTTTGAAGTTTCGTCGTCGTTTTTCGCCTTCTCAGTGTAAATATCGACCCTATTCATACGTAATTTAGCGTAATTTACCGTATTTTAGCATAATTTTACATAATTATTGTAATTTAGCATAATTTAGTGTAATTCAGTGTAATTTAACATAATTTCAAGTAATTTAGCGTATTTTAGTATAAATATGCTAATTATATATAAAAAAAAGTAATCTAACAAATATTAAAAAAAAATTGATTTTTTAGTATTATATTTCAGCATTTTAGCTATTTGTCTCTTAAAAAAAACATAATGTTAAGTAATTTAGTGTAAATCAGCATAAATTAACATAATTTCAAGTAATTTAGCATATTTTAGTATAAATATGCTATCAAAAAAGTAATTTGACAAATATTTAAAAAAAAATTCGATTTTCTAGTGTTATATTTCAGCATTTTAGCTATTTGTCTCTAAAAAAAATTAAATTAAATCAGGGACCGGCCATTTAATGGCCGGTTTGGGCATTTTTAATAAAAACTAGCGCTTCTGGGTAATTTTATTAATTTGTAATTAACTTTGGGTATAAATAAAAGAGGAGGGATCCAATTACACCTTTTTTGGTGACACACTTTGACACCTATCATTTTCAAAGTCCAAATAGTCGATCAAACCGTTCAACATGATGGATATATTAAAATGTGCTTGGAGATCAAATTTTATATTTTTTTGAATTTTTTTACTATTTATTAAGATGGTTACAAAATCGTTGTTTTCAGACCATTGAAAAACAGCGATTTTGTAACCATCTTAATAAATAGTAAAAAAATTCAAAAAATGTAAAATTTGATCTCCAAGTACATTTTAATATGGTGATCATGTTGAACGGTTCGGATCGACTGTTAGAATTTTGAAATTGTAAAATTGACCTATATAAAAAAGGGTGTCACGATGTGTTACCAAAAAAGGTATAATTGGATCCCTCCTCTAAATAAAAATGTCGGGCCATTTGGCACAAAACTTTCCTATTTTTATAAAGAGTAATTTAGTGCAAAATTAAATTTTTATGTGCGTTTAGTCTTAGTAGAATTCATATCCTCTACATTAACTCACCGTGCAATAATAGATTTGGACCGTCCGATTGAGATCCGCAATAATTTTAAAGGGCCCCGTGCATCATAGGCGGGTTGGATTGGCTTCGATCATGATTAGACAGTCAAAATTTATTAAATTCAAAAGATTTTCTTTGAGTTAATGCAGAGGATACGTGTTTGTTGTATGTTCAGAATAATATAGTTAACTTTTATAAGATAAACATTAAATAATTATCAATTACAAATTAAAATTGTATCACATTTTTTTTTTTCATCTCTAAATTTATACATTAATGAATCGATGACATGTGGCTCCTAATCTCTCACCCAAAAGAACCTTCAAGTGTCTTTTGGTCAATGTTTTAAAACACAAATTGAATAAGATGTACATTTAATAGTTAAGTGTGTCTTGATGTAATAATTCAGTAGGTATTAAGCAATAATCAATAAAAATAGATTTTGGGGTATGACTTGCAAATGCTCACAAATAACACAAGTTTTTTAAATTAATGATTCCGATTTGAGTTTGTGAGCAGGAACCCACAGTGTGCTAATCAGTACCTTCTTTTGAACTGCCTAAATATGGAAAGGCGGTCCTTCTCACTATATATATATATTACCCCTGAAGCATTAGATCAAAAATGAAACCATTTGTTTAGGTTTTAGCATATGTCTTCTAAAATCTTATTAATTTTACACAATTATTTGTGTGTTGATTGGGATAAAGCAGGGGAAACCTAAGACGATGAAGGTGATTCAACTGGCACGGAAGCCATATATCAAGAAAAAAAAATAACTTGTAACACTTCTAAGAGACAGCTCAGTCTGTTTGTTGCGAGGAAAATATCCATATATATATATATATATATATGCATACAGTGGCAGAATCAGAAATGATCGGTAGGGGGGTCCAAGGGCTCAGGAACCAGGAATGATCGGTAGGGGGGGGACCAGGAACCAGGAATCAATCGTAATCTCCAGCCAATTTTTTTTTTTTTTTATTAAAGGGGCTTTGTATGTTTTCTGGGGCCAAGGGAGAGTCAGGGCCCAGGCTGGCCCAGGCCTTGGTTCCGCCCCTGTATGCATATCTCTAAAAAACTTGACGGTAATAATTTTATCGATTATATATATTATTATATTTTCATTATGTCAAGCATCATTTAAGACAAATTGCTAACAAGAGAGATAACCATTGCATTTACATAATCGCTGTTGCAGAGAAGGAAGTGGTTTGAAGAGCACGGGAGGCGGATGCGGCCACCCAACAGGCAACAGGCCATCCAGCTGCGTGCTCTATGAGCACAGGCATTAATGAAGCAAGCAAATCATGGCCGCTCGTATTTTTGACGCCAAATCCAATTCGTCCCAAGCTGCTCCTAGTTCTCAACCTGACAACATGATGTGATGCCGTTGACATCAATTAATTAAATGGCGGATTTTGCCTTTTTACATTCTGTTTTTTTTTGTTTTTGTTTTATGCTCCTGATCTGAGTCATTTATTTTGTAGAAAACATAAATTGGGAGTTGTTATTTATTTTGTAGAATATTAAATTTGGGATTCTTTTTCTAGTTTTTTTGTTGTCAAGCCAAATTAAGCTTGTGACATGACATTATGAGAAGATCTGTAATTTTTGTTCATCAAATCTGACGGTTCGTGTTTCTCTTACTTCGAAATCTGCTGTCAACTGCACTTCTTAAGTTCTTATTGAACCGTTAATTAAGGCACCAAGGGTAGAATTCTTTTGATTTAGGAGAATGATGCTACTAATAATGAAATAATATAATCACTAAAATCTTTAAACTTCCCATCACAGTCACAGTGTAGTGAAATGAATATGGTCATGGTCAACAAACTACATTTTGCATAGGCGTAGATCATACCGGTCTAAGTTGTCACTGCAGTTACGGGCTCCTAGTCTAATGCAATTCGGCTGGAATCCATTTCTTTGCATTACCGCATCATTTGAATTAATTTTTTCGACCGTGCGATTAAAATTCGGACCAATTAGGATCCCACCTATAATGCATGAGGCCCTTATATATTAGTGCGGATATAAATCAGACGGTCCAGATCTTAACTCAGAGGATACAAATTCATACGGCTGTGCTAAAGGGAGCATCTGATTTGGAGTGTGTATCCTCTATGGTAACGTACTCGGTCTAATGAGCTGAGATTAACTTTCAACCGAGTTATGGAATTCGGTGCCTATTTAGATGTAGGGGTCTGTTTTTTAAATTTGAGGAATTAATTATTCACCTAAAAGATGATTTTTTCTATTGTTCTTGTGAGTTCAAAATTCAAACGCTATAAAAGTAAAAAAGTAAAACTGAATATATTTGATTACTATTATTAAATAAAATAATTATAATGCACTGCAATTTACTTGTTGCAGAAGGCCCTTGTCAAGGTCAAACTTGAAGAGTATGTTGACAATTATTTTGTTATATTGTTTAAAAAAATTAGAAGTCGTCATTGCATAGCATTGTGTTGATAAATTAAATTTATATAATTTGTTTAGACATAACTTCAGTATTTCTTTGGTCCATCCGCGTTGAATGTTTGCCATTTTACTAGTGGATTTTTCTCAATAAACGCTTTGTTTTTTTTTAAGAAGTGAAGTTGATACCTTAAATCAGATCGCATGAAAATGACTGAAGAAGATCAAAGTTGTAGTACGTGAGGCTATGATACTATGCATAGGTATAGCGCGGCGGATCAATATTTTTATTTTCTAAATCTTAACCGTCGATATGAGAGTATGTACTTGTAAACTAAATTTTATATTTTTAGAATTTGTTTACTATTTTTTCAAGTTTTGTATGTACTTGTAGGAAGTTTTGTTTAATAAGTTTCTCTTATCAAGTTTCTGGATAGTGGAATTTATTAGATAGGGTGGGGATAAATTAGGATGGGTCTGGCTAGTGCCTAATAAGCAGGTCAAGGTGACCCAACCCACAGCTCCTCGAGGCAATTTTTGTTAAATGGTTTCTCTTTTGCTCAAGTTTTCAGAAATCAGTATTATATATATGTGCCGCTACAAAGCATGAAAATGACTTAATCATGCCTGAAATACCAATGTCAGTATGTTTTTCAATTGTTGTTTTGATGTTATTTTGCTGAATTTGCATGCTAAATAATGCGCAGAATGCAGAATGAGTGGAACAGCAGTAAGTTTTTGAAATAAATTCAGCTGCATGCATGTGAGATCATATATTCAATACGTATGTTCCAAATGCTATGTTGAAATCTGTCTAGAATTATTCTTCTTCTCTTCTTTTTTTTCGTTCCAATATCCTGCTTTGTTATTTGGTGCAAGGGCAGGTTAGAGAGAGAGAGAGAGAGAGAGAGAGAGAGAGAGAGAGAGGTTATGTTAGCTAAAGGTAAATAGTTGTTTTGCATTTTTATTTGATTGTGCGAGGGTTGTAGAGAAAATGATATGGAGCTGTTTCATTTCATGTATAATGGACTGACTGGATTTTGTTTGTTTAATACAAATTGCTCATGTACATTCAAATAGTTCAAATGGGCCTGATTTGTTGGGCCCAAAATCAAATTAAAGGACTAGATAAATCCAGCCCACTTGCAATACGATGAAGCATAACTAATTCCACTATCCATCCATCTAAACCACATTTACTTACATGAAAAATAAAAATGAACTTCTTAGATCCACTAGCTACAAGTCTAGACTAAAGAAACTTTCAACATTATTTACAAAATATTGTAGGATGAGAGAGCAAGAGAGGTCTAACAGTAACTAAATTAGGGATCAAAAATTCAAAACTAGGGTTTGGGTTATTGATGACTGATGAGTGTTCTCTAATTAATTGTGAATTCGCCGTCGGCGTTGTCCGCTCGGTTTGTAGTCCTTGTTGATCAGAGTGAATATTTCTGTGGCTGCATCTTGCGGCCTCTGGTGTGGTATTTTTGCGTGAATCGGAATCGGAGTCGGAACAACAGTTGGTCGGGATACATGAGGGTTTGCATCATAATTTCTTGACCCCTTTTCCATGCCTTCATTTTTTACACTGCTCATTTCTCTCAACCATCTTCTTCCTATGGTGGTGCTGCCGTACATGATCTCGTACTGAGGTTTCTGTAAAATAAAATAAAATAAAATCATACATTAAGCAAATTATATGATCATCTTTTTTCTATCTTCTATTGAACTTGGAAATGCATTTTAAGCAGTGTTTGAATCCAGAAAAAAGTCTAATTAAAAGCATTTACTTACCAATTTGTTGTCACTATCACTATCTTGATTACTGTTGGCTGGAAGATTGACCGCTGCTGCATATAAAAGAAAGAAAATTAATAAATAATTTACCTCTTTTTTTTTTATATTTTAAAGGTATTCATTTGAGAAGAATAATATGGAAGTACCAGGATTGAGCAGAGCAAAAGCAAGAGAAGAATCCAGAAGAACAACTAGAGAGAGGGAAAATAGTAAGGTAGTACAGTAAATTTTCATGACATCAAACTTTTAGGGTTTAAAGGTTTTAGGTACCTCCTTTTGCTTCTTAAGGAACGAGAAAGAGAAAGAGAAATTAAGGTGGCTAGAAAGAGAAGGGCTTGGTCTTTACTCTTTACTCTTTATAAATAAATAAAGAGTTGGTTAATTGGTTGGTACAAAAAGAATGAAATAAAAAATAAAAGGAACAGAGGTCCCAAATCAGCTTCTTGTTGTTATTCTTTTGTAAATTATTAAATTAATACTCAGTCAAAGGTCAAAGGTGCTTGTTTTGTCTCTGTGACTGTCCCCCTTCACTGGAATTCGGATTCTCTAAAGTAACACAATTATTTTAGTTTGAATCCGGACTGTTTGATCTGCTCACACAAATGTTAAAGGTGATCGTACGGTCCGGATGCAAACACAAATTTTGAGTTACTTTAGGGGATCCGACCCCGTTCATCGGGTCTCGTTGGGATTGGGATTGGGATTGTGGTTAAATTATTTTTATTTTACTAGCCAATATTTCCATGCAACTCCTGAATTTCTTTATATGATTAATTAATTAATTAGGTGAGCTCATCACTCGACAGTTCTCATTGAACGCGTAATACTTTCAGAATATGATTATTTTTTTTTAGGAGTGAGGCATAACGCGCGCGGATTGGTATGTACTATATATCACTAATTTTATTTTAAAGTTGAAACAGTTAATCTGAATTATTTTGCATGTATCAATGTATTCAGATTAAATTTTAATTTTTTTTTACCTATCTAAAAGAAGATAGTAAAAAATTTCAAAAATATAAATGTTGGTTTCCAAGTATACTTTAATATGAAGATTATGTTGAGTTGTTTGAATCAAGTGTTTGTATTTTGAAAATGGAGATAAAGATGTAGGAATATGAGTGGGGCACGCCAACAGTGTAACATTTTTTTTTAAATAAAGATTAGAGATGAAGTCACCCAACTATTTAATTATATTCACAAGAAATTTCTTCATCTGAATTTCAAATTTATGACCTCCAACACAGAGAACATTGCATTTGCTAATTATCACTAAATCAAAATTTGATTCTCAACAATGTGACATTTTCTAAATAGGTAAAAAATAACTACTTTGAATGATATAGAATTTTTAGATCATACGATTTTCTACCCATATAAAAAAATTATAAAAGATGTACAAGGGGCTTACTCTTTTGTCAAGTATTAAATGAAATAAACAAACTTGTACGTATCAAAACCTGTAGGAACACATACATTCGAAAAACAAAATATGATCTTCTCTCAAGTTTTAAAACGGAGATATCAGCGTGCTTTTATTTATTTATTTATTTTTGAATTGAAAGCCCTTAGTAGGGATCTGATTCTGCTGTTTTTTTTCTAAAAAAAACATGATTATGTTAGTTTGAAAGAATCTAGAAGTCAATAATACGATAATTTATCATAAAGCTTTGTTCATGAATTGAATGTTTATTTATATATCATTTTGTTGCCTTGAGTATTATTGTGTTTATGAATAATTACTTTATCTGACTAGAGTCAATGAATGAAATTGTGAAATTTCATAATATAGATGATATATATTATTAAAAGTCTCTAACCAAGGTAATTAGCATGAACACTAATTAACCGCTACAAGGTTAGTATGTGGATTAAAAGATGATCAAGTTTTACAGACCTCTGACAAGATATGTCATTTTAATCACATAGATACATGTTCGAGGAACATGGTATTTGACAGGCCCCGAATGAAATATTAAATGAAATTGTGTACGTGTTATTAATGTTTTCATTCAGTGTTAAGTTTTAAAGTATGAGGTATTCATCTTTCCTACTAAGAAATATATATGTGTGATTGTTATCTAACGCTGTCTG
This sequence comes from Carex kokanica, assembly GCA_025461125.1. Taxonomy (NCBI): domain Eukaryota; kingdom Viridiplantae; phylum Streptophyta; class Magnoliopsida; order Poales; family Cyperaceae; genus Carex; species Carex kokanica. The sequence goes on along the minus strand of JAJGRX010000981.1, from coordinate 255,729 downwards.
TAAAAAGCAGTTATAACGGTATCACTTCGGTATACATAGCTTAGCTGAGGTAGTGATGATTTACCAAAAGTATTATTGTTCCTCGTATCTCTATACGAGTTATAGTATCACTGGGCCCCTTGATAGAGTAAGATTATTTGCTAGCGGTATAAATTACAAGAGTAATTATATTTGATAATCTGCTCAAGATCAAGAAAAGATTAGGTTGGTAAGGATGACACACACCTACCTTGAAACTGATCTGATAGCTATGAGACAAAAGAATTGACACAAGTAAAATAGTTTACTGGATCGTGGTATTATACAGTACATCATCATCTATGTAATTGGATGGTCATGATGTGTTCTGTCAGATGCCTCTCATGATTATAGAAGTTAAAACAGTTTTTAATTCTATTTACCAACATAACACAGATCCTATTGGGTCACACTGTATAGGAGCTAATCGGAGAATCTTATTGATTAATTATAAATTGATTATAATAAGATGGTTATAATTAATTATATGTGATATAATTGAATTATAAATGTCATAATAAAATGACAAGCAGAAACAATGGTTAATTTATAAACGTGCACGACACGTTATATAAAAGTTACCGAAAGAACAACCGAGAGAAATATAATTGTTCAGAATAATTACATGGATATGAAATGGATTTTAAATGTTAATTATGGATTAATATTTTGGGCCTAAAGCCCATTAGAATTAAAGCCTTAATTAAATTTAAAAGCCCAAATCAATTCAATTCATTTTGAACTGAAAACACTGTAACAGGCTGAAAACACTGTAGCGCCGACCTAAAATACTGTAGCACTGACCTATGAGGGTATTTTGGTAATTTTGGGACATATCCATTTCCTATAAATAGAGGGGTAGGGGTAGATAGAAGATTACTAATTCACTTGATATCGAATCGATCTGATCGATCGATAATCTAATTTTCTCTCTTTCTCGGTTTCGTTTACAGGATTGGAAAATAATTTGCGAAAGTCGCAGTATTTCTGTTTTGCTCATTTAGTGAATCATAATAATTACGGGTCGTGAATATTGTTATTTCGTCTTTTCTCGGTAAATAGTGTTTTTGCAAAGTCTGTGATTTAGGATATTTCTGGCAAAAGAAATAAACCTCTCTCTGGTTAGTCCTGGTGGATAACTGATAGAGGCATCAGACGTTTGGTGCTCTGAGACGAATCGGTCTGCATTCCAATTAGAATTTGAAAACAAGGTATAAACATGTTATATTAATCTATTTAATTGGTAAGTAGATTAAAGTTTTAGAAATCAATTAAGGAGTAGATCTGTAAGAGGATTAAATAAGGTTTTGATGCCAAAGGAATACTGAAGGTGGACCGCCTTGGAAAGTTTCTTGACATATCCCGTTTAATCCTTGGCTTAAGTTAGAAGTAAATTTTTTTGTTTTACATTCTTTCCGCATCTTAAGAAAATAAATGAATTTGAACAGTCAAAACCCCAACAGACTTAATCAATGGGTTTGAACCGTCAAAACCCAGCAGATTCTACTTTTCCGATTCCAATCATTCAAAATTTTCCATTCACGTATTTCGATAAAGAAAACTTTTGCATACACAACTCTCAACAAATTTGAATGGTTGGGATCAAAAAATAAAACCTTACAGCAGAGTCCATTCCCCTTAGGCTGTGCTCCACAACGAGGGGTAAATCGCTCATTAATGAAAGGGGAAGGGAAGGGTACGGGGTGAAACTTCTCCTTTGCACAGTAAAATTTACACCCTGATTTGGAGAGGGCAAATCTCAGTAAGGTTGTACACGAAGTTCCTCTTGGTTCCCTTTGCAACAGTAGATTTCTCATTCCGTTCCACTCCAATTTCTCCTCTTCTGGAGCAAATGAACGTCGCCGGACAGAAGCAGTCACGTGCCGTTTCACCTTCGCTCTCTTTCTCTCCCTCCGTGTACCTCTTTCTAGAACACAGCCTTAGTAGAGGGTAAAAAAAAAAATAGCCACTTGGTAGTCAACGACAGTATTAAGGACTATTTTTTGTGGGTGGAATAGTGGATGCTTCTTGAGAAGTGTGTCCAGTCCCAGTCCGCCAGGAATTCATATCCTCTGCATTAACTCAAAAGAGAATCTTTTGAGTTAATAACTCTTGACTGTCCAATCTATTTCAAAATTCGTAAAAACTAGATCTGCACTAATATTAAAGAGTCCCTATATTATAAACACGAGCCGGATTGACTCTATTTAAAATCAGACGGTTGAAATTCATTAACTCAGAAGATTCCCTTTCGAGTTAATGCAGAGGATACGGATCCGTCGGCCAGTCCGTATAAATCTGCAAGTTTTCTAGCAAAATATAATATAATATAATATAAGATAAGATCAAGTGCTCATGTGTGAGCACGAAGATACACAAACAAACAATCCACCTCGAATAATTCAATATATCTCCTAACTATAACAAATAAATGAATAAAAAGAAAATTACAACAAAAGCAATATAATACTTTATACTGTCTGTCATAGTAAAAAAAATATATATATATTCAAATCAACCGGTTTGAGATTCAACTCTCTTCTCCATTATTTATTTAATTTAATGGGTTCGAAGTACATGAACTTATTTTCTTTGCAAAGTGCATGAACCCATTTGCAATCCAATTCAATTCAATTTTGCTAAAAAGCTTCTAATTGCGTGTATTAATTGGAGAGGATTCTCAAAATGTACAGCATGGCCACAGTTTGGAACGATAAACACTTTACACAAACGCTCCATTTCATCTTTTGAATGGGTCATAATTTCAGTATGCATCTGGTAAGAGATATTTACGAATTTCGAATCCTTTTCACCAGCTATGAAAACAAGGGGCTTCTTGCAATCTTTCAAATCATCCCAAAGAGACCTGAATATATACCAGTTCACATTCACTTAAATACTGGTAGTGTAATACAAGTCATAACCTTGAAATAGAAATGGTATAACAAATCAATGCAGGAAAATGTTAGCAAATGTTGTGTAGTACCTTTGCTTTGCTACACTTGAATCGTGTAAAACCTTTGCCAGAGATTCGACATCGTCATGCTGGGTACGACTCTGGAGAACTCTATCAAAATGTGGGTGCTCTCTTAGGCTGGAATTAAATGGAATTAATAAATTATCTCATCATCAACTCAGAATCACCAAGATATATATTAAGTTAATTTTTACAAATCTCCAGCTTGAGTGGTACCTTGACCATAACTTGGTTGAATACCAAGTTTCTATAAAATTGTGCAAACCATGTGATATAAGTAACTTAGCCCTTGATTTGTCGATTGCCTGACGTATCTTTCTATTTGATTCTTGTTTCAACCCTGGGCTTCCTGATATTATAACAGCTCCTTTGATCTGCATATGATATTTTAAGGATTTTAAAGGTTGCAAGTCAACACTTTCTTTTTCTTTTTTTTTAAATTGAGATACCTTGTCACTGTTTAGAGCCATGTGCAATGCAATTCTTGCACCCATTGAGTAACCAACAAGAACAACCCTTTGTCCTTCAGTAGAGATTTCATCGATCAATTTTAGTAACAACCCTGAAATTGTTTCGACTGAGATAGAGCATTCCTGTTTTGCATGAACCTGTGATTTGCCGTGCCCAGGTAGGTCTAAAGAAATTGTGTGTGCATCCTTGGAGAGAGATTTCATTATGGGGGCCCAATCTTCACTCGTACCAAGAAATCCATGAAGAAATATGACTATGTTTTTCTGCATATGCCCAGTGCTTAATTACTTGGATATTTGTAAACAATTTATTAAGAAAATATTGGGTTTCAGTATCAACTTCACTTGACAGCTGCATATTAGGATACTGGGTCTTAAATTGAGGTACAGTTGAACAACAATTTGCAACTTGGATACATTACTGACCAACTGATCTTAAATTAATGAGGGTATAACAGTAATTAAGTGAATATCTCATGACAGTATAACAGTAATTAAGTGACTTCATAAAAAGAAGGTATAAGAAAATTTCTTACATTTGTATGCAAGCCAGCTTCTTTAACTCTAAAACAGGAAGACAAACCACCTTCATCAATTTTTACAGAATAGCACCCGATCTCTTCATTTTTGCAAAATCTCGATAATAATCTCTCGGAATCCCAAGAAAACCTCTCAATTATATTTTGAGCATCTTTCACTGAAGCCCTCATTTTTCCACCAATGTTTAGCACATTATTTATCAACCCTTGATCTATTATATCTTCCTTGATCCATTTATATGTACCCAGCCCATGAGCAATTCCATCATGAAAACGTCTATTTCTTGTTTTGCATACATTTTCATATTGTATATGAAGAAAATATGAAAATTGAACATACATAGATAAACTTAAGCTACTTTCATATGCACTACTAACAATTGCCATTTTGTTGTGTAGGAAAGCCCACTTTGCAATCAGTGCTGTGTTTTCAAAACCACCAACTCGGCTTGGCTTGATAACCTATATACATGCATGCAAATTACATGTATTTACTGAGTAATTCTTGACACCATATATAATTTGAAATTTTAACTAAAGTCCTCAAGGAAGGGTATTTACAGAGTATTGGTATACTCAATCCAAAACTACTATTTCCAATAACAATGAAGTTACTTTTTAGAATTAGGACAAGGAAATGAAAAGTTGAAAAAAAAAAAAATGTTTACTATAGCTGCTATTCCGGGATGTGCATATTTTTGGAGGTGATTTACAAAATCTCCTTTAATAGCATCTAGGGTTTCATCTAGTGCAACAGGCAAGCCACTTTCATCACAAAATTTTAGGATATTCTCTTCTGCTTTTATAGGTTCCTGAAATTGTACAAAGAACATTAGGTTAACTCATTTCTTGTTTATATGTTCGTTTAATGTTCAATACTTCAATTAATGTCTTTTATGAAACTAATATCTACCAGTTTCATCTCTATGTACTGGTATATTTAACTAATATCTTTTGTAATGAACTTCACAGACATATATGGCATTGAATTTGGTGGAATTAGACAACCAATTATTAATAATTAATTAAAAGGAAATGTGAGATAAAAATTCTAAAAGAAAAATTAGGAAGGTGACATTGACTGTAGGTCATACCTCGACATATTGTAAATTACACTCTTTTACAGCAGAAGCAAATTGCATGGCCTCCGCATAGCTCCACCTCCTATTTGCATCCACACGTATATTTATGCTATATCCAACTGTCTCACGTATTTTCTGAATAACCATGGCATCTTCAATAGGCGTTCTCCCACGTGCTACCTGCATTCATATTTCTAATACTATTAATTAATTTAAAATTATATTCAAATATAATTAGTACTATTAAGGAATTTGAAATCTTATTGTGTTTCCCGGAAAAACACAAGAGGGTTTTTCATTTTCTTTAAATAATAATTCGGGATTCACTGAAAAGTTGAAGTTCCATTTATGAAAATCCTAATAAAAAATCAAGGGACCATGAAGGGTCTTTAAAGAAAAAAAAAAAAAAAAAAAGGTGACACTGACAATACTAATAATGAAAATAAATTAGCACCTTGAGTTTTACAGTGGAGAAACCTTCCTCTACTAGCTCCGAAACAACATATGCCACCTCAGATGGAGAACCCTCACAATCCACAAGTGCACAAATCTCAATGCTCTTTTCATTCTTGGAATTACCTTCTCTTAGTTCTAGTCTATTACTAATTCCCAATACAAGATCAGATAGGTTACTTTTCCGTTGAGCAGCTAGTGCATTTAAAATCGCCATCTCCAACCCACATCTCACACTTGGGAATATGGAAGACGGCTGTCAGAATATTTCGAAAAAAAAGTAAAAAGAAAAAAAAAATATTGTCATACACATTACAGATGAGCACTATTTTTGTTATAATTACCAATTAATAGTTGTATTCTTCTAAACTAAAAAAATGTCCTGCTATAGTACTGGTCCTTCACAGCCTGTACTGGAATTATTCCAGTACATACCAATCTCCAAAAATATATGGCTACTGAATTTGACCAGTGTTGACTACTACATTTTTATTTTTATAATTTGATGAATTTCATGCAAGTGAAAGTTATTTCAAAGGTTATGTGTATAGATAAAAAAAGGCACATATTAGAAACATGAATAAGCGTTATACTCACCGGTATACCAAGATTTCTCCAAATCCATTGTGAGAAAGAGCCATTCAATAAAGGAAGACATGCATCTATCTTACATCCATTCATAAATTGTATCAAAAACCGAACTTGCAATTCAGCATCTGAAAAACTCTCTTCATGTATTTCAATTGGCATGATCTGCTCAGATAATTCAAAATTTTAGAAGAAAAAACTAATTAATTTCATATATACAAGAAGAATAAAATATAGGTAAATGAAAGTCATTTAGTAAAATACGATGGCCAGTGCCAAGACTTACCAGTATTGTTACAAGATAGTTGTGTCCCTCAATTATCTTTTGTTTTTGTTGATACTTCAAATGATATAATCTAAAAAACCATTATTTTATTTACCAGTGCCATAGCCAAGACTTAACATATAGATTACTGGTACAGATATCATACAAAACAGCAAATTTTAACGAACCTCACCAAATCCTGTAGTGCCATCATCTAATGTTACTTTCAATATAAGTCCCTCTCTTAATAAATTTTCATCTTCATTTGTTTCTCCTGAAGTTGGCGTTGTAGATAGTTTCATTCTATAATATCATAAAATAGAAAAAGCAAAGTAAAGCAAAAGTTGTGAAAGGACCATCTAATATTGGTGAAAGAGTGTGCTAGTGTCTGTGCCTATGCACATGTTTCGCTTTTGGTACAATTAACTTATTAAGATAATAAATGAGTACCTAAATGATGTATATTCTGCCTTTAGGATGCTACAGAATGGCATGTAGTTTTCTTCATTATCATATTGGGGGGCCCACAAAATGCATTCCATTGCTTGGTTTATTACATCAGAAGCAGAGTCCCTCAGTACACTGCGTAAAGATACAGAAAACGAAGAACTTTAAATAAGAAAAAAAATCATAGAAATAAAAACATCAAAGATAATAGAAGTTTGGTAATATAAGGACGGGTAGGGTTGAGACCGATGAAACTCGGCGTTTTCTGGAATGGAGCTTGCAATTTCTACAATTGAGTCAGTCAATTCGTACAAGCATCTTTGTAAAGCAATTTGAAGTTCTTGTTTTGTCCTTACCAATACATGTTTCACTCTGCAAAGAAAAAAAGGAAGGGAAATTATTGAAAGCTTCTATTATTGAAGATAAACATAATAAACTGTCAAATTTACATATAAGCAATATATTTGTTAAACGAATAAACGCTCTAAATTATTTTTCTGATACCATTAAGCAAGACAAAGTGCTCTTATGAAAAAACACAGTTTACAAGAAAGACAGGAGACTTACTTATGTGCTGAACATAGATGAGAGAGAGAGATATCATGGGAAGTATAGAAAAACTTGTTCAAGATATCGGGTCGGGTTTTCTTTGCAATAGGTAGAAGACTAAAAATGGCTCCACCATGATTATTCACCACAACTACTGTTATTGGCTTCCTCCTTGCGCTAAAAAAACATAATACAAAGTCAGAAAAAACAATTAAAAATAAGGACCCAGAATCAAGAATTGTGAATTTTACCATTGGTTAAGGAGTGATAATCCATTTGTATCATGAAGAAAAGACACATCACCAACCATGCAAAATACCTGAAATTAATAAAATTGACCATCAAGAGCTTTCTATTATTTTGTTTAAAAGTATATCATTTGAAGCAAAGTAAAACCCAATGACCAAAGACAAGAAATAAGGTACCCTCTTTTCGGAGCCAATTGAGAATCCAATAGCTGTACTGAGCAAACCATCAATACCACTTGCACCTCTATTTCCTGCAACTGGAATACCATGAAAACCTTGTTGCAAGTAATCTGCGGTATAAATGCTGTCACTAGTAGAGGTTATGGAGCCCTTGGCATACATGTCCAAGTCCCTTAATACCATGCTGTTACCAACAAACAATGCAGGACGGGCCCCACTAGCAACTACTTCACTAATCACATGAGCTACATATGGCTCAGTCAATGCGCTTTCAGACTGGACTTGAAATCTGATCTCTGTTTCAATCTGAAAACAAAAGATGAGATGAGATACAGTTTGAGGTATTAAATTAAAACTCTTGAGATACAGCCTCATACCGCTGAATTGATTCCCTTCAATAGACAGCTCCATTCTTTCACCTTGTTTGAAAATTGAAATTCACGCATAATAGCCACAAATTGAGACACAGAATTCTGAATTCGATAAGTAACTATGTGAGAAGGATCGTGTCGATATGGGTGACTGTCAACCAGTATATAAGGAAGAGGTGCGCATGATTCAAGAAACTGGCTCATTCTTTTGCTAGTCAGACTGCCACCAATCTGTCATCAAGTAAATATTTTTAAGGTTTCGATTTATCCAGTTTTAAAAAAAATGAACTTTACAACATGCTACCGGCAAAAGCGAAGAACAAAGGAGACCAAAAAAAAAATATATAAAAAAGCTACCTGTAAAACTACTTCTGGTTTCACCCAGTCCTTGAAAGTCTCTGAAAGCAAGGCATGGTCCATATAATCCATAAAAAATATATCTGAATATGACGAAAATGACCTCCTAACCCTTAAGCCTGACAACACATCGGCCACAACTGGCCATGATAGTTGTCTTGCAAGGAGTATCACAGCCCATATGTCAGCCTCACTAACCAGCCTACCAATTACCAAAATACCCTTGCTCGCCTCCTTTATTATTTCCAGGACATCCAGTAGGGTATCCGAATTTGTACAAATGGAGAGGTTTTGGGGATTTATGTATTTGGTATAGGGTTTTTTGTTACTAAACCAATGGTCAAGGCCAGTCAAACAGTGGGTTGACCATGTCAACACGGAGTCGTGAAGGGGTTCCCGAAAATGACAATTTATGTGTGTGGGGCCCATAGGGGAGTTGGTTGAAAGGTAAACAGATGAGTCGATGGTGGTTAGTACTGTTCTTGCGGGGATTTCATCAGTAGGTGGAGAGAGATTCCAAAATTGCTTCACAAACTTTCCGAAATGGTTGAACTGAGAAGAAATTCATAAAATTTTGTTAAATTCAAGACCATATTAGATTTTGTGACTGGTTTGATGCATTCTGGTACAAACGTGCTAATTATTGGTAAATTAAGGTTCTTCAGACCAAAATTGATGCCTAAAAATTAAAAGTACGGGCAACTAACACTAAAATGAAAATACCAAGCCCAGTTCCTTACTGAACAAATAGGTTCAAAATAAATGTGTTAGATATAATTTTAGACCTGATCAATTGCCTGGTTAGCCCCACATTCAAGCAGCTCTGGCGGTCGATCTGCAGTTAGTATTATAATTGGTACGAAATTATGACTGGCCTCCACCACCTACACGTTACTCATTTATAATAATCAATCATGACAGCTATCACAAGTGATGTAACAAATATGAACATGAAAATGTAACAAATATGATAATAGGTTAAAAAAAATGGCTCTTCTAAATAAAAAATATTAATAGCAAGTGTTAAAAAAAACTACTCATGTTTAATAAACAGGTAAAAGTAAAATAATGATAATAACATAAAGAAGAGTATTACTGCAGGTAGGAGATTAGAGACAGCAGTTCCTGACGATGTGATGACGACAGCTGGCTTCTGGGACCCGCGTGCATAGCCCAGTGCATAAAATGCGAGAGATCTCTCATCATAACACGAAATGCAGTTTGTCAAGGGATGGCGAGTTGCATTAATAGCTAGTGGAGATGACCTTGATCCAGGTGCAATACAAAAGTACTTCAAAATTGCAAAAAGAATAAGATATTATTCAGTCTAGTAGAGTTCGATACCAATCAGTACAGTGCATGACTAGTACATAATAATACAGTAGAATTTAGAGAGAGAGAGAGATTACATTGATACCAAGCCTGACAAGCTCCTCTACTATAAGAGATGCCCATACCATGTTTATGTTAGAACACTCTTTTATTGAGAACTCACTTTGATTCAGATAGTGAAACTAGCATAAGAAGAAAGAAAGAAAAAATAAATAGTATCATGAAAATTATATTTTCAGTTTTAAAACGATACATGTAACACAAGAATAAACTGGTAAGGGATTAAAACAATTTTACCATGTTAAAAGTGAAAGTGCAGGTTGGTGAAATACAAACATAGTACTCATCACAGGTCAGCAGCTCCTTCTGAGGAGAAAAAAAATAAGAGAGAGCATGAATTATTACTAACTGACCTTATCATTTACTGCCCTCTCATTTATAAAGCAAAATAAGAGAGATAATATGCAAAAGATAAAATTCAAGAAATACCAAGTATTGAGAAACTTACCAAAGTAAAGAAGATACCTTTTGCATACATTTATCTCTTGTATTATCTATTCCAGCAAGAACTACACCATCCAAGCACACCTACATCCAAATATTCATTTAATTAACTATTTAGAGAAGCTCAAAATAAATCTTGTTTGGAAATGGACATTTCTAAAGCAGCAAATTTGCATACCAGATGTGAAATGTCACCCTGTAAGACATTTTGTTTTGCACAATTATAACTCATCCATCTTTCTCTCTCATAAAAGTTTGTTTGTGAAATATCATGCCCCATCTGTTAGATATTTCAAAAAACATATATTAAACATCCCTTAAGAAATGTAACATCACAACCTAGACAATACAACAAAACGATACTAAATAACTAGCATGAGTAAAAGGTATACCTGGTTGAGACACGACTCTAAGAAATAAACTGCGCTCTCAAATGATAAAGAAAATGAGTCATCCCAAATTAGAGTAGCAGCCAACACAGAGCACCCATCAAGCTCTCTCAGTTCTATCTGTTTTAAGGTCAAAATATCTTTATTATGTAGCTTGTTTGGTGTTAAAATGAACAAGCAAGAGTAAATTTGAGCCTAGTTTGGGTTAGATTGGGAACAGTTGAAGCTTAATTTGAGTTTTGTATTTTGGGAGTTAATTGAGGCCAAACTGGAATAAGGATAAATAAATAAAACGAATAAATGAAGAAGAAAGAAAAGCCTCGGTTTCTTAATTGTTAATTAATCGTTACCTGAGGAATAAATAAATAAAACGAATTTGGGTCTTCTCCTTGTGATGAAATTTCCTTGGAGAGATTAAGGCCAGTGAAACCATAAGCCTGTGTTAATGCGTCAGGTGAAAGATATCTGGGGAGAAAATATTTGTTTTCCAGTAATGTAATGAGTAATTCAAGCAAGATTTTAATATCTGGAGAGAGAGAGAGAGAGAGAGAGAGAGAGACCTTGACAAGAGACGGTAACCTTTATGCTTGCCACAAGAGCCATGGATGCAAATGGCATGACCAAAACTGGAGAGTCTTAGGAAATTGTGTGGTTGATCAGAGGAGAAATAGAAATGAGGGTAAATAGGTAAATGTGTATGCTGAGACTGAGAGCACAACCAATCAAGGGCTTTAGCAGATGGCGGTACCAGTACCCGGTAATGGATGACACCACTCCCACTGGTATTGGTATCAGTCAAGAGGAGTTGTTTCTGGCTTTGGCTTATGGCTTCTTTTAATTTAGCATAGCCTTCTTTGATGCTGAGACAAGGGCCCAGCTCTCGAGTCAAACACAAATCCACTGACAAACATCTCATTTCCTCTTCCTCATTTTCATCTTCATCGTCGGCACAAATTACCAATCCATGATTGTGGGTCCCCATTGCAGTGACCTGAAAAAGAAATTCATAAAAATAATAAAAGATTGGTGTTGGTTGTGTAATTAAGCAATGGGATTGGGAGTAATGTTGGTACCTGGAATTGAGATTGGGAGCAAGTGTAATTGATTTTAGAGAGAAATTTGTCATGGAGAAGATGGAGATGAAGATGGTTTCTTCTCTTAATAATAAATTGGGTGGTAGAGTAGAAGAGAGGATGAGAACAGGCAAAGGGTGGTTGTACTGGTACTGGTACTGGAACTGGAACCAGAAGAAGCATCGTAAGATTAGAAATAGGGACAAACACACGGGTGGAGCGCCGGGTCCCGAAGGAAGGCATCGGCGGCCCGGCCGGAAGTGGGTAAACCTGGAACATTTTTTTTTTGACAATTGTAAAAGGTTGCATTAAGATATAATGAGATTTAAAATATTGAGAAATACTAATTTATAATAACAATTATTTTTCACACGGATGTCCCCGACATTTTTATAATACCCAAAGTTAATTAATATTAATAAAAATACCTTACAGATTAATAAAAATATCCAACCCATCAACTTTTTTTAAAAATACCCAAACCGGCCATTAAATGACTGGTTTTCTGATTTAATTTTTAATTTTTTTAGAGACAAAAATAGCTAAAATGCTGAAATATAACACTAAAATTCAATTTTTTTAGTTAAATACTTGTCAAATTAATTTTTTGATATCATATTTACCGATTTTTTTATTAAATATATCACACAGACCATTTCTTGTTTGAACATACAAAATGAAAGATACTCAATATTAGGATGCTGATTATTGTCAAATTAAATTCACTAGCCGCATGCGAACACTAAACATCATATTAGTAATTTTGATACAAGTTCTGACTTTTACCATGCTACATACGACACTGTGACTAGCCGCAAACGGGTCGTTGTGTTTACCGATGATAAAAAACCTTTAACTCATTTTTTGAGACACTAAATGACGTTTTTTTTGCAATTCTGATTTCGTCGGCCCTCTAAAGATAACCCCAAGGGTGTCATTGCCCTCGTCTCGTCCCAAGCTTTTCCAATTGGGGTCGTACGCACAAATTCGAGTTTCCTAGCCAAAGTTATGGCCGTTTAAAGTTTTTTAAAAAATAACGATGCTTTCATGCAAAAACACCGATGATGCACAAATGCTTTATGCACGGCTTGCGACGGCAGAAGTGCATTAATGTTTCATTACAAAAACATCAGTGACGCACTGATGTTTTTTCAGCACTACCCTGCTTAATTGCCAATGCTAAGGCTAGCGAAACATCGATGTTTCGTTAAACATTGGGACTTAAAAATCGTTGTTTAGGTAATGAAACATCGATGTTTCGTTAGCCTTAGCATTGGCAATTAAGCAGGGTAATGCTAAAAAAATATTGGTGCGTCGCTGATATTTTTGTAATGAACATCGATGCACTTCTGCCGTTGACAAGCCGTGCATGGAGCATTGGTGCATTTATCGGTGTTTTTGCACGAAAGCATCGTTGTTTTTTAAAAAACTTTAAACGACCATAACTTTAGCTAAGAAACTCGAATTTGTGCGTACGACCCCAATTCGAAAAGCTTGGGACGAGACGGGGGCAATGGCACCCTCAAAGTCACTCCCAGGGGGCCAACAAAGTCAGAATTGTAAAAAGAACGTCATTTAGTGCCTCAAAAATTGAGTTAATTTTTTTTTATCATCGGTAAACGACCCGTTTTGCGGCTAGTGACAGTGTCGTATGCAGCATGGTAAAAGTCAGAACTTGTATCAAATTACTGATCTGATGTTTAGTGTTCACATGCGGGTAGTGAATTTAATTTGACAATAATCAGCATTCTAATATTGAGTATCTTTCATTTTGTATGTTCAAACAAGAAACAATATGTGTGATATATTTAATAAAAAAACGGGTAAATTTGCTATCAAAAAATTAATTTGACAAGTATTTAACTAAAAATTTTGATGTTTAGTATTATATTCTAGCATTTTAGCTATTTGTCTCTAAAATAAAAATAAAATAAAAAATTAAATCAGAAAACTGGACATTTAATGGCCGGTTTGAGTATTTTTTTTAAAAGTTAATGACCATTTAATGGCCGGTTTGAATATTTTTATTATATGTAATTAACTTTGGGTATTAATAAAAATGTCGGGGATGTCCAAGCGTGCCTTTTTTTTTTTTCTAGAATAATGTTTGGTTACCTCTCACCATATTTGCACTCTTCAAATTAGCACTATTCGGACCGATGTATTCCAAACAAAATTTACGCTATTCTAAATAGCATACGGTTAATATTTTCTCACACAGATTAGTATTTTTTGTTATTATTCTAAATTCTTACGGGTTGTTCAGCAATAAGGATTAAGCCTCCGCTTCATTTAGCTTTTTTAGACGTTTAATTCTGCCGAACACCGGTTCCTTAACGCAAATTAAGATCACCTCATTTAGTCTCTTTTTGTCCGGATCTTAATTCTTTGCCCGAATTTTAAGGCACCTCTACCCCATTCTTTAGCTTCCTTAACTTCCATACATGAATTAAGACAACCGAACATCGGTTCCTTAGCGCTCCTTAAGCTCTTTATCCTTCACTCTTAATCCCTTGTTACCGAACGGCCTCGTAATGTTAACATGATTCGCACTATTGTATCCCTCTTAATTTGGTGATACAAACGCATTCCATACCCTAAAGGTTTTGAGATTTGACTATTCTAATAAGACAAACAATAGTTATTATTGATTTAGCTATTCTAGTTATTTTTGTTTTACAACCAAACATACTCTTAGTTGCTAAAAGCTTATCTTTAATTTTCTGATATTTACTCTGTATTTGACAAGTGATGTAAAATTAGAACTAAAAAGTCACTGAATCACATTAAAATAATTGGTGTTTGATATTAGTAAAGGAGATTTAATATATAATAAAAGATCAAATCATCACCACATTGCCATTAATTTATTGTGAAATTAAATAAACTATTTATTTTGGAGAGCTTTCTGTATGTATACTAATAAAATCGAAATTAACAAATATGTACATAAAGTTTGATGAAGCTGACAACATATGCTTTTCTCTAAAGAATTCAATTTTAGGTTAGCATGTCTATTAATTGTTGATGAAATTTGTGTTTGTTCTCGTAATAAAATTAGCTGACGCAATAGTTTTTGAGTGAGGCTATGTTAATAGAGGAGGGTTCAAATGTCTCCATTTTTAAAAACTTTAATAACTCAAAATTTAAAATATAAAAGTCAAAATAAAACCGTTGGATATGATCTACATAATTTTATCTATGCATGTGTAAAAAATTATGACATTTTAATTTTGTTTTGGTTGTCATTAAGAGCTTGTAAAAAACGTACTAATGTGGATAATTTCTAGACGTTGATTTTTCAATTTATTGATTCACATAAAAACAAAATTGAAATGTGATAATTTTTTATGAGCACATAGATAAAATGATGTAGATCATATCCAACGGTTTTATTTTGACTTTTAAGTTTTAAATTTTGAGTTATTAAAGTTTTTAAAAATGGAGGCATGGTGGATGCACAAAAAATGAAGGCATTTACCCTCCTCATGTTGCCTAGCGCATATATAGATTTAAATCTTTGGTTTGATAGTCTTAACGATCGATTCGAACCATTCAACATGGTCTCCATGAATATGCACTTGTAAACTAAATTTTATATTTTTTTATATATTTTTTTTAAAATGGATAGAAAAATACTTTATCTCTGCTATCTAAAATAATAGTAAACAAATTCTAAAAATATAAAATTTAGTTTACAAGTACATACTCATACACAGGTTAAGATTTAGAAAATAAAAATATTGATCCGCCGCGCTATACCTATGCATAGTGCCATAGCCTCACGTACTACAACTTTGATCTTCAAAAAGTACACGCGTTACAACTTTGATCTTCTTCAGTCATTTTCATGCGATCTGATTTAAGGTATCAACTTCACTTCTTAAAAAAAAGAGCGTTTATTGAGAAAAATCCATTAGTAAAATGGCAACCATTCAACGCGGATGGACCAAAGAAATATTGAAGTTATGTCTAAACAAATTATATAAATTTAATTTATCAACACAATGCTATGCAATGACGACTTCTATCTTTTTTAAATAATAATAACCAAGGTTCTAAATAGCGATTATCGCGTCATCGCGGAAAGATTAAATAAAAAGCTATCACGAATAGTGTAGCTATAGCGAAAGCTATCATTCATAGCGTTTTTTGTTTAAAAAATTATGTTTTATATTTCTATTAATTATCAATGTTATCTAAGTCTCATATAGCGATAAGTAACGCAAAATTGACTAAGGAATTAGAATATTCATATTGAACCAGTACAAAGTCCAAATTGCTATTCAAAATATCTCTAATAATATAATAAATTGTCTATCTTTTTCCATTCAAAATAACCTAAGCATCATGACATAAACTATATACTTTTTTCTATTAAAAAAATCTAAGCATCACGGCATAAATTATCTATCTTTTTTTATTTAAAAGCAAAATCAATATGGACCTTGAAAACAATTAATCCTTAAAAAAAATTCAGTTTGGACCTTTAAATAAAAATCTATGTAGCATAGCGTGCACTATAGCGCGTAACGCAAATAGCGGACTGCTATTACCGCTATAGCGGTCGTAGCTGAAATAACGCACTTTTATCTCATAGCTTAGCGTTTAAGATCCGAAAACGCTATAGCGCACTATTTAGAACACTGATAATAACAAATAATTGTCAACATACTCTTCAAGTTTGACCTTGATAAATTGCAGTGTATTATAATTATTTTATTTAATAATAGTAATCATATATATTCAGTTTTACTTTTTACTTTTATAGCGTTTGAATTTTGAACTCACAAGAACAATAGAAAAAAAAATCATGTTTTAGGTGAATAATCAATTTCTCAAATTTAAAAAACAGACCCCTACATCTAAATAGGCACTGAATTTCATAACTCGGTTGAAAGTTAATCTCAGCTCATTAGACCGAATACGTTACCATAGAGGATACACACTCCAAATCAGATGCTCCCTTTAGCACAGCCGTATGAATTTGTATCCTCTGAGTTGAGATCTGGACCGTCTGATTTATATATGCACTAATATATAAGGGCCTCATGTGTTATAGGCGGGATCCTAATTGGCCCGAAAAAAATTAATTCAAATGATGCGGTAATGCGGAGAAATCAATTCTAGCCGAATTGCATTAGACTGGGAGCCCCGTAACTGCAGTGACAACTTAGACCGGTATAATCTACGCCTATGCAAAAATTTAAGGAAAAATTGTAAAAATGTCACTCCAAAACCTTGAAATTGGGAGAATGCCACTCTAAACTTTGAAATTGGAAAAATGCCACTCTAAACTTGGTTAATTTGTGAATTTGCCATTTATACTCTATTAATCTTTTTAATGCCTAAAATACCCTTAATAAAAAAACACAAACCTAGAAATTTGGTATACATGTGCGGTGTTGGGGTCGGGGTCGGTGTCAGAAAGGACAGGAGGGTCGACGGGGATAGGGGCGCGAGGCGCGCGGAAGGGGTGCAGCTTCCACCCGAAAGAGTCGAGAGAGGGTGGAGCTACGTCGAGAGAGAGGGAGGCAGATCTTCGATTGTTCCTCTTCAATTTTATCACACAAAAAGGAGAGAGTGGAACTGGATGGTACTGGAAAGGGAGAGAAGAGAGCTGTCGGACTAGAGAGCAAATTTAGAGGTTTAATTTTTCGGATCCAGCATTCTGATCTGCACGGATCTTAATGGGAATGAAAGGGTGCATGATTTGGGAGAGGATTGGGGTATTTTAGGCATTAAAAAGATTAATAGAGTATAAATGACAAATTCACAAATTAACCAAGTTTAGAGTGGCATTTTCCCAATTTCAAAGTTTGGAGTGGCATTCTCCCAATTTCAAAGTTTTGGAGTGGCATTTTCACAATTTTTCCAAAATTTAATAGTAAAATAAATCGGGAACGGACAGGTGGAATTGGACTGAAATTTTTATTAATCGAAAAAAAATAAAAAAAATATCGGAAAAGGGCGAAACTTTAGTCACAATTTTAAAAGTAGGTAGAACGGGAACATTGCTACCGTCCCATGGGACGGCATTTTCCTCACCGTCCAGATTAACAATCCGCTAACCCCGCTAATCAATTTCCGGACGGTAATATCAATCCCGTCCCACGAGAAAAAAAAAAAGCCGGACGGTACCATCGTTGCCGTCCCAGGAAGAAAAAAAAATAAAATAAAAGAAGGGACGTTGGCATTGATGCCGTCCAAGGGCCAAGGACGTTGGCTTTGATACCGTCTGAGGAAGGACGTTGGCATTGATGCCGTCCGAGGCCCAGCAATAGCACCCCACCCGTCCCTCTCGCGTCGCGTCTCTGTCTCGCTCTGTGCCTCACCGACGGAACAAAAATCGCCAAAAATCGCACGCCGAATTTCTTCAGCGACCCCACGACGCGACGGCTGGTCTCGGCCGGTAACATCGATCCCGTCCCACTCCGGGATTTTCGGCGCCCCAGCCCACTCCTGTCCTCCGGTCTCCCTCTCTGCCTCAGGTATTTTTAAATTTAAAAATCAGTTAATTTTTAATAATTTCGAATTTAATTTGTTATCAAATAACATATTAAATTAAATTTTATTAATTTGTTAATTGTATTTTAGAGTAATTGATAAATTAGGATTTATGATTTAGAAAAATTGATTGGTTAGGATTTGAAATAATTATTAGTTTAATTTAATTTCATTTAGGTTTTATGATCTATTAATTAAATGAGAATGTCCAAAAACACCGCATGTTTGTTAATTAAATTAATTTCATTTAGGATTTAGGATTTAGAATAATTCTTAATTGTGCATTAACTTTTGTTGAATGATTGTTTAGTTGAAAAATTTTAAATATGGAAAAGGATTCGGCCTTAGTGGAAATAAATTAGAGTTGGATCATTTAATAATTGTATTGATTAAAATTAGATGAATTAGCTTTCAATCATTTACTCTCAAATGCAAGAATTGGTAAATTAGATAATTTTTAATCTCTTATTGTATATTTTTCTCTTAATTTATTTATTCATGTAAGTTTTAGAGTTTATAGGTAATTGTTTAATTTAGTACTTTATTTAATCATGTGTGTTTAGTAAAATTAGATTATTATTAATTCTAGGGTTATAAAATTTTTTCAAAATATTATGCATGCAGAATGTCAAGCAGTCGTGGTCTCACGGATGAGGATGTTTTTGATCCGAAATTATCGGCAAATAATTTTAGCGATTTATTATGGATGCCGCATGACCAACATAAGGTCTCACGGATCCATGACGATGTAAGATACTCAATGGCTCATATAATTATATCTTTTATAAAATGATATAAAAGTTTGAATTACAATATGTTATTTTAATCAATTTGTTTAACATTGACAGGATTACAGAGATATAGAAGTGGATCCTCGACACCTCCGGACTAGCATTGCATACCACCCCTTTGCGAACCATTCTTGCTTAGACGCCGATGAACTAAATGCCAAATTAGGATAGGTACACGGTAAGTGGAGCACTATATGTTGTTACTGGTGACACGTTGGAACATTTTACCAATAAATATGGACCACGTGTTCTCCGTAAATTTTTTATTAGAAATTTAAGTGTACGAAGTTTTCGCACCATCAGTCACTCCCATTTCACCACTCCACCTTACTTCACTTGCTCCGTTCTCCCATTCGATTCATTTTCACACATCCGATCCGACACCCCTTTTCTTTTTCTTTCACCTCCTACCTTCTTCAAACCTAGTGCCGCCTCTTGCTATTCTCCCCCCTCTTCGGCAAGAAATTCTTCCAGCGGTGCAGAGACCGTTGAGCGACTTCGCTCGTTTCCACAAGGTCATTCTCTGCTGGGAATAACTCCTCTTCTCCGATTCCTACTGAGAAGTTGATCTCCAGATTCGTCCTTTGCCGATTCCACAAGGTATTTTCTTTTTCTTGTGTTTTAAACCGAACTAGCTAGTTCAATTTTATATTCATGTGTTAAAACTTCAAAATGAGGTCTTTTTTTTTGTAGTGGATTTGGTATGGACACTCCTACCTTTGATCGATCTGCACTTTAATTTCTTTGTAGGCTATCTTGGATTTTTCTTTCTCGCTTTGTATTGAGAAGGATTGATTCAGGGATTAAAGAGGGATGAGTCAGGGGACAAGGTTGATTCCCCACGTAAGAAAACTGAGTGCGGCTAGCATCCCCGCCTCTTTAATCGAGAAAGGTCAAAATCGTGTAATGGATGCCTCTCTTACACTTATCCGCGAGCGAGCCAAGCTGAAGGTTTCAATTTTTTCTAATTATGGTTTGCTCTTCTCGCGGTTAATATTTTGGTGCATAGATGTTTTATTATAGGAGTCTAAATCCATCAATTTTCTAGCCCAAGACTAACACCATAGGCCCCGAGATTTTTATTTTTACCCAAAAAAAATATATTTTAATATAATTATCCAAGTTTTTGAAAAATTTAAATTTATACCCAAACCGTAAGAAAAATTTACGGTTTGAATTAAGAATTCAAACCGTAAATTTTTCTTACGGTTTGAAACTCTTTTTTTTTTTTTTAAGAGAAAAATAGCTAAAATGCTGAAATGAAATATAACACAAAAAAATCGAATTGTTTTTTAAAATATTTGTTAGAAAATACGCTACGAACAGAGCCGATTTTGTGCTAAAATACGGTAAATTACAATAATTATGCCAAAAGACATTACGTCTGTTTAAATACAAACCCTAAAACAGAAAATATATATAAAAGATACATCAAAGACCCTAAAAACTCTAAAATTATAAAGAAATGTTCAAAAGTCCATGAAGGAAGACTCGGATCGCGAATCTGAGCCCGCAAATGGGCGAAACGGATCGTAAATTGGTTTCGGATCAGGTTTTGGGTTGTGGAGTTCCTGTCAAAATTTCAGCCCGATCCGACGGACGGATCAAAAGTTACGCTCCTTTTAGTAAATTTATGAAAGATGCCACAAAATCGGCCCAATTCATACGTAATTTAGCGTAATTTACCGTATTTTAGCATAATTCTACATAATTATTGTAATTTCAGCATTTTAGTAAATTTACCGTATTTTGGCATAATTATTGTAATTTACCGTATTTTAGCACAAAATCGGCTCTGTTCGTAGCGTATTTTCTAACAAATATTTTAAAAAACAATTCGATTTTTTTGTGTTATATTTCATTTCAGCATTTTAGCTATTTTTCTCTTAAAAAAAAAAAAAAAAAAAAAAAAAAAGAGTTTCAAACCGTAAGAAAAATTTACGGTTTGAATTCGGAATTCAAACCGTAAATTTTTCTTACGGTTTGGGTATAAATTTAAATTTTTCAAAAACTTGGATAATTATATTAAAATATTTTTTTTTTTGGGTAAAAAAAAAATCCTCGGCCATAGGCCCTTTAAAGTTTAAATCCGTTATTCACTGGGCTTGAGGCAAAGAACTTAACATAGCCATATTGGTACACAAAATTGAGCGAGTTTCCCTCAGGTGCTGGATACGTTTTGAGATTCGTGCTGGAATAAAACTGATGACTCAGATCTCATTCTACCCGGTCAGGTATTGCACTGGATCAGTATTCCAAAAAAATTGGAAAAATAATTAAGAAAACAAAAAAAGCACTCGTTTCCTCAGATTAGTGATGCACAGAGAAAGGGAGAGAACGAGTGAGAGGAAATGTGGAGGCGATTCGCGAATCTTTCTCCGGGCATTTCTGGGAAGCAGCTTCAATTGTCTGTAGGGGTTTTTTTTTTTTTATTCGTTGTATTTTCCTCTCAAGATACATGTTAATTTAAACGAAATATGCTCAATTCGAGCACTGATTAAGATGCATGTTTTGAATATTTTTGCCTCTACAATCTAAATCTCTTGTTAAGAGGGAGAAAAACGTGAACAGTACCAATTTACTAAATTTTAGAATTTTCAATTTGTTTGATATTTTGGGGGCATTTAAGGCACTTGGCAACTTTGTACTCAAGAGGAAGGAGAGAGCAATTATCGGAGTTAAGAAATTCACTTGTGATAAATAATGTGATATTAAATTAATGATTCCAATATTAATTTTCTGAGCAGGACCCCGCAGTTCTGAAGTTAATTACTACGTTCACTTCTGATGCTGTGAGTACCCTTTTTGCAAAAGTTGGTGTATATCGGCCTTATCTCATGT
The DNA here is from genome assembly GCA_025461125.1 of Carex kokanica. Lineage (NCBI taxonomy): Eukaryota > Viridiplantae > Streptophyta > Magnoliopsida > Poales > Cyperaceae > Carex > Carex kokanica. The sequence continues at coordinate 233,748 of JAJGRX010000981.1, read as the reverse complement.
TTCTATTATAAGTATGTGCCATAATTTTAGGTTTTCTGTACCAAAGCAGTAGCTAATGCTGCTAATTCCAGTGGCTAATGGGTAGTTTTGCTCTACTTCACTCAGAAATCATCTGTGCTTGGAGATCACGGGGATTGATTCGATTCTGTTTTGGTAATATATCGTACAACATAGTTTTAAAAAGTACGGATATTTTTGGACCCAAGTATTAGGTACAACCGTACAACTACATTTATTAAAGTTAAACTGGAACATATAGCTGATCCTATATGGTTTGATAGTGCCATTTGATTACTTTACCTGGTTTTGCTAGCTGATGAGTTGAGCTGATAATAAAAATGTTAGTGAATATACACTTTTATTTTTTTCCCCTTATTCTAGGGAAGTGATGGTGCACCTTTGATTAGGAATCCTTTCATCACCTTTGTTCTAGGTAAAAAGTACTTTCAGTCATCTTTTCTTTCTTGAATCTGGCTGGTACTGTTAGAATGTGTTACAATTAATTACCCTCATTTTGCTGAAGTTACTTCTTTCTGATGATCTTTTAAAGGTGGGCCTGGTAGTGGAAAGGGAACACAGTGTGAAAAAATAGCATCAGAATTTAAGTTTGCTCATCTAAGTGCTGGCGAGCTTCTCAGAGAAGAGATATCTTCACACACTGAAAACGGGTATTTTCATCTGATCGATTCTCTCCATTTCAAACTTAAAATAAACCATTCCATCCTCTTTGAACATCATGCCCAAGCTGGAACCAAGAATGACAGTCAGTTTGTTGTACCAGTACACCGAAAGTATGAAAAGAAAATGACAATGTTATTTGCAGATCGCTGCATCTTTCTTTTGTTAAGTAATTTTTATTTATGTAATTTTTGCTCCAGGGAACTGATACAAAATGTGATAAAAGAAGGACAAATAGTACCATCAGAAATAACAATTGGCTTGATTAGAAAAGCCATCAATTCAGCCACTTCTGACAAAATTCTTATTGATGGCTTTCCCCGATGTGAAGAGAACCGTATAGCTTTTGAAAAATTTGTGAGTCTTCTAATTTTATAATCCATTTTGCAACTCGTTGATGTATTTCGCAGTTTACAATCTGGCCAGCATTTTCAGTTGTTTGCATTTGCTGTCTTTCTGTTAAAAATGTTATTTGGTTGGGCTGGGGTCTAGTTGGTGTGGGTGTTGGGGGTGCTGACATTGATTTTTTATACTTCTAGTATGTAGGTGAATGGTGATACATAAAAAATGGTTATGTCACAACCATTTAGCCTGCATGTAACTTTGTGAAATTATATGCAGATAGGAGAGCCAGACCTAGTTATTTTCTTTGAATGTCCTGAGGAGGTGATGGTGAAAAGGATATTAAGCCGAAATCAGGTCAAATTTTAAGCTCTGTTCTTCCTTTTTCCCTTTTTATTTTGCTCTTTTCACTGAATCTGTTATATATTGGTTAACATGAAGTAGGGAAGGATTGATGATAATTTGGAGACGATAAAGAAGCGGCTCAAAGTTTTTGAGAATTTAAATATGCCCGTGGTCGAACATTACTCTTCGAAAGGAAAAGTTCACAAGGTACTAATATTTCTCAGTTTTATTATTGGAATATCTTTGCAATGGGTGCTTTAATTTTGAATTTTAGGCATTATAATGTCTATTAAATATTTACTATTTAAAGGACTAGTTAACAGTTGTAACCAGACCTGACCATGTGCATTTTATGAGCAGTACATGTCCCCTATTTCAATGGAATGAATTATATGAATTAAGATACCTTGTCCAAACTCCAAAACTAATATAATCAGTAGTCTGAACTCTGAAAAGGAAGTTTGTTGAATTAAGACATGTTGATCAGTACTGAGTACTTATCAAGTATTGAAGAAAGGGCTTTTTGTGAACAATCACCCATCAATTATCCCCCAAATTGCAGAGAGCATCTACAATGAAGAACTTGTGAAAAACCTCAGAACTGATTTTAGGTCCAAGTCACTCCTTGAAATGAAGAATATAGAGAAGTTGTAATGGTTTGTTTTAAAATGTCCTAGGATTGCTATACCTAAAGGTCGAGAGTTTGAGCCCCTCTCACGACTTCGCAGCTTCTGCAAAGCTTTTCAAAAAAAGAAAAATGTCACTAACCGAGTATTGGAAACAAAGAAAAACAACTGTTTTGACTCCATAGTAGCTAACCGAAGTGTATATTATCAGTCTCTAACCTGAACTGACAAATTTTATGCCCATAAACCTCCGACTTAATATTAGCTTTTGTAATCCTTTTTGTTTCTTGATATTTGTTTTAGTTCTCTGAAATTAATTGCTTGTCTCATGGAAAACATCTGTTTGAAAACAATGTCTTTATATAAATGGGTATTTTAGAGAAATAGAATGTTTTATTGAATTATTCTATGCCATGCTAAAAAAGGGTGCCCTTTTGCAAGCACATAATAACTTGGATGCTCTTTGTAAAATATTGAGGCATTGGTTGGCCTCTCTCTCTCTCTGTCGCTCCCTCTCCATCTCTCTGTTATATTTGCAAATAGCCCTTTACTGGATTCTGCAAGGTCAGATAGCAAGATCTAAAAAGCTTGTTGTTCTTATAGATCAATGCAACTGGAACTGCTGATGCAATTTTCGATAGGGTCCGTCAGCTCTTTGTCTCTATAAGGTACCTGATGGCATGTCCTTATTGTTTTGTCAAAATCGAGGATTTCCAGTTCTTGTACCAGCCAATCTAGCACCGGAAGCTTACTCAATCTAGCATTCCATCACAAGTCTCTTAGGCTCTAGATATGATATGTAACCAATTGAAGACTCTTTACCTGTCAGAGCCTGACCAGCTTCATGAGGAAGTGAAGGTGTCTGGTACAGTATAAAATATTTTTGATGGAACAATTTGGTACGGTAATCCTGGTATTAGCAACAGCTTTTTAGCTTGAAAGAGTGCTGCTCCATTCTATGTGATTTGGAGCAACCAGCATGGTTAGCTATTTTCTTCTCTTCTCATTTCCTAGTTTTTAATATATTGTTCCTCTTTTTCACAGATCAAAGTTGTGTGAAGATCATTGAATATATCTTTCATCATTTCTTTCTTATAGATGATAGGTAATACTAATCATCATTTAATGTTTGTGGATAGTTTCAGTTGCTCTTGTTGAGGGAATAGTAATTTGAATATGAGTTTAACCCCCTGGCATTTTGTATCCTAAAGTCAACTAGCCACTCGATCTTTATCACTGTAAAATGGATCAAGTATGTTTTGCTAAGAATAAACTTCTCTTTTTTGATATATTCCTTTGGGAACCAGATATTCAAATTCACCAGGTTTGTAGGTTGTGAAATATGCTGAAGAACTAGTTAGCTTGAGAAGTCTTTTATTGATATAATTTCACAAGCTGAACTTTTTATTGCCATTAAAAATTGGCAACATTTTTTAGAGATCTTATCAGACAACGGTGTTGTAAAGTAATAACAGATAGTAAATAAAAGATAATTTCACCCATTTGCTTATACGGTAACATCAATTGACGAAAAGAGCATGGAATCTTCGAAAGCAACAAGTAGAGGGCATTTTGCTATTTAGCGAACTGTTTGGTCCAACTATATAGGTGCTATTTTGTCATGATTATATCATTCGCAATGCTATTACCTCACTTTTCAAAGGATATTTTTGGGTGCATGTATTGATTGGTTATTTAGTGGGAGACCACTAGTGCCACTTGTTCGATTTGGATTTGAATGCAGATTTGAGGAAAGACCATTTCTCATTTCTCACGAGCAACACTTCTGGGTAATTTGTGTGAAACTAATTAACTTTGAAATTAGTACACAATATATCGCATGTTGAATTATGGATGGGATAAGTCACATTGTATGCATTTTAAAACGTCTAAGACTTTATTGATCTCATCTTTGTTTTGTTGTCCATCCTGTGAATAAACAACCAAAATTCTTGAGCTATATATATATATATATATATATATATATATATTCTATGTAAACATAATTAGGAAGGCAAAGGGCTTGTCTTGTTTAAATTCAAGTATCAACAAATTTGTTAGTTAAAAAATATGAAATGCATCATTTCACCTTTACTTTTCCCAGGTATCTTTGTAGGGGCCTAGATTTTACTGTTTCCACCATTAATTTAATTCTTATTGTTTTATAATATAAGGTTTCCAAAGACCTTTAAATTTTGGACTTAACGAGAAAGCAAAAGGAATACAAAGCAAAGGAAGTTTATTTAATTGGATGTGTCAATTTTAGGCATCTATTCCACCTTCAATTGTTATAGTATTTTTATGGGTTTGACATATATTTGCACCGTGTTATCCCATGAGTGGGAATTAATGCTGTCGCTGGAAAATGGATCACGTTGGAGAGAACGGAGTAGGTCCGATGCCCATCGGACCTACTTTTAGGTTCAACGAGCATTATGACCATCCGATCTAATTTAAGATTTGTCCGCACGATAATTGAAACATACATGCACGAAATTTAAAGCATTTTGCACGAATCTTAAATCAGATTGACGGTGATTAAAACCCATCGAACCAAAGTAGGTCCGATGCCCGTCGGACCTACTCTCAAGTCCACGTTGGAGCCTAGCCAAAGATTCCATTCAATTAGGAAACCTTTCAATAGTTCTTATTTTGGGTTTAATATCATTAGAGAAGGGTTCTGAAGACTTTGTGACAAAATTTGGGTTGCATAGAAATTGTGGGGAGACACTGTGATTTGTTGACTTAAGGCTAATGATGACTGGAGTAGCAACAATATAAAATAGCTAGCATGGCAGGGATGTGGGTGTTTCTTTGAGGGGGCTCCTACACTGAGTAGATAGGTCATAGGTTTTCCTAAGGGAATCCTTGTAGAACCTACTGATATCCTCAAAAAAAAAGAAAAAAAAAAGAGTGAGGTTCATGGTATTATTGGTACTAACATGGATTAGAGAAGACATTTTCAGGATTAGATGTGACGATATTCTTTGTGGAATATTATGTCACAGTTCTACTTAATTAATTTGCTTGTAGTTATTTCATATGACAGAGAAAAGAAATGAAGGGATTATATATAAGTCATAATAATAATAAAGGAAATGCACACCATGCCATGTGGATGTGGTGAATTTTGATTATATATACGGATACACCAAACATTCAACCATATTGGGATAAAACTAAAATGCGCATTAATTTCACATAATGGCCATATGGCATGGAATAGGACATTATTTACACAGCAAGATGGGAAAGTCTATTAACCTATTGCCAGCTATGTTCTGTTAGTGATAAATAAATAAATTGGTATTTTTCCTTGTCTAGAAAGCTATATAATATATATTATCACTTTAATTGTACATATGTGGTGAGATGTGAATGTAAAAGCAAGGGCATATTCATGCGTTGTTCTGGGGAAAATAAAAATATTGCTCTTAATTTTGTATGGAATTGGACATCTAATCAATTGTTAGTTTTACAAGGCGGGGCTCATTCTGTTAATATATGGTAAAAAGGTCATGTAGGTTACTTGAAATAAAAGAAATAAAAACAAGGTTCACCATATTAATTATAAGAGGGATGCTTCGGTGGACATAAGGACCTATTTGTAAAATGAGTCTTATTTTCATTTTCAAAGTTCAAACAGTCGATCCGACCGTTCAACATTATCTCCATATTAAAATGTACTTGGAGGTCAAATTTTACATTTTTTTTGAATTTTTTTACTATTTATTAAGTATTTTACAAATTCAATGGTCTGAATTTGACTAGTTTTTGTAAAATACTTAATAAATAGTAAAAAAAATTCAAAAAAAATATAAAATTTGACCTCCAAGTACATTTTAATATGGAGATAATGTTAAACGGTCAGATCGACTGTTTAAACTTTGAAAATGAAAATAGGACTCATTTTACAAATAGATCCTTATGTCCACCGAAGCAAATGCCTAATTATAATACTAACTAGCACTATATTATATATTTATTTTGTAAAATTAATCTGGTGTGTCACCACAGAAGCTCGTGCATGCATTCAAGTTTAACGCGCTTACGCGTATCGAGACTTGAAATGGGGAGAATATATATATATATGTTATGTTAAATTACACATTTGGTCTGTCCTGTTGTGTAATTAATTTATTTCAATTTATTATTGCTCCAATATTTAGTAAACTTCATTGTGACAGCTAATATTTTTTAAACCACCCATCTCATTTTAAGTAGAGAACAAGAATTAATTAATGCTATATATTCCACAAAAATATAAATGTTTAAGCAAGACATTAAATACCTAAAATTATGTTTCTTAAAAGGAAATGAAAGATAAAACAACATATATATATATCATGAACATTTAATTTATTATTATAAGAATTGCTTTGAAACTATCATGCACAAGAAAATAAGCATTTTAGTAGACGATTTTATTTTTTAATTTCATCTTAATTATGGTACACATAAAAATAAAATTAATGATATAACTTTTTAATTGAGATTTGAGAGAGATGGTGCGTATATATAATAAGCCGGAGTAAAGATTCTATAAGTTTTTATTGCTGTTTTGAATTAAGTGAAAGTAAAAAAGTAGAGATACTTTTTATGACAAGGAATCACCTTCCTTTATCTTTTTTATTACTTTAATTTGACATTCTTAATTAATTAATTAATTAATCTTCTACATGCTTTAAACATTTCCAAAATCTGCTTCCGATTTATTTTAAATAGTATTGCTTCCAAATAATATGTATAAATGACAATTTAATTTGTTGGGTAGTGTGACACATTATATATATTGGTGAGCTGGCAGTTTAATTATAAACTTAATTAAAATTTATTTGTTGGGTAGTGTACGTTAATACTTAATACAAACACGTTTTCGCCATTAATTAAATATTAATTCTTCACATGGTATACGGATCCAAGTTTGTTAGTCTTGGGGTTCCCCAATCCCCAACACTCTTAATTAATTTGCACTGATTTTTATTTTTATTTTATTTTTATTTTTTCTTACCAACAGATCTTGCACTAATCCCCTCCCCTGTTAACTCCCAAATTTATTCAATGTGAAATGCAATAAAATTATTTTTTGTTTGAATCATGACAACAAGCAAAACATAAACACTTACCAAACAAGGATCGCTTCTCTTTTCCCATTTAATTCAAATTATTAGTTAACAAACGGCTCTTTCAATTAAAACCAAAGAAAGTGTTATCAAACTTTTACTTTACTAATGAGTAATAAAATAGTTAACAGTAGGTGGGCCACCGCCAGAGTAATTAATAATAATATGGTGCTTCAGCTTCTATTCTCCAGCCAGGAAAAAGAAAGAGAAGGAAAAAGAAAAGAGAAAGAAAGGGTCAACTCTCCTGGGAGGCAGCACAGGGCTCGAGGTTATGTTATAAGAGAGAGAGACAAAACACTTGCATCATTGAACATTGAGACTTGAGACTCCCCCCTTTTTACATATCTTTCACCAGCATATCCATTTTATAATCTAATATAATGGACATCTCCAGTGAGATAAGGACTGGAGAAGAGTTATAACAATGGGCACGCCTATTTAGGGTGGGGCCCAGTGGACATATTCCGTGGATTTAAGGATCGGCGCAGCATTTAATGCTATACAATAATAAAGTATAATTCACCCGTAGTACTCCACGTATCACCAACCTAAAAGCTGTTGCACTTCTCTGCATCTGCCAATAGAGATATATCCACACTCCACACCGCAGCGATTGGATTCTCTCCTGTTGCTACAGGCTTGATTCCCTTCCCTCTGGCCTCTGCTAAGGTTGTTAATTTGTTGCATTGTAGCAATTCAAGACACTTCTTTCTTTCTTCATAAACAGTTTTGGGTTGCATCAATATTCAATAGTCTTGTGCTCTAGGTACTATTTATTGATGCAAACATATATAGGTAGGTTGTTCCCTTCAGAAAGAAACTTGTCAAGGATATGATTTGCACCATCAAGGTTAATTGTTCCTCTAATCTAATGGCATCAAAGCATATATATTTATATATGTCAATATATAATGTCTGTCCTTCCTTAAATACACTGACCTGCATGTTAATTTCAAAACCATATCTAAAACATCACCCAAAACCAAAATGAATTACAACTTTAAAAAAACACCATGCATTAACTATATATATATTGGCTTACAACAAATTAAAACTTGTCAAGGATATATATGATTTGCACCATCAAAGTTTCTAAAGAGTAATCTATTTCTTTCTAGCTAAATAAATTTAGCCACAGAACGAGCTAGCTTGTGTTAAACCAATGAGTTTGGGTTTGGATATAATCAGGTTTCACCAGTAATATTCGTTCGACAACACGAATATATAAGGAATATATATTAGAGAGAAAAGAAATATATAATGCGTATACCAACAAGAAGGTTCAGCAACGAGATTTAATTAAAGCATGAAAATTAAATTAAAATAGCTCTTTAATGAGCGTTAAGCAATATTCGAAGGTACGTCCTTGATTTTTATGGAAGTATGCCTCTTAAGCATTAATGTCAACCGGGATGATTTGTTAATCTTATCTAAGGAACTATATATTATTTAGCAGATTAAAGTGGATAAAAGTTTCCTATTGCCCTCATGAATCCGTATTGTAGGAAAAGAATAGCCTGGATTTAGTCTCAACCGGGCCAAATATAATTCGGTGTCAATTGTGGATATCGGCCGGGAGTCTGTTTTGAGATTTGTACCACAGCTAATTAAAGAACGGTTTGGATTTAGTAACCGTATCTCAGGTAACAATATTAATTCTATTGTTTAGTTAATATGACTATGATTTTTATTAATTGACAATATTTTTTTTAACAATCTTGAATCTAAGCATGACTAAAATTTATGTTTTATTTAGAATCCATATTAATTATATTGTGAATGCAATCTATTTGAATATTAATTGATTGTACTAACCATTCTTAATATATATCCAATTACAAAATATGGCATTCAGATTCCGTTCTACATGGCACATTCTAATATAAAATCTGATCCGTCCGATTGCTTCAAAATTTGTGCAACTCCAATCTTAAAAATTCTCCTAAAAATCCATGGGTTTGTATGCTCGCCGTGTGGAACGTACAACATGCCAAATATATATATATATATATATAGTGATGCTACCATACTTTGGGAAGTAAAGAGGGTATTTTATTTCCCGCTCATATCTCCATTTTCAAAGTTGAAATATATAGTCGATCTGAACTTCTCAACACAATATTCATGTTGAAATGTGCTTGGAGACCAAATTTTACATTTTGTGAAAATTTTCTAGTATTTTTTTTTAATTTTTGAAAATCAGTGTTTTTCTGAAATTTTATTTATTTTTTTATTTAATGAAAAATTGTGATTTTCAAAAATTCTAAAAAAATAGTAAATTTTTTTCAAAAAATATAAAACTTGGTTTCCAAGCATATATCAATATGAAGATCATGTTGAGATGTTCAGATCGACGATTTGAACTTTGAAAATGAAGATATGAGCGGAAAGTAAAATATCATCTTTACTTCTCAAAGCATGATAACCTATCTCTCTCTCTATATATATATATGTACTAAAGGTCTTCGATGACATGTCATATCTCTCCTTTAATATGTAAGTTATCTATATCGACCACTAATACGCTTAATATATATATATATATATTCATAATTCAATTTTTAATTTAACAACGTGTTTAGTTTGGTTTAAATTTAACATTATCCACATCTCAAGTTAAAATATTATCTATACATTTAAAGTAAACATGTAGAAGTATGTTAATTAAGATAAAATTTTAAAGTTATCATTTTCTTCGGAGTCGTGCATGACTCATGTCATGACTCATGACTGATGTGGGAGGAATGCATTATTTGGAAAATTGCACGTCAATAAATTAAATGTAAGGTGGTCAACTTAGATAAATTTTTTTATTATTGTTTAGTACCTAGGAGACCTTTGAGGTCGATCGATCATTTTTGGGTAAAATATTGACAGAGGAGTTTATACTTGATGAAGCGCACGAACCAGTGTAGCACCGTTTTGATTCTACTCTCTGTGCGATACCGAAGCAAAAATTGCTTTGTCAATATATTTACCCGGTTTCTTTGTGAAGGTTTATAACTTTATTTGGAGATGTGAAAGGGAAGATTATCTGCAGTGTTCACTAAGACTGGAGATAAGACGAACTTCTCATGACACAGAGATACTTCTAAAGCAAGAGTCACAGAGAAAAAGTACCGGGTTTTACGCGAACCAAGGACGGCTCATTGTCTGACACGCGGCAAATTCTCATCCCTTTGATCTTGTAACTACGGTAGAAGATTCCCCTCCGTTGATGGAGACCAAAAGGCAATTGTTACAGCCGGATTTGATATGCATTCCTTTCTTTAATCATTTTCGCTTCTTTATGACTCGAATTGTCTCCAGTTTTACCGACGCAACCGTGCTGCTGCACCTTGATTCGCGAATAATTCGCGTTTTATTTATTTTTCTGATATTTTCGAACTGAATACCGAATAAAACGTAAAAAAACGTATAATACATTATTCATTTAATAAATCAACTTATATTGTCTAGTATTAATTAAAAAATATGTCAATTTTGTATATAAATACATTATTCATTAAATAAATCAATTTTTTATTGTCTAGATTTTGAAATCAAATTCACAGATTAACTTTACTTTCTTTCTCACCTTTCCTCTACAATTGATATCTTTGAGTTATTTTCATAATTAAAAAAATTGCCTATTTTGGTGAATTAAGTATATATATATGATATATGCTTTATTAGTGGTAGTGGAAGTGGAGGCATGTGTTTTCATACCAACGGAGAATAACGAAGCGACAGTACTCTCATCACTCCCACTATAATTCACACTGTCACCTCCTCATCATTTTGAATTATTCCTAAAATGATGGTGCTTAAACTTTTTCACTCCCAAGAAATTTACAAACTTATCCTTGTATCCAGTCTAATTAAATTAAAACTTTTGCTTGATCATGACAACAGTTTTAGCTTTTCAAAATTCATATATACTTATTTATGTGTGACTTCCTTTTAATTTTTTATACAATAAAATGTTCAATTAGTTGACTGATTCTTTACATGCATGAATTGCAAAAAAAATATTGTTGAGGGGCAAAATTCAGATCTAGTCAAGTACAGGGGCATATTCAAAATTTCCGTGGAGGGTGGTGGAGGCAAAAAAAATAGCTAATTGGATTTAAATAACTAATCGGGTTTAAACTCATTAACTAATTGGGTACTCGATAAAAAACAATACTTTAACCCGAATTACAAATTAGAGATTTAGAGGAGGCAAAAAAAATTCAAGGAGAAGAGACAAAATCAGTCGGGACCGATAAATCTCTATTAAAACTCAAAATCTAGGAGATGCGACTATCCCCTGGTTCCATATGGGTCCGTCCCTGATCAAGTACCTGACCGGTAGAATCTTAAAGATCCCAATAAAATTAAGGCAGTTCTGGAAAAATATCACTCGGTTTGAGGGGGCGAGGTTAATTTGGAGGATGAACTATATATGTTGATGAATGCGATGTTAGTTAAGGTTCACTTTACAATATGACAATGCAGTAATAATGCACTATGTATGTATGTATGTATGTATGTATTTATCCATTCAATTAAAATAGTACTGTCATATAACAAGGTAATTAAGCCATTTTATCTATTAAGAAAATTTAGTAAGCTGAATTTTAGTTATATATATTATGGTTTCTTTAGTTCAGTTTTTCCTTAAAAATATGCTTGGCTGAGTAACAGTGATGGAACTTGAGTGGGTGTTAATGCAATTTTACGTACTAACATTTTACCACTCTTGGGAGATTGGGAAAGTGTGAGGGGTAGGTGTAAAAACAAACCTCATAAATGTAGAGAGAGAGAGAAAGGGAAAGAGAGAGAAAGAAAGAGCAGACTCCATGGCGGCGTTGCAGTGCTCTCTTCTAATTCTGTGTCCTTAATCATCCTCCTTTTCTAAGCCTCTCTGACTCTTTCTCTCCATCCCTTGAGGCCTCTGTCGCACAATCTTGAAGAGAGAGAAAGAAGTAAACAGTAGTAGAGAGAGACTCAGAGGAAGGAAAAGATGAGATGGAGAGAGAGTGAGAGTGAGAAAACAAATCCCAACGCCGCGTCGTGTGGCGCAGACAAACTAACCAGATAAAGAGCATAACCCTCTTTCTCATCGCTAACAACTCTCTCTCTCTTCCTTCTATTATTAACTCCCTCTCTTTGTTTTTTTCCTCACACAAAGGTACGGATCCTAGCTTAGCTATTCCTTTAATTTAATCCCCCTTCCATTCATATCCATCTCTGCTACATATTCATTCTTATTTAATACTCCTCCTATAGGCACTCACTTTAGTTAATGGCTTTTAACCCTTCCAAACTCAAGAGACTACAATGGCTGGTTTCTCTCTAGGTCGAGGAGGCACCCACCACGGGGAGAGCCTTCCCTCTGACAATCCGGTCCCTCCTTACAGCCGCGGCTTCGAACTATGGCAACCACACTCCCATCACCACCTCTTCCCCTCTTCTAACCTCCTCAGCTTTTCTCACGAATCACTTGCTGGAGTTCAGCATACCGGGAGCGGCACCGGCGCCGGCACTAGAGGCATGCGAAGCGGAAGCGGAGGAATGAGTTGCCAAGATTGCGGCAACCAGGCGAAAAAGGATTGCTCGCATTCGAGATGCCGAACGTGCTGTAAGAGTAGAGGGTATCATTGTGCAACTCATGTGAAGAGCACGTGGGTTCCGGCTTCGAAGAGACGAGAGAGACAACAGCAACTAGCAGCTGCTGCCGCTCTTCAACAATCTCAACGGCACCACCACCAGAGAACTGGTGGCGTCGGAGTCCTACAAGACGTAGGAGGATCAGCAGCAGGCGACAGCTCCAAGAGGCCGCGAGAACTCATGTTGCATAGTAGTAATTCTCGTTTGGTGAATGCTCTTGCCACCACATCAGGTATGATAATCTCCATATATCTCTTCCTTTTTTCTGATCTATGTGATCTATCGTTTTGCTAGTCTTTTCTTTTCCGACATTTCAAAGGGTAGGGTTTGTTACTTTGTTTGTTGATCCCTTTTTACGTTTTCATTTTTTCTTAATGAAAAAACAAACTGGAGATGTACTTTAAAATAAATTAGGGATCTAGCTGGAGGGATTGATCATTACATGCTAGCTATCATTAAAAAATTTGGCCTTCTTACTATGGTAACTTTGACAGTATAAACATACGATCGAGTATACGATTAAAAGATGTAAAATTATAAGTTTATAACACTTATTAATGAAAAAAGAGGCATCTGAAAAACAAATTAAAAGTTTCCCTCTTTTCTTCCAAGATCTTTCAAAAGTTTTATGAGATCTCATAATTTTTTTTATTTTCTGTTAAGCTTGGTGGTTCCTTCCTTTTAAACCCTAATTCTCGACATGCCAAATGCATATTAGGGAACCAAGCAAAATTGGTTTCTGTTCTCACTACATTTCATTGCATGTAGCTATTGCTCCAGCAAAATGGAAACAAGTGTTAAACATCTGAATTAGTGATTAAAATGAGAAAAGAAAACAAACACAACTTGTAGCCAGCCCTAGCTATATATACTTATTGATTATCTTTTCAGTACAGCGTTTAACATAATCCAATTGCATGCATCTATAATTATAGGAGGCATGGAAGCTTCCATTGCATTTCCAGCAGAAGTGAGTTCACCGGCCGTATTTCGTTGCGTTCGTGTGAGTCCAGTAGATGAAGCAGATGACGAATTTGCATACCAAGCGGCCGTTTCTATCGGCGGCCATTTATTTAAAGGAATACTCTATGATCATGGCCCTGGAAGTTCTGAATTGTCCCCTAGGCCACATCAGCATGCTGAGTCCACGTCATCGGCTGCTGCGGCTGCAATTACAACAACTGCTGCTGCAGTAACTACAGCTGCTGTAGTGACTCAAGCCGCATTATTGGATCCATCTTCATTATACCCGGCACCACTGAGCGCTTTCATGGCTGGTACACAGTTCTTCCCTCAAAACCCAAGACCTTGAAGAGATATGGAGAGCGTCCAGTAGAAGTTACTAGAACTAGTTAATTATTCATCCAATTTTCTTAACAAAAAAGAGATTCTTGACCAAGTCATTGATGTTATTTAAGAATAGGAGTTAATATTTCCTTGTTCTCAATTTGTCCAGAAAAGATGATTGCTTTATGCATGTCTATGTAGTTCTGCTCTCACTTTCTATATATTGTCATATAATGAGAGTTTGCTATGGTCATGGGTTAGGCATGAAACTTTGAAATTTGGTCATTTCAGTTAGGTTAGTGAATAGTTAGGCACCAAAAAGGTCCTAAACCCAAGTTCTTTTGCATCTTTTTCTTTTGTTTAGTGTAGCTTGTTGCCATTTCTTCCAATGAAACTGCGTGCGGTAGAAAGCTGTTTCAAATCTTTATTTAGTTGAATGTTGGATTAATTTCGTCAAATATGATTTCAAATTAATCAATTTCATGTTTATTGGTGATTAGCTGTAGAACATTCTTCCATTTTGGTACTACTATATTCTGTGACACTTGAACTCTATGCCTACCTTTTCCGCAACAGAAGTGATGTTGTTGGCCATGCATGCAATTAATTCTCTCTCTCTGATTTTGTTGCTACTTTTTTTTTCTAAATAAAAATAAGTAGATGCATAGTTCTTATTTTATGTTATTAGTATATTACCCTGCAACACTGCATTGTTTTCTTCCTGTACTATAGATCTATGTTAGACCAATCAATTTATGGATTCGGCAGCCAACCTTACAATACCTTTTTCGTATTATATTATTAGTTTCTCTATCAATTTTCATAATTAATGGAGATGTCCACAAGCTGATGTGTCATCTCCCTAAAAAATATTGAAGCCATTGATTTCAACATATGCGTCACTGCATAGGTTTTCTCAAATCCTTTGACTCAACCATGATTAGAGTAAGATAGAGGCTTCAGTTTGTGATAAAAAAAAATGAAAAAATTCCAACCTTAAAAGAACTGGACAATAGATGAAGGGAATTAAAATGAATTAATTAGGAAAGCAATCTATGACTACAACTTCTATACCACCACTGCTTAATAGCTAAGAAGCTTTCTATATTCCTTTTGTATAACAAGGAAAGCAATTAATCTAGTTAGGCATATGCCAATCTAGCCCAGTTCTTCTAAACAAAGAAAAAAAAGGAGCTTATTATTTGTCAATTCACCGATCCCAACTTCTTGTTAGTTGTGACCCTAGCTAGCTATTAAAGCACTGTCAGTGTAATATTGTACCAGCAGAGGTTGCACTGTGTGAATATAGAGAGATTATATTATTACGAGTTTACAACCTACTTCATTATTAGTCAGTTTTAAAGGGATCAATTGTCTATCCTTCCAGTGGTAAGTGGTTTCTTGTTGTAGCAAACAAATAATGGCGGAACAAATTTTGATGCATTAATTTCCATAAATTGCTAGGTGAATTCTGTCATAAATACCGAATTAGGTCAGGCAAGGTGTAAGAAATGGCCAAATGGGTGCAAAGTTGCTAACTGCAGTACTTAATTCAATTTATTTGTGGTGTTGAAAACTAGATGAAATTAAAACCTTCGGCGCCAACAGTTTAAAAATATATAAATAAATTGTCAGAAGGATCAGAGATCCAATTTTTGTATAAACTTATATGTGCCTATCGTTCTAAATTTATGATTTGATTCAAACTTCAAAGTGCTTAATTTAATTTAATTACTTTAACCTAATTGAAAAACAATGTTACCATAGATGGTTTCTGGGATGTATCCAGTTTCTGTCAATGTAAGCCTTGTTGTTTGCTCCTTTTTGGAAGGAATTTAAGACACATATATATTCCTTCTTCACCATGCTAATATATTCCCTCCCTTATTTACGCAAGTTCGCAACCTCTGAGTAGTACTGTGTACTGCTTTTTTAAAACAAATTAGCAAAAAAAAAAAAGCTCTAGCTATACGTACCGTGCCTAATGAAAATGGTACCCTTGTTTTTGGGTTTTCAAGAAATGTCATTTCAGGTTCAGAATTTGTAGAGGAAGAAGAACAGTACCCCCATTATCCGGTAAAGTGTTGGGTCACGGAATTATCAGTCAAAGATACTTTGGATTCGTATTTCCAGGGAATGAGGGGAAAGAGATCTAGAGAGAGAGAGATACATTAATTATACATTCATATATATAAGCCGAGAATCCGCTGCCCCAATTCGGTATAATGATTTTTTTATTTGTTCAAATGATGAAAACAATTGAGTACTGGTTATAAACAACGACTTTGAATTAAAAAAACGTGCTTTCCAGACGGATACTCTCCCCAATACGTCTACTAAATTTAAATCAGATCGTCCAAATTCATAATTAATTTATAATTAAGTCTGCTATTTATTTAAACCACGCCATATCATATATATATATGCTTTACAATCCATCAGATTCCATTGGACCGACTCCTAATTTTGCATTAAAGTAAGATACTTTGAGTTAGTAGTTGAAATTTGTGCAGCATTTGCATTAACCTTATATTATAATTTGAATTAGTGCATGGTGAGTCCGCTATTACGACATCAGTGTTATTAATTTCAGCCTATCACATCAACTTCAAAATCTCACAAATTAACTTCAAACAGTGAATTCAAATCGTTTAAACCGATCTTCTTCATAATTAGTTGTGCGTTTAATATGAGATTTTTTAAGTTAATTTTAATGCATTCAGTTTTAATATTTTTTATCGCTTGACTTGATACTAAAATAACACGAAAAAAGTCATTTTGTTGCATGTAAACGCATTACTAATAAAGTAAATCGGTATAAACAATTTGGATTAGTCATTTAAAGTCTATCCAATAAGTTTGGGAGTTGGTGTCATATGACACCAATGTCATACTAGCCGGACTCATTAGTAATAATGTTGTTTAGATTGTATGGTTGAAATAGTAATTAAGGAAAGACATTGATAAAACAATCTTATATTTTATTTTTTAATTTCAACTACTTGTCTTTCTTCTAGCTGTATTTCATCTTCTTCTATCTTTCATCTTGTACTGGTTGTCCTTCAAGTTCTAGTGGTTGTCTTTCATCCACTACAAATTTAATTTCATTTTCTACTAGTTATTTTTCATTTTCTTCTAGTTATCTTTCATCTTGTATTGATTGTCTTTCATATTCTACTTGTTGTCTTTTATGTTTTACTGGTTGTCTTTCATCTACTATTGGTTTTCTGCACTCTTCTACTAGTTGTTTTTCATGTTCTACTAATTTTTTTGGTTCTTCATCTAGTTGTATTTCATGTTCTATTGGTTGTGTTTCACGTTCTACTGGTTGTTTTGGTTCTACTTCTAGTTGTATTTCATGTTCTACTGGTTGTCTTTCACGTTTCAATGGTAGTGTTTCATCTACTATTGGTCGTATTTCATCTTCTTTGAGTTGTATTTCATCTTCTTTGTTATGTTTTTCATGTTCTTCTAGTTTGTTTCATGTTCTATTGGTAGTTTTTCATCTACTATTGGTTGCATGTACTTTATTATAATCGTATTTGATGTTGTACATGTCTTTCATCCACAACTGGAAGTATTTAATCTTCTTCTTGATGTCTTTCATCTTGTTGTAGTCGTCTTTTATCTCGTACTAGTTGTCTTTCATGTTCTACCTTTTGTCTTTCGTCTTTAACTAGTTGTGTTTCATCTTCTGCTAGTAACCTTTCATTTTGTAAGGGTTGTCCTTCATCCACTACAGGTTGAATTTCATCTTAATCTTGTGGTCTTTCATTTTCTACTAGTTGTTTTTAATCTTCTTCTAGTTGTCTTTGATCTTTCACTGGTTGTATTTCATGTTGTTCTAGTTGTCCCTCATATACAATTGGTTGAATGTACTCTTCCCCAAATTGTATTTCATCTTCTTCTAGTGTCTTTCATCTACCATTGGTTGTATGTACACTTCTTCTAGCTTTATTTCATTTTCTTCTAATTTTTTTCATCTTCTTCTAGATGTCTTTATTCTAGTACTGGCTGTCTTTCATGTTCTACTTGTTGTCTTTCATCAACTATTGGTTGTATTTCATCTTCTTGTAGAAGTCGATCTTCTTCTAGTTGTCTTCATCTTGTACTAGTTGTCTTTAATGTTAAACTAGT
The DNA here is from genome assembly GCA_025461125.1 of Carex kokanica. Taxonomy (NCBI): domain Eukaryota; kingdom Viridiplantae; phylum Streptophyta; class Magnoliopsida; order Poales; family Cyperaceae; genus Carex; species Carex kokanica. Next base: position 215,576 of record JAJGRX010000981.1, on the reverse strand, counting down.
TGTTTTTCATATTCTTCTAGTTGTCTTTCATCTTACATTGGTTGTCCTTCTTGCTCTACTAGTTGTTTTTCATCCATTACATGTTGAATTTCATTTTCTTCTAGTTGTGATTCATCTTTTACCGGTGGTCTTTTTTGTCTACTGGTTGTTTTTCACGTTCGACTGATAGTCTTTCATCAACTACTGGTTGTATTTCATCTACTTTTAGATGTCTTTTATCTTCTTCTAGTTGTCTTTCATCTTGTACTGGTTATCTTTCTTGTTCTCCTGGTTGTCTTTCATATACTATTGGTTTTTTTGCACTGTGAGTGAGGCTACGGTACTATGCATAGCACAGATTGGTCTGTGCTATGGCTCAATATTTGAGTTTTCAAAATCCTAACGGTCGATCCGAACCGTTCAACATGATTTCCAAATGAATATGTACTTGCAAACCAAATTTTACATTTTTTGAATTTTTTGCTATTTTTTTAGATGGTAGAAAATCACTGTTTTTGGATAGTCCAGAATTTTCAGATCAAGTGATTTTCTACCTATCTAAAAAATAGTAAAAAAATTAGAAAAAATGTAAAATTTGGTTTGCAAGTTGTAGCTACCGTGCTACGAAACCAACACTCGACTCAAACTTTTAAGTGTGGTTTAAATTTTATTTGGAGTCGCCACCCGTAATGCTACGGGAAATATACCACCTTATCTATTTATGCCCATGGATAATGGCTAGGTTCGTGTCTTGGTTATGAATGCGGAAGGTGTTAGGCACCACACTCACCCGAGAAATTGGTCTCTACTAATTCTAGCTTTTAAAATTTTATTTCAATGATAATACCAGTTACAAAATGAGATAAACTAACATAATAACACTAAAAATGAAAGAAAAATAGAAATAAAGCGACTAAAAAGAAAGTAGAAATTGATCGAAGATTTTCAAGTCACTTAGAATCTTCGGTGGCTTTGATGGGTGGTTTTAGTATTTGAGGACTAAGTTAATGGCATGACATAATAGGTTTGTTACTCATTATCTTCCTTAAGCTCACTCTACTAGAGTTTTATGAGGATATTTGTAGAAAACATGTTTTTTTCCTTTGCTGTTTTTTTTCTGTGGGCTGAAATCTCAACGGTTTTTGCTCTTTTGTGTGCTTAGGATGCTCTAACTAACCATCAAGATGAAGTGAAGATGTAGGGGGCTATTTATAGGTGAAGTTTGAAGCCTCTTGAAGCTAAAAAACGTGCTCAAACTGCTGCTACATGGCATACCCCACATTTGATTATGTTTTGAACAAAAACACATTTGATTGGTATTAGACAAGAGTTGTGGACTTAATTATAATGATTTTAATGCAAATATAAAATCTAAACCATGCATACAGGTGTTTAGCAAGTTTTACTTAATTTATATAACCATTTTAGCATATCATAACCATGTTTATTGTCAGAAGTGAAAACATGGCAGCAGGATTCTAGCCATGTTCTTTGCTTCATTTCAGAAATTTGCACTATTGTAAGGTCAATCTCAATGGATAGAAACTGAAAATTTGCAGCAAGGATATGACAAAGTTAGGTGTACTTTGAATATGCAAAAGTATGATAATTAAATTACTCTTAATCTCATTTTATGCTGCTGAATTTGCTACTGGAAAAAACGTTGCTGCTGGAATTTTTCTTGCTGAATTTTTTTTAGTTGCTGGAAATTTTTCTATATATGAGAAAAATTATAAAAATGTACTTAATATGTGTGCATAGAGGTAGATAATTTAGGGTTTTAAATTTAGAGTCCTAAATGGTGATTTTTATAAAAAAATTAGGTGTTTTGATTCAAAATACAAAGTTTATATTGTCATTTATATTTTGATAGGAAACTTTAGCTAGCAGTTTTTTCTTTTTTGAAATAATGATTTAGACTTGAGAATGATATATTTTATGCCAATATTTGTATGATAAACTAGTCTAATCAATTTTCTAAAACATGCACGTGTGAAGGATCAATAATCCATGCCAAAATTTACACTCCAAGTGATGCAAAAGCAAGATTCTTGCTGAAATGTTCTCCAATGACAGCTTTTTGTGGCCCTACAATGCCTAATTTGACTATTTGATTGTTTTCATGATTATTCTAATTCATGTATGATTTTTTCCTACTCATTAAGGTCTCTAATTTTGGCTTAATATGCATGAAAACTTGTGAATTAATAGCTATTAATGTTTCACAAAATAATTTTGCCAAGTCTAAACTATTTAAAAGATGACTAAAGATGCCCAAAAATTATTGTTATTCTCACATTACATCTTTTTTTTTTAAGATTTAAATTTTAAGATGAAAATAAAATATGCTTGAATCTAATGCTAATTCGTAACAAGATAATGAGTGCAGAGAGTTTTACATCGACTCAAATTGATCAACGTTTAAGATAACATATGTATGTAAATGTTCTCATAATTCATATAACATTTAAATTGATGTAAAACTTGACTATTCAATAATTAGAAATTTGTCTAATAAAAAAAATGAGATTTTGATGATAATAACTTTTCTAATTGGTTCAAATTAACTTGATATATGCACTATATAAAATGTCAGATTTTGACCTAATATGGTTAAATTAGACTAGGAATATGATTCAATCGTACATGTGAAACCATGCAAATATATATTATAGAGTAGCAGATGAAGTTCTACATGTTTAGCCATATGGATATATTACACAGATACCAAGGTGTAATAGAAGGTGACAATAGGTACCGTGTGGATTTTGCCTAAACCATTGTAGGGTGCTAACTCTCTCTTTTTAATGTTGAGACATGAGACTATGCACTTACCATGTGATCATTTATTGTATTGTAAGATTGAAGTCCAATTTGAAAGAGTCTCTTGATTTCACAGCATGAAAAAAGACGATATTATTATAGTTCAATTAGGATGACTATAGTATATTAGTATAATGTTATCATAGTTAAATAAAGTATGCATTGTAACATTAAAAAGTCATCGCTCATGAATATGTCCATTAGATTTTATCTTAATTTTATGAGATGATTTTTTTTTTGTTAAAATATATTTTCCTTACTACATTCTTAGATTTTATCTTTACGAGATGATATATACATACTACTATAATTCATCTCAAAACCGTGGATGGCAAAATAAATGATCAAAATGACTAATGTGATAAGTATCCCCATGGATAGAATTATTTAAGAAATATACCTTACAATATTTCCTTTCTTAATTTCAAGTATTAAATGCGTTGTCATAATTTATTCTTCCAAATTAAGACATTAATAATTATGCAATTTTTCTAGCATAACATGAATTCTTTTAAGCTTAACCCAATGACATTCAACTTGTTGTGTGCATATTCAACTCGAAATTAGGCAGTAAATAATATTATGAAAAATTGAATTGTAAAACATACCTTTTGTGTAGAAGCATGAATATTACATCCTTGATTTTAGAACTTGTGCTTGGTGCAAATATATTATCTGCTTTCAAGAGTATACAATTTTGGGTGTCTACACAAGTACATATTCATTTGGAGATCATTTTAAATGGTTCGGATCGACCGTTAGGATTTTGAAAACTCAAATATTGAGCTGTAGCACGGACCAAACCGTGCAATGCATAGTACCGTAGCCTCACTCTTGCACTGTTCTATTAGTTGTATTTTATCTTCTTCTAGTTGTATTTCATCTTCTTCTAGTTGTCTTTCATCATCTTCTAATTGTTTTTTATATTCTACTAGTTGTTTTGGTTATTCTTCTAGTTGTTTTGGTTCTTCTTCTAGTTGTATTTCATGTTCTATTGGTTGTCTTTCATGTTGTACTGGTTGTTTTGGTTCTACTTCAAGTTGTATTTCATCTACTATTGGTTGTATACTCTTCTTCTAGTTGTATTTCATCTTTTTTTGCGTTGTTTTTCATCTTCTTCTAGTTTTGTTTCATGTTCTACTGGTAGTATTTCATCTACTATTGGTTGTATATACTCTTCTTCTAGTTGTATTTCATCTTTTTTTGCGTTGTTTTTCATCTTCTTCTAGTTTTGTTTCATGTTCTACTGGTAGTATTTCTTCTACTATTGGTTGTATGTACTCTTCTTCTAATCGTATTTCATGTTGTACATGTCTTTCATCCACTACTGGATATATTTAATCTTCTTCTAAATGTATTTTATCTTGTTCTAGTTGTCTTTCATCTCGTACTGGTTGTCTTTCATGTTACACTATTTGTCTTTCATCTTCAACAACTTGTGTTTCATATTCTGCTAGTTATCTTTCATTTTGTAGGGGTTGTCCTTTATGTTTTTCTGGTTGTCCTTCATCCACAACAGGTTGAATTTTATATTAATCTTGTGATCTTTCATTTTCTACTAGTTGTTTTTAATCTTGTTCTAGTTTTTCAGTTTTACTGGTTGTCTTTCATCGTCTAAAACTTGTTTTTCATCTTCTTCTAGTTGTATTTCATGTTCTACTAGTTGTGTCTCATATACAATTGGTTGGATGTCCTCTTCTTCAAATTGTATTTCATCTTCTACTAGTTTTTTATATTTTTCTAGTTGTCTTTTATCTTGTACTGGTTGTTTTTCATGTTTTACTGGTTGTCTTTCATCCACTACTTGTTGTATTTCATCTTCTATTAGTTGTCTTTCATCTTTTGCTAGTTGTCTTGCATCTTCTTTTAGTTGTCCTTCATCTTGTACTTATCTCTTTCATCTACCACTTCTGGTATTTCATATTTTTCTTATTGTCTTTAATCTTCTACTAGTTATCTTTAATCTTCTTCTAATTATCTTGCATCTTGTATTGGTTGTCTTTTGTCCACTACAGGTTGAATATCATCTTATTCTAGCTGTCATTCAAATTGAACTTGTTGTCTTTCAGTATCTACTAGTCCTTCATGTTCTACCGGTTGTCATTCACGTTCTACTGGTTGTCTTTCACGTTCTACTAGTTGTCTTTCATCTTGTAATGATTGTCCATCATGTTCTACTGGTTGTCTTTCATGCACTACAGGTTGAATTTCATGTTTTTCTAGATGTCATTCATCTTCTTCTAGTTATTTTTCATCTTCTTCTAGTTGTATTTCAACTTGTACTCCTTGTCTTTCATTTTCTATTGGTTGTCTTTTATTTACTACTAGTTGTATTTCATTTTTTTAGTTGTCTTTCACATTCTTCTAGTTGTCTTCCATCTGGTACTAGTTGTTTTTCATGTTCTACTGGTTGTCTTTCATCTACCACTAGTGGTATTTCATCTTCTTCTTGTTGTCTATCGTCGTCTACTAGTTGTGTTACATCTTCTTCTAGTTTTTCAGGTTCTACTGGTTGTCTATCATCTTCTACAAGTTATTTTTCACCTTCTTCTAGTTGTATTTAATGTTCTGTTGGTTGTCTTTCAACTTTTACTGGTAGTCTTTAATCTACTATTGGTTGTATATTCTCTTCTTCTGGCTGAATTTCATCTTCTTCTAAGTGGTCTTTCATCTTGTATTGGTTGTTCTTCAAGCTCTAGTGGTTGTCTTTCATATACTATTGGTTTTTTTTGCACTGTTCTACTAGATGTATTTCATCTTCTTCTAGTTGTTTTTCATCTTCTTCTAGTTGTTTTTCATATTCTACTAGTTGTTTTGGTTCTTCTTCTAGTTGTTTTGGTTCTTATCTAGTTGTTTTGTTTCTTCTTCTAGTTGTATTTCATGTTCTATTGGTTGTGTTTCACGTTGTACTTGTTGTTTTGGTTCTACTTCTAGTTTTATTTCATCTAGTATTGGTTGTATGTACTATTCTTCTAGTTGTATTTCATCTTCTTTCTGTTGTTTTTCATCTTCTTCTAGTTTTGTTTCATGTTCTACTGGTAGTATTTCTTCTACTATTGGTTGTATGTACTCTTCTTCTAATCGTATTTCATGTTGTACATGTCTTTCATCCACTACTGGATGTATTTAATCTTCTTCTAAATGTATTTTATCTTGTTCTAATTGTCTTTCATCTCGTACTGGTTGTCTTTCATGTTACACTATTTGTCTTTCATCTTCAACTACTTGTGTTTCATATTCTGCTAGTTATCTTTCATTTTGTAGGGGTTGTCCTTTATGTTTTTCTGGTTGTCCTTCATCCACAACAGGTTAAATTTCATATTAATCTTGTGGTCTCTCATTTTCTACTAGTTGTTTTTAATCTTGTTCTAGTTTTTCAGTTTTACTGGTTGTCTTTCATCGTCTAAAACTTGTTTTTCATCTTCTTCTAGTTGTATTTCATGTTCTACTAGTTGTGTCTCATATACAATTTGTTGGATGTCCTCTTCTTCAAATTGTATTTCATCTTCTACTAGTTTTTTTATCTTCTTCTAGTTGTCTTTTGTTTTGTACTGGTTGTCTTTCATCCACTACTTGTTGTATTTCATCTTTTTTAAGTTGTCTTTCATCTTTTTCTAGTTGTCTTCATCTTCTTTTAGTTGTCCTTCATCTTGTACTTATCTCTTTCATCTACCACTTCTGGTATTTCATCTTTTTCTTGTTGTCTTTAATCTTCTACTAGTTATCTTTCATCTTCTTCTAATTATCTTTCATCTTGTACTAGTTGTCTTTTGTCCACTACAGGTTGTATATCATCTTATTCTAGTTGTCATTCAAATTGTACTTGTTGTCTTTCAAGTTCTACTAGTTGTCTTTCATGTTCTACCGGTTGTCATTCACGTTCTACTGGTTGTCTTTCATCTTGTAAAGATTGTCCTTCATGTTCTACTGGTTGTTTTTCATCCATTACAGGGTGAATTTCATGTTCTTCTAGATGTCTTTCATCTTCTTCTAGTTGTATTTCAACTTGTACTCCTTGTCTTTCTTGTTCTATTGGTTGTCTTTCATTTACTAATAGTTGTATTTCATCTTTTTTTAGTTGTCTTTCATATTCTTCTAGTTGTCTTCCATTTCGTACTAGTCGTTTTTCATGTTCTACTGGTTGTCTTTCATCTACCACTAGTGGTATTTCATCTTCTTCTTGCTGTCTTTCACCTTGTACTCGTTGCACTTCATGTTTTACTGGTAGTCTTTCATTTACAATTGTTGTATGTACTCTTCTTCTTGTTGTATTTCATTTTCTTGTAATTGTTTTTTATTTTCTTCTAGTTGTCTTTTATCTAGTGCTTGTTGTCTTTCATTTTCTACTATTTGTCTTTCATCCACTACATGTTGAATTTCATCTTCTTCTAGTTGTCTTTCTTCTTTTACCAGTTGTCTTTCTTGTTCTAGTAGTTATCTTTCATGTTCTACTAGTTGTCTTTCATCCACTACTGGTTTTTTTTCATCTTCTTCTAGTTATATTTTATCTTATTATAGTTGTATTTCATCTTGTACTAGTTGTCTTTCATTTTCTACTAGTTGTCCTTCATGTTCTACTAGTTGTCCTTCATGTTCTTTTAGTTGAATTTCATGTTCTTCTCATTATATTTCATATTCTACTATTTGTTTTTCATGTTCGTCTAGTTGTCTTTAATCTTCTTATTGTTGTATTTCATTTTTTACTCGTTGTCTTTCATCTTTTTCTAGTTTTCTTTCATCTTCTATTATATTTTTTCAACTTCTTCAAGTGGTCTTTCATCTTGTACTCGTGGTCATTCAGTTCTATTGGTTGTTTTTCATCTTCTTCTAGTTGTCTAACTCTTCTAAAAGTTGTTTTCATCTTCTTCTAGTTGTATTTCATGTTCTACTAGTTGTGTTTTGTTTTCTACTGGTTGTATTTCATCCACTACAGGTTGAATTTCAACTTCTTCTAGTTGTCTTTTATCTTGTACTGCTTGTCTTTCTTGTTCTACTTCATCCACTACTAGATGTATTTCATCTATTGCTGGTGGTATTTCATCTTCTTCTTGTTGTATTTTATCATCTACTAGTTGTTTTTCATCTTCTTCTGGCAGTCTTTGATCTTGTACTAGTTGTTTTTCATGTTCTACATGATGTCTTCATCTTCTACTAGTTGTTTTGGTTCTTCTTCTAGTTGTCTTTGATCTTGTACTAGTTGTTTTTCTTGTTCTACAAGATGTCTTCATCTTCTACTAATTGTTTTGGTTCTTCTGTTAGTTATATTTTATGTTTTACTGGTTGTCGTTCACGTTCTACTGTTAGTCTTTCATCTATTATCGGCTGTATGTACTCTTCTTTAAGTTGTATTTCATCTTCTTCTAGTTGTATTTCATCTACTATTGGTTGTATGTACTCTTCTTCTAATCGTATTTAATCTTCTTCAAGTTGTTTTTCATCTTCAACTAGTTGTCTTTCATCTTCAACTAGTTGTTTTTCATATACTTCCAGTTGTCTTTCATCTTGTACTGGTTGTCTTTTATCCACTACTGGTTGTATTTCATCTTCTACTAGTTGTCTTTCATCTTGTACTGGTTGTCTTTAATCCACTACAGGTTGAATTTCATCTTCTTCTAGTTGTGTTTCAGGTATTACTGGTTGTCTTTCATATTCTATAAGTTATTTTTCATTTTCTTCTAGTTATATTTCATGTTCTACTGGTAGTCTTTAATCTTCAACTGGTACTTTCCAATATACTAGTGGTTGTATTTCATCTTGTTCTAGTTGTATTTCATCTTGTTCTAGTTGTCTTTCATCTTGTGTTGGTTGTCCTTCATGTTCTAGTGGTTGTCTTTCGTCACTACAGGTTTAATTTCATCTTTTACTAGTTATTTTTCTTGTTCTACTAGTTGTCTTTTATCTACTTTGGTTATCTGCACTTTTCTACTAGTTGTATTTAATATTCTTCTAGTTATTTTTCATGTTTTTCTAGTTGTCTTTCATGTTCTACTAGATGTCTTTCATATTTTTGTAGTTGTATTTCATGCTCTACTGGTTATTTTTCATCCGCTACATGTTGAATTTCATCTTCTTTTAGTTGTCTTTCATATTCTACTAGTTGTCTTTCATCTTCTATTAGTAGTATTTCATCTACAATTGGTTGTATGTACTTTTCTTCTAGTTTTATTTCATTTTCTTCTAATTGTCTTTCATGTTCTACTTGTTGCCTTTGTATTTCATCTTCTTGTAGAAGTCTTTCATCTTCTTGTAGTGGTCTTCATCTTGTACTAGTTGTCTTAATGTTAAACTGGTTGTCTTTCATCAACCACTGGTGATATTTCATATTTTTCTTGTTGTCTTTAATCGTCTACTAGTTGTTTTTCACATTCTTCTAGTTGTCTTTCATCTTGTATTGGTTGTCCTTTATGTTCTACTGGTTGTCTTTCATCCACTACATGTCGAATTTCATCTTCTACTAGTTGTCATTCATCTTTTACCGGCGGTCTTTTTTTTTCTACTGGTTGTCTTTTACGTTCGACTGATTGTCTTTCATCAACTACTGATTGTATTTCATCTTGTTGTTGTTGTATTTCATCTACTTTTAGATGTCTTTTATTTTCTTCTAGCTATCTTTCATCTTGTACTGGTTGTATTTCATGTTCTACTAGTTGTCCTTCATGTTGTATTTGTTGTTCTTCTCGTTGTATTTCATGTTCTACTGGTTGGCTTTGATCTACTATTGGTTGTATGTACTCTTCTATTTGTTTTTCATCTTCTTCTAGTTGTTTTACCTCTTCTACAAGTTGTTTTTCATCTTCTTTTAGTTGTCTTTCATCTTCTTCTAGTTGTCTTTCGTCTTCTACTAGTTATTTTTCATATTCTTATGGTTGTTTTTCATCCACTATAGGTTGAATTTCATATTCTCCTAGTTGTCTTTCAGGTTCTACTATTTGTCTATAATCTTCTACAAGTTGTTTTTCATCTTCTTCTAGTTGTCTTTCATCTTCTACTGGTTGTCTTTCATTTAATATTGGTTTTCTGCACTTTTCTATTAGTTGTATTTCATCTTCATCTAGTTAGTTGTCTTTCATCTTTTTCTAGTTATCTTTCATCTTGTACTAGTTGTTTTGGTTCTTCTTCTAGTTGTTTTGTTTCTTCTTCTAGTTGTATTTCATGTTCTATTGGTTGTCTTTCACATTCTACTAGTTGTTTTGGTTCTACTTCTTGTTGTATTTCATCTTCTTCTTGTTGTCTTTAATCTTCTACTAGTTGTCTTTCATATTCTTTTAGTTATCTTTCATCTTGTACTGGTTGTCTTTTGTCCACTACAGGTTGAATATCATCTTATTCTAGTTGTCATTCATATTGTACTGGTTGTCTTTTAGGTTCTACTAGTTGTATTTCATGTTCTACCGGTTGTATTTCACGTTCTACTGGTTGTCTTTCACGTTCTACTGGTTGTCTTTCATCTTGTAATGGTTGTCCTTCATGTTCTACTGGTTGTCTTTCATCCACTACAGGTTGAATTTCATCTTCTTCTAGATGTCCTTCATCTTTTTCTAGTTGTCTTTCATGTTCTATTGGTTGTCTTTCATTCACTACTGGTTGTATTTCATCTTTTTTTAGTTGTCTTTCATATTCTTCTAGTTGTCTTCCATCTGGTACTAGTTGTGTTTCATATTCTACTGGTTGTCTTTCATCTACCATAAGTGGTATTTCATTTTCTTCTTGTTGTCATTCATCGTCTAATAGTTGTGTTTTATCTTCTTATAGTTGTCTTTCACCTTGTACCGGTTGCCCTTCATGTTCTACTAGTTGTCTTTTCAGGTTCTATTTGAAGTCTTTCATCTACAATTGGTTGTATGTACTCTTCTTCTTGTTATATTTTATGTTCTTTTAATTCTTTTTAATTTTTATCTAGATGTCTTTTATCTAGTACTGGTTGTCTTTCGTGTTCTACTATTTGTCTTTGATCCACTACTTGTTGAATTTCATCTTCTTCTAGTTGTCTTTCTTCTTTTACCGGTGGTCTTTCTTGTTCTACTGATTTTATTTCATCTTTTTCTAGTTGTCTTTTATCTTATTGTAGTTGTCTTTCATCTTGTACTGGTTGTATTTCATTTTCTACTAGTCCAAACACTTCTGCTAACGAGGCTTGCAGCGGTTCAAATATTAGGGTTAGAACCCAGTGGGCTCCCTTGGCAGGATAACGTAAATTGTACATTTAGATTATATTACGAAGCACTTAGATTAGGTAGGGTCTTTGGGATATTTCAACTACAGGGTAGTATAGGGAAAAAATATAATTCCGTACCTAAAATACTTCAGTCTTGGTAGCCCAAAAGTTGATCGCAAGATCGGAAAACTTTTCAAATTGCATAAACAAACACCCAGCACGCCCTACAGGTAGTGACAGTGCCGCATGCGATAGTGAAAATGCCGCATGCGACGTAGAGAGACGTCGAAACTTATACTAGCATGATTAAGAATGACAGAAACCTGAAACCTAGAGGCTCTCTATCTACTGTTTAACCTTTATCTTGATTGCAATTATCACACCACCTCATAACTTTCAAAAAACCCAATAACCTATACTAGTGAAAATTATTTAAAATATAATACACTATTCCTGTGGATTGACACCCCGATCATACTATACGGTAGGATCATGCGCTTGTGATCTGAACGTAAGTAGAAATTAGGGTTTATAAACCTTTAAAAGTAGTAGTTCACTTTGAACTCATCAATGGTCCGTACCAGAGCCTTAGTCTGTGAGCTGTGCTTTTCCGATCGACCCTATTCTTGCTCCAAATGATGTAAAATAGCCCCAAAATATGGTTCCTGCATTAAAACATCAAATAGGACAACAATAACCTATTTCACATAATAATTAAACATAAATGTGAGAAAATAAGGCAAACCCTAAGCCAAAACCCTACGTAATTCACTACCATAATGAGCTTGATCACTTTCATGTTCTACTTATTGTCTTTCATCCACTACTGGTTGTATTTCATCTTCTTCAAGTTGTGTTTCATTTTCTTTTGGTTATCTTTCATCTTCTTCTTGTTGTCTTTCGTCTTCTTCTAGTTGTCTTTCATCTTTTACTAGTTATTTTTCATCTTCTTCTACTTGTCTTTCATCTTGTACTGGTGGTCTTTCATGTTTTATTGGTTGTTTTTCAACCACAACTGATTGTATTTTATCTTCTTCTAGTTGTCGTTCATCTTCTACTAGTTGTTTTTCATCTTCTTCTAGTTGTCTTTGATCTTGTATTGGTTGTTTTTCATGTTCTACGGTTGTCTTTTCATCTTCTACAAGATATATTTCATCTTCTACTAGTTGTTTTTAATATTCTTCTAGTTGTCTTTCATTTTGTACTGTGGGACGCGCTTAAAAATGTTCTTCAACGAAAGCTCCAAAGATTCTATGATACTATACATGGCACACATTAGTCCGTACTTTGGATTAATATATCCATTTAAAAAGTCCAAATGGTCGATTTGAGCCATTTAACATGATAGCTGTATGAAAATGTACTCGTATATCAACTTCTATATTATTTTAGAATTTTTTAAATATCTTATTAGATAGTTAGAAAATCACTCAATATAAATGTTCGAGACCGTTGAGAAATACTGTTTTTTTACCTATCTAAAGAATAGTTAGAACATATTCTAAAAAAATAAAAATGTAGTTTGCAAGTATATTTTCTTTTTTTATGGTTGGCGGCGAAGTGCCGCCAACAAGTGTATCGATTAATAAAAAAGTTATTTACAAAGGCCTAGAATGCTCGATAGTAATGAAAATACAATAATAACCAGTTACCCAAAATTGCCGCTAAGAGAGCACAGTATATCCCTCCATGACCTAGAATTTCCCTTCTAATCCTATCCGCTTTGAAGTCAAAAAAAGAATGTCGAGCGTTGTATCATTAATCAATGTATACACTGATTTTTGCTTATTAAAGAAGAACCTTATGTTCCTCTCACGCCACAAATCCCACACACTTGCTACACAAACAGCATTTGTCCGCATCCTAGCTTGTATGGATAAATTTGGTAGTGCCATGTCCCAACCAGAACAAATATCACCCCCTGACTAAAAAGGTATGTTGTAGTGCGCAAGCAAGACCCGCCAAAACCTCCTTACATACGGACAAGTCCACATGATATGGTCTTTTTTTTCTGTCGAGGAGTTGCAAAGTTGACAACCCGTCTGGATTGAGCAACCACAACTTAGTAGAACTTTTTGGGTTAGAATTTTGTTATCTCGCATGAGCCCGATGAAAATCTGAATTTTCATTGGGACCCGAATTTCCCAGAGGAAGGTATGGTCTGCAAACCGAACCCCTTTCTGATGGATGAACTTATAAGCCGAAGCACAACTGAAAAGAGAGGAGGGAGACTAACGCCATAACAAGTCAAGCGACATTTCCACCGAACAAGAGTAGAGTGGGATTAGTGCAGACAGTTCCTTAAGGTTGTGTTTGGATTGGCAAGAATAGAGCTAATCCAAGAATAGCTCCACTATTCTTAACATTGGGTGATCCAAACAACAATTAGAAAATTGGATTAGCTCAAGAATAGCTCTATTCTACTAACCCAAGAAAATGGTGGGTTAGCAAGAATAGAGCTAGTGGGATTAGTGATATTAATAAAAAAATAGTTTTCATTCCTCTCAATTATAATTAGTTTAAATATTAAATTAGTATTAAATAAAATATTTAATTAGTATTAAATAAATATAATATTAGATTAGATTAGTGTTATATAAAATATTAGTTTAAAATTTAATATAATATTAATTATTACTATTAAATAAATATATTATCAAATTAAATTAATATTAAATATAATGTTAGATTAAAAATAATAAATATTAATTAATTTTTTTAATATAATATAATATTAGTTTAAATATTAAATGTAATATAATATTACTTTAAATATTATATTAGTATTAAATAAACTATTAGATATTAAATATTAAATATTAAATGTAATATAATATTAGTTTAAATATTATATATAATATAATATTTATTTAAATATTAAATGTATTATAATATTAATTTAAATATTAAATGTAATACAATATTAATTTAAATATTAAATGTAATACAATATTAATTTAAATATTAAATGTAATACAATATTAATTTAAATATTAAATGTAATACAATATTACTTTAAATATTATATGTATTAAATAAAATATTACTTTAAATATTAAATGTAATATAATATTAGTTTAAATGTTAAATGTAATATAATATTTTAGTTTAAATATTATATTAGTATTAAATAAAATATTATTTAAGTATTAAATAAATATAATATTAGATTTGATTTGATTATTATTATTAAATAAAATATTGAATTAGTATTGAACAACATTAGTTTAAATGTAATATAATATGAATTTAAATATTAAATGTAATATAATATTAATTTAAATATTAAATGTAATATAATATTAATTTAAATATTAAATGTAATATAATATTACTTTAAATATTAAATGTAATATAATATTAAAATAGATTCTATTAGTATTAAATAAAATATTAGATTAGTTTAATCAATATTTTATTCATTCCCTCAATCGCTATTCCAAATATACAATCCAAACAACATTTCTACTGATCTGGAATAGTCCAAAATAGCACTATTCTCAAACCACTTGGGTTAGCACTATTCTCAACCACGTGGGTTAGCAAGTATATTTGCATATGGAGATTTTGTTGAACGGTTCATATCGACTATTTGAATTTTATAAACAAAGATAATAATCCAAACTATGAACCAATGTGTGCTAAGCATAGTACCATACCCTCACTCCATATAACAAATTAAAAATATTACAAGGGATAAATCAGTGTAAAAGAAAACAGAATATAAAACACAACCGGTCAACAAAGCAGGGGAGAGCCAAGTACTTGATAGTGATATAATGAAAGGTTACTCTACATCCTCAAATTATTGGTCATACACAAATTTAGACTCAAGCTACAAAACAGATAACCTAATTGATGAATACATATATCATCTCTGCTAATTCTAACCTCCTTGCCCCTTCCTCTTTCTATCTTAACACCAAATCAAAGAGGTGATATTGCAAGTGGCTCATTTGCTGCTCTCTCTCTCTAACTATGGAAGGGTAAGCACCTCTCTGTTCGCTTTACTATCTTCTTACCAGCTTATTTTACCATGAAATTGCAGACAAAAGAGGTGGATTATTCTTAAATCATCTTTTACTGTAGATCCATGATCAAGTCAGAGAAATATTTGTCAGCTTTACAGGACGCATTAGAAATAATGAAAATTTTGTTTTTTCTCTTTTGTTCTAGATAAAATTGTGTGCATTTTCAGTATAATAGGATGCACATCTTTTGTAATTATCATTTCTTAGACGAAATTTTGTTTTTTTCTCTTTTGCTAGACGAAATTTTAGGCGCCAATTCTGCCGCAGCTGCAGCAATGCTTGTCAGTATCTCTGTCACCCCTACACTGGTGCTAAGTAATAATTCCCAGTCATCGTGCAATGCCAGTCATGATCGGGCTCGCAACCTCATTGTGTTTGAGGCAATCTCTTTTAGCTGCGTCCTCTTCTCCAGCCTCGTCACACTAGTAAGAATCGCACATTTCATTTTTCAAAGCTCAAGTTTTCTTAGTTTCTCGTAATGACCATTAAATCTATCCTTGTATGAAGGAAAAAAGAAGAAGATAAAACATTGATAAAAAAAAAACAACCACTTAACCAGCCTCCCTTTTCATTAGAGTTTATCAGGTTATGATCTTTACAATTCTATTTCAAATTTATCAGGTTTGATATTAAATTGTATTTATTTTCTCTAGTGTTCTTGAATCCACGCATTAATCATATTTTACTGGCATCTGATTCACGTATGCAGGGATTGAAGCATGCTGTACATGTAATAAATAGCAACGATCAGCATGAAGCGTTCAAAGCCGATGTCAATACAGTAATTTTCAAGCTCGGCATGATCGGATCTGCAATAGGATCAGCCATTGGAGGCATCTTCTTTTTTGTTTCAATTGCAAATGTGATACAGATCAAACTCTGTGAATTAAGATGAAATGATAATATTTTGGTCAAGAATTCAAGTAATGACTGTCACTATTTATGTGTTATTAAAACCAGATTATCTATCTTTTTATGAGTACAGTGAATAATAAAGCAAAACAAAGAATAAAATAAGGTATTGTTGCTGATAGCAGAGATGAACATATCATCTTCTACATAAATACAAATATTTAAGGGAACTTATTTCCCCACTAAAAACAAATAACCTTTCTTATTGTTTGAAGTTTTAAACTTTTAAACAAATAACCCAATTTTTTCATCAATACAAATCTAGTAACTAATCGTAGTTGAACAATTGGTCATTTCATCTTAAAATAAATGATTAATAATAAGTTCAAATAAGATTAAAATTAGATTAAAAAAAGAATAAAAGAGAAAGGTTCTTTGTTTTTAGAGAGAAAATAAGTAATTTCCAAATTTTAATGGAGAAATAAGATATTTAGATGCTGTTGATGAGTATCACAACAACTATCTTTATTTAAAAAAGAGAAATAAAAAATAGACAATTTAAAATATTTTAATAAGTATGCCAACAATTTTCTCAATATTCAAATACGTTATACATACACACACACACACATATATATAGAGAGAGAGATGGGCTATTGTACTTTGAAAAGTAAAGCGAACGTTTTATTTCGGGCTCATATTCCCATTTCAAAGTTCAAAACGTCGATCCGAACTGTTCAAGTTGATCTACATATTGAAATGTGCTTGGAGACCAAATTTTACATTTTTTGGAATTTTTTTAGTATTTATTAAGCCACTTTGAAAATCGCTGATCCATTGGTCCAGAATTTTTTACTGTTTTCTACTGTTCACAATGTACAAATACAAATACATTATACCAACAATTTTCTCAATATACAAATACATTATACATACATATATATATAGAGAGAGCTGGGCTATGGTGAGTTGCTAAGTAAGATGTCATTTTTACTTCACGCTCATATTCTTAATTTGAAATCTAAACAACCGATCCGAACCGCTCAACATGATCTCCATATTGAAATGTGTTTGGAGACCAAATTTATATTTTTGGAATTTTTTTACTATTTATTAAGCCACTTTGAAAATCGTTGATCGAATGGTTTAGAAGTTTTTACTGTTTTTTACTGTTCACTCAAATCAGCGATTTTCAAAGTGGCTTAATAAATAGTAAAAAAATCCAAAAAAAATGTAAAATTTGGTCTCCAAGCACATTTCAATATGGAGATCATGTTGAGCAGTTCGGATCGATGGTTTGAATTTTCAAAATGGAATATGAGCGTGAAGTAAAACGTTGTTTTACTTCACAACTCACCATAGTCTATCTCTCTCTCTCTCTCTCTCTCTCTCTCTCTCTCTCTCTCTATATATATATATATATATATATATATATATATATAGAGTAGAACTAGGGTGCTCCTAAGCTCACCAAGCCCTTCGTGAGCGCGACTCTAAAACCTATCGAATTGACTTCAAACGACATTTTCAAACCGTTAGATGTTCAATCTATATTAAAATGTGCTTGGAGACCAAATTTTATATTTTTTGAAACTTTTTTACTATTTATTAAAATGGTTTGAAAATCGCTGTTTTTATTAAAATTTTGCACCATTGGAAAACAGCGATTTTCAAACCATCTTAATAAATAGTAAAAAAATTTCAAAAAATGTAAAATTTGGTCTCCAAGCACATTTTAATATAGATTGAACATCTAACGGTTTGGAAATGTCATTTGAAGTCAATCCGATAGGTTTTAGAGTCGCGCTCACGAAAGGGCTTGGTGAGCTTAGGAGCACCCTAGTTCTACTCCTATATATATATATATATATATATATATGAGTAAAACTAAGGTGCTCTTAAGCTCACGAAGCCCTTTGTGAGCTTAACTAAAAACCTATCGGATTGACTTCAATTGACATTTCCAAACCGTTAGATGTTCAATCTATATTAAAATGTGCTTGGAGACCAAATTTTACATTTTTTGAAATTTTTTTACTTTTGTTAAGATGGTTTGAAAATCGTTGGTTTCCAATGGTGCAGAATTTTAATAAAAACAGCGGTTTTCAAACCAGCTTAATAAATAGTAAAAAAATTTCAAAAAATGTAAAATTTGATCTCCAAGTACATTTTAATATAGATTGAACATTTAATGGTTTGGAAATGTCATTTGAAGTCAAGCCGATAGGTTTTTGAGTTAAGCTCACAAAAGGCTTGGTGAGCTTAAGAGCACCTTAGTTCTACTATATATATATATATATATATATAGAGAGAGAGAGAGAGAGAGAGTGACTAAGGTCAAAGTGGTAGTTCCTAGCCCCCAGTGCTACCAAGTCGTTTTTGGATTTTCAAAGTCCAAACGGTCGATCCGAACCGTTCAAGTTGTTCTCCATATTGAAATCTGCTTGGAGACCAAATTTTACATTTTTTGGAATTTTTTTACTATTTATTAAGCCACTTTGAAAATTGCTGATTCGGGTGAACAGTAAAAACAGTGCAACCAAATTCTGGACCATGTGATCAGCAATTTTCAAAGTGGCTTAATAAATAGTAAAAAAATTCCAAAAAATGTTGGTCTCCAAGCAGATTTCAATATGGAGAACAACTTGAACGGTTCGAATCGACCGTTTAGAATTTGGAAATCCAAAAACGACTTGGTAGCACCGGGAGCTAGGAACTACCACTTTGACCTTAGTCACTCTCTCTCTCTCTCTCTCTCTATATATATATATATAGTAGAACTAGAGTGTTCCTAAGCTCACCAAGCCCTTCCGTGAGCTTGACTCTAAAACCTATCGAATTGACTTCAAACGATATTTCCAAACCGTTAGATGTTCAATCTATATTAAAATTTGTTTGGAGACCAAATTTTACATTTTTTGGAATTTTTTTACTATTTATTAAGATGGTTTGAAAATCGCTGTTTTCCAATGGTGCAGAATTTTAATAAAAACAACGATTTTCAAACCATCTTAATAAATAGTAAAAAATTCAAAAAAAATGTAAAATTTGGTCTCCAAGCACATTTTAATATAGATTGAATATCTAACGGTTTGGAAATGTCGTTTGAAGTCAATTCGATAGGTTTTAGAGTCGAGCTCACGAAGGGCTTGGTGAGCTTAGGAACACCCTAGTTCTACTCTATATATATATATATATGGAGTATGACTAATTTGCTTCCGGCAGCATTTCGGCTGAGGTGCTTACGGAGGCATATCTTGCAATTTGATGTTCAAACAACAAATTCAAACCATTAGATGTTCAATCTATATTAAAATCTACTTGGAGACCAAATTTTACATTTTTTGGAATTTTTTTACTATTTTTTAAGCTGGTTTGAAAACCGCTGTTTTCAATGCTTCAGAAATTTAATAAAAACAGCGGTTTTCAAACCAGCTTAAAAAATAGTAAAAAAATTTCAAAAAATGTAAAATTTGGTCTCCAAGTAGATTTTAATATAGATTGAACATCTAATGGTTTGAATTTGTTGTTTGAACATCAAATTGCAAGATATGCCACCGTAAGCACCTCGCCGAAGTACTGCCGGCAGCAACTTAGCCGGTCCCTATATATATGAGTTGACACAGTCACGCAGCATCGCATAATTGTAAAGCTACGCAAAATATATATGAAATATAATTTGGCAAGCTGTGTCTGTAAGACTGTAACCTCTTAATTTTATAATTCACCCATAATTTTACGCCAGTAATACAACTGCGAAAAGGCCAGTTTCGAATTTGGGCCATGAATGGGCTTTGTACCAACCGCATCCACAAAATGTCTCTTTTGCCACTGAAATTACTTAATCAATTTGTCACAGAGAAGAAAGTTTCCATTCCGACCAACCTTTGACTAATCTTGATTATTAGACGAATAAATTAATAATTAATCCGCATGAGAAAAGCATGCAATTCTTTAATTTGTTTTACGCTGCTCAAATGCTCTCAGTCAGCATGCAAGTTACTTAATGCTTACGTCTCTACTCTAGAATAGATAGAGAACAAAAGAAAAGGCCACCAATGGTCTAACCCCATCACTAATTAATGTACATACAATTAATAGTTTATTACATTAATTAGTACAACTGTGAAGAGCAGATTACCTAAAGTATGAATACATTATCTCTCTTGGTCTTGTATCCTACTCCAACCCCTTTCTCTCTCTTACACTCCACTTCACTCTCGTTCTCTCTCTCTCTCTCTCTCTACTACTCCATATATAGTCCATACTCCACTTCATTACACCCTTCAAAACCAGATAGCACAGGAAACAACTCCAAAATCAATTAGTCACATTTCTTTCTCTAATTATCATGGCCAGGTATGACCTTCACTTTTGGTTCTATCTTTTTTGTTTGTACCTAGTTGTTAGTACTAACAGCAATTGACAATGATCCAAGATGCATATAGTTTTAAAAGTTGCACTACATAATCATGAGTAAAATGATTAGAACAGATGAAACCCTGAAAGTAGTGATGTGGTTTACAATATTTGCACCAACATAGTCAGTACTCCAATAAAAAGAAAATGAAAAAACAATATGATGTCGATCATATCAACTCAGATGTATTAGTATCTTTTTTTATACAAAAAAACATAATTTTTATTGTGATGATTATAATTTGTTTGAAGCTCCAATGAATATGGAATTCAGCAAAAGAACAATGACACCAGCACAACACGCATCCACGTCATGGCGCTCGATGAGGTGGTGAGTGCCAATTCTCTTTTCACGGCTGCAGTTTTTGTCGGAATCTCTCTGACATCAGCAGCCCAACTCAGCAACAACTCTCTCTCCTCCTGCAATGCAGGGATCGACATGGTGCGCAATGTTATAGTGTTTGAGGTCATCTCCTTTAGTTGCTTCCTCTTCTCCAGCGTAGTTGCACAGGTTTCCCTCTTAACATGCATGTTTTATATATATAAATGAAGTCATAAGTTTACAAAGTTAATTTTACACAGCTTTAGTTGGAAAAATCAGAATAAAACCACAATAATTTTACAGGAAAACAAAAGATATTTTGCACTCAAGTTAGAGTAAATAGCCTACATATATTAACACATTGATCAATACAGGGTATGAAACTGGCTGTCAACCTCATAAATAGCAATGATCCAGATGAGGCGTTCGAGGCCGAAGTTAACACCAAACTTCTTTCAGTTGGTATGGTTTGTGCAGGAATTGGATCAATTTTCGGTTGCATATTTTTGCTTTTGTCATTGGTTTACGTGGTTCAGATCCAACTTGGGCTCCTCTCATGCGGTGGTGAGGCGACAATTCGTGCTGTGACTGCACTCGTGGTGTTAGTAGGCTCTGCTCTAGCGCTCTATGTCTGGACCGTTTATTACTCTTTCACGCACTAGAGATTTTTCTGTTGGAATTACCTAAATGCCTGTCTCAATATACATTTTAGATATATTATTGAAAATAATTATTATGGTTAGGCTCCATGCCTATCCGACCGGTTTTTTTTATTAATATCCTCAAAAAAATACAAAATATCAAATCTGACCTCAGTTTTTTTTGTAAATATCAAGACTGCCCCCCGTGGGGTGGTCCACTGTGTCTAAAAAAAAAACCGCTCTCCTGTGGGGCGGTCCACTGTTTTTTTTTTTTTGAGAGTTTGAGAGACAATATGAAGAGCAAGATACTCAAATTTAACAATAACAATTCGAATTTTATTTTTAATATTTGTTAGATTACTTCTTTTAATGTATAATTAGCATATTTATACTAAAATACGCTAAATTACTTGAAATTATCTAGAAAACAACTAGATTTGGGATATTGGTTCTTGTTGTTATACTAAAGGCACCGCTAATATTCTAAAAACTGAAATTAATTGCAATTAAAATAAATAGATGAGTTTAGAGAAATTGACACGCGGGATGTTAACGGAGTTCGGCAAAATGACCTACGTCTCCGGGGCGTCGCAACCGCTTCTCAGTGCGCCTTTCTATTACCCAACAAGAAATGTTACAACTTGTAAACCGGTGAGCCCTTACAACCAATGGGAAGTCACACGGCCAACTAGAGTAGAGAACGAAGTATCTAAGTTTAGATTCTCAAGAGAAACACTCAAAAGCTCACTCTAATCTAATCTAACTCAAGATTAGTGAAGTGGATTTGATATTGTTTGAGTCATTTTGAAATTTGAGCTCTCACAACAATGGAGGGACTTAAGCACACAGAAAAATCTCTTTTGAAAAGTTGGGGCGGCTAAAAAGTACTTTGGCTGAAAACCTAATTGCTCTATTTATAGTGGCAGCTTCGGAATGAGCAGTCTGCCACTAATCGTTACCAACGATTATATAATCATTACAACGATTAGTACTTTTTGTGGAACTAGGGTTTCAGCCCAAATCTCATTATCTGTGAGACCTTTATAATCGTTACAACGATTGCATAATCGTTGGCAACAATTGCTCTCTGGAAGATTTGAGTGTTGGAATTAAATTTGATTTTCTGTGCAGCTTTTATAATCGTTACAACGATTATATAATCGTTGGTAACGATTGTTCTCTGTTTCAACATCAAATCTACTTTACCAAGTTTATAATTTTACAATTTAAATTCTTGATAAATATCTTGATGATTTCTTCAGTTCAACTAATCCATATTGCAATTCCAATTGTCTTGAACCTGCAAAATATCTTAACTTCAAGAAATTATTAAATTCAATTATTATATGTTTTGCAAATTAGTCAAATAGTGTAATAAGAGTATTGCTTGCAACAACACTTGTCAAATCAAATTCTCTCAATTTTAGGATGAAATTGAATATAATTGGAATTTTTTCATATCACACGGATTGTTTCTTTTTTGAACATACAAATTGAAAGATACTCAATATTATGATGCCGGTTATTGTCAAATTAAATTCACTAGCCGCATGCGAACACTAAACATCATATCAGTAATTTTGATACAAGTTCTGACTTTTACCATGCTGCATACGACACTGTCACTAGCCGCAAACAGGTTATTGTGTGTCTATCGATGATAAAATACTTTAACTTAATTTTTGAGGCACTAAACGACATTTTTTTGCAATTCTAATTCCGTTTTTTTGCCCCCCGGCCGTCTCGTCCCAAAGTTTCCTAGCCAAAGTTATGGCCGTTTAAAGTTAAAAAAAATGATGCTTTCGTGCAAAAACACCGATGATGCACCAATGCTTTATGCACGGCTTGTCGACGGCAGAAGTGCATCGATGTTTCATTACAAAAATATCAGCGACGCATCGATGTTTTTTTAGCACTACCCTGCTTAATTGCCAATGCTAGGCTAACGAAACATCGATGTTTCATTGCAAAAACAACGATGTTCAAATCTCAATGGATTGGATGCATGTGCATAAGTCCCAATGGATTCTATGCTTATTAACAAATTTAACAAAGAATCATGTAATCAAATTCTCAATCTCATTAACAAAATCGGCCTAATTTAGCGTAATTTTGTGTAGTTTAGCGTAATTTAGCGTATTTCATTATAATTAACGGAATTTGCGTAGTTTACCGTAATTTAGCGTATTTTAGTATAAATATGTTAATTATACATCAAAAGAAGTAATCTAACAAATATTAAAAACAAAATTCGAATTTTTATTGTTAAATTTCAGCATCTTGCTCTTCATATTGTCTCTCAAAATCTCAAAATCTCAAAAAAAAAAAACAGTGGACCGCCCCCACAGATGGGCAGTTTGGTGTTTTTTTTTTTTTTAGACACAGTGGACCGCCCCACGGGGGACGGTCAGGGTATTTAAAAAAAAAACTAAGAGCAGATTTGATATTTTGTATTTTTTTTAAGGTATTAATAAAAAAAAACCGGCCTATCGGAGCACCAAAAACTGATATTAATTGTATGTAAGATCTTATATGTAAGCTTTTTCTAATGTTAGCATCTAATTATGTAGATTGATGTCTTGGATCCAGTTTGAATTGGGATTTTTACATTAAATGTAGTTTAAATTGAGATCATTTGGGCTAAAGTAAGCCTATATATGACTCTAATCTCATGCTAATCGATTGAAATCCCTGCTCCCCAAATACTACATAACATTTTTTTCTTTTTGGTGAAGTTCTAATGTGCATTCCCAAATTACTCGCAAGATTTTACAAATGAAAGCACAACAATTGTAGGGTTTTTGAGCAAGCACAAGAACACAAACGATTTGGAGGCGTAAGCCAATTTTCTGATTTTTCTCTCTACTTCAACAGTAAATTACAAAGAGTTTATTTGGGTTACAGAAATTACATAGAGGTCCAAATAAAATACTCAAATTACAAGAAAGAACAAATTTACAAATAAGCCCTTATAATGAATTGGGACACAACAAACTCCTCCTCCCAATTCATGAGGTAGAACCCTCAACCAAACCCGCCTTGTAACGACAAGCTTCAAGCTTCAAAGGCGGCAAGGACTTTGTTAACATGTCGGAGCCGTTCTCACTCGTGTGAACCTTCTCCAACAACAATTCTTTCTTCTCAAGCACATCACGTATCCAATGATAACGTAGCTCAATGTGCTTTGACCTAGAGTGAAATGTGGGGTTCTTGCTCAAGTGAAATTGCACTTTGACTATCACAAAATAACACATACCTTTCTTGCCGAATGCCCAACTCATGAAAGAACTTCATCCATAATAGTTCTTTGCATGCCTCGGTGATTGCAATGTATTCGGCTTCGGTTGTGGAGAGTGCAACACACTTTTGTAGTCTCGATTGCCACGAGACCGCACCATTCGCGAAACAAACCAAATAACCGGATGTTGACTTCCTCGAGTTAACATCTCCGGCCCAATCGGCATCCGTATATGCCTCCAAAACTGGTTCCTTAGCTCCATAACAGAGACTATAACCAATGGTACTGCGAATATACCTAAGAATCCATTTCACTGCATTCCAATGAGCTTTTCCAGGATTGCGAGAAAACGACTTACCACACCAACGGCATGAGCAATATCGAGCCTTGTACACACCATTGCGTACATCAATGAACCAACCGCAGATGCATACGGCACATTTTTCATCTCTTCTTTCTCCCTTTCATCCTTTGGACAATCATCAAGTGTCAACTTGAGATGACTACCAAGTGGAGAAGAACCCGGTTTGCACTTGCTCATATTGAACCGTTCAAGCACCCTTTCCAAATACCTTTCTTGTGACAACCAAAGTTTGCACTTTTCACGATCTCTAGTGATTCTCATACCAAGAATTTGCTTTGCGGGACCCAAATCCTTCATTGCAAATTCATACCCAAGCTTCTCTTTCAAAGCTCTAATTTCTTTTACATCATTCCCGACAACCAACATGTCATCAACATAGAGTAATAGAATAATAAAATCACCACTAGAGTACCTTTTCATGAAGACGCAATTGTCGGAATTGGTCTTGCTAAAGTTGTTGTCACACATAAAAGATTCAAATCTTTTATACCAGTTTCGCGGTGCTTGCTTCAAGCCATAAAGGCTCCTCCTCAATTTGCATACCATGTCCTCTTTACCTTTTTCAGAAAACCCCTCGGGTTGCTCCATATAGAGCTCCTCCTCCAAATCACCATGGAGAAATGCGGTTTTCACATCAAGCTGCTCAATCTCCAGATTCAAGCTAGCTGCCAATCCGAGTATAACCCGAATAGAGGACATCTTAACCACAGGTGAGAATATCTCCTCAAAATCAATCCCTTTCTTCTGATCAAAACCCTTCACTACTAACCGAGCCTTATACCTCGGCTTTGAACTCGTGCCATCAGATTTCACCCGAAACACCCACTTATTCTTGAGCACCTTCTTGCCCTTTGGTAACTCTACCAAATCAAAAGTGGAGTTCTCATGCAAAGATTTCATCTCATCTTGCATGGCTTCAAGCCACTCACCTTTGTGCTCATGACACATGGCATCTTCATAGCTTTCGGGTTCATCATTATCTGCAAGCAAAACATACTCATTTGAAGAGTACCTTAAATTAGGCCTTCGTTCACGGTTTGATCTTCTCAACTCTTGAAGAGGTGGATTTTCATTTGGATGTGAGATATCATTCTCTATAGCATTTTCAATTTGCTCACCTTGGTTTTCGTTTTGAGAGTTTTGGTTGATTTCGGCTTCTTGGTTACTTGAAGTAGGAGTTAGATCAACAAAGGAACTAGAAGATGAACTAGAAGAGGTTTTCGCATTTTCGAGGTTCTTTAGATTCTCAATAGTTTCTTCTTCAAAGAAAACTACATCTCGACTTCTAACCAACTTCTTCTCAATCGGATCCCACAATCTATAACCGAATTCACCGGTTTTGTAACCCAAGAAAATACACTCCTTCGACTTGCTATCAAGCTTGGCCCTTTCGTCTCTAGGAATGTGCACAAATGCTCTACAACCAAATACCCGCAAGTGTCCATAAGACACATCCTTGCCGGTCCAAACCCGCTCGGGAACATCACCATCTAACGCATGTGAAGGTGATAAATTTATCAAGTGGACAGCCGTGTTCAATGCTTCACCCCAAAATGCTTTTGAAAGTTTTGAATGTGAGAGCATAGACCTTATTCTCTCACAAATTGTGCGATTCATCCTTTCGGCTACTCCATTCTGTTGCGGAGTTTTTGGCACCGTTCTTTCAAGCTTAATACCATTACCTTTGCAAAAGGTCTCAAATGGCCCACGGTATTCACCACCATTGTCGGATCGAATGCATTTCAATTTCCGACCAGTTTCTCTTTCAACTTCAGCAAGGAAGTTCTTGAATACCTCCAAAACCTGATATTTTGTCTTCAAGGCATAGGCCCACAACTTTCTGGAATGATCATCCACGAAAGTGACAAAGTAAAGTGCTCCTCCAAGTGTCCTATCACCCATAGAACACAGATCGGTATGAACCAAATCCAACACATTCGACCTTTTAGTGGTAGGACTTCTTTTGAAAGCAATTCGATGTTGCTTACCTGCCAAACAATGAATACAAGATGTTAGAGATGTGCCATCACTCGGCACACTATCCTTTTTGGCCAAAATTTGAAGCCCTTTCTCACTCATATGACCCAATCGCAAGTGCCACAAATCGGTTGAGTTACCCTCTACCGCATTCACCTCACCACACAATTTAACCCGCATTGTATAAAGCGAGCTTGTCTTCTCACCCCGAGCAACAACTAGAGAGCCTTTAGACAGTTTCCACTTGCCTTCAACAAAGTGACTGCGGTACCCTTCATCATCAAGAGCACCAACCGAAATCAGATGAAGTCTCATATCCGGCACATGCCGAACATTCTTGAGAAGCAATTTACACCCCACACTAGTCTCCACACACACATCCCCGATACCGGAGATGTTGCAAACCCCATCATTCCCCATTCTTACCTTGCCAAAATTACCTTGCTTGTAAGAAGTGAACAAATCACGTCGAGAAGTGACATGAAATGAGGCTGCTGAATCGATCACCCAAGTGGAGTCTTGACTTGTGTAATTGATAAAC
Organism: Carex kokanica; assembly: GCA_025461125.1. NCBI lineage: Eukaryota > Viridiplantae > Streptophyta > Magnoliopsida > Poales > Cyperaceae > Carex > Carex kokanica. Next base: position 188,234 of record JAJGRX010000981.1, on the reverse strand, counting down.
CCGTCATCACAAGCAACGAACACTTCACCGTCACACGCAACGGCCGCGGTGCTTTCCTTCTCATTTTCATCCGATCTAGGTCTAGATTGATCTCTCTTACCTTTTTCTTTCAATTTTCTACACTCAGACTTTATGTGGCCAGGCTTGCGGCAATAATAGCAAACAATGCCTTTACGAGACTTTGATCTCCCTTTCGATTTATCATTGTGGTCATGCCAGTGAGAGTTTCTATGCAAACTCCTTCCACGGTTCTCAGTAACAAGAGCTGTTGACTCGCTTGTAACACCCAACTCCTTACGCCTCAACTCCTCATTGAGCATACTGTCTTTTACCATAGCAAGAGTGACAGTACCATTCGGTGCCGAATTGCTCAATGACACCACAAGAGTCTCCCAACTATCCGGTAAGGAACTCAAAAGAATCAAGGCTTGTATCTCTTCATCCAAAGCCAATTTCATAGTACATAACCGATTCACACAATCTTGGAACCGACTCAAATGCTCACTCACCGAAGAGCCCTCGTGATACTTCATGTTCACAAGTTTTCGAATGAAATAGGCTTTGTTTTGGGCTGTTTTGCGCTCATACAAACTCTCAAGTTTTTCCCACAACTTCTTGGCATCGGTTTCGGTTGACACATGGTGAAACACAGAATCATCAACCCATTGTCGAATCAATGCAACCGTCTTTCGATTTCTAGTGGTCCAAACCGCATCAGTAACATCTCCTGGTTTTGTACCGGTTACCGGTTCATAAGCATCCCTACAATACAACATATCCTCCATTCTAGACTTCCAAATAGAATAATTGGATGATGTCAATTTGATCATGGTACCGCTACTACTACTCTCCTCCATTTCAAAAATTTACTGATAAAATTCAGACCCAAACAGTGCAGAAAAATTTCTACCAGAACACTGCTCAGACAAAATTTACCAGTAAATATTTCCAGAACAGCCTCACTGTCTTGCACACAAAGGAGAAATAACCGAACCTTGGTCTTTGCGCAGTCCAAAAAAAATGAGAAATTGACCAATTTAAAATGGAGTTTGCGCGGCTCACCAGGAAATCAAACAATTAATCAAATTTTTGGTCTTTGCGCGGTGTATAGAAGAGAGAAATTCCTCTCTGGTCTATTATCGCGGCTCAGGAGAGGAAAAGGAAGAGTGAAAATCGCGGTTCACGCCAAAATCGCGATGCACAGGAAAAAATTCTTCCCTGATCGCAGCAGCGTCGCTCAACAAGAAAACCCCAGAAACGGTGCAGCGAAACTGTAGCAGAAGAGCAATATGAACCTAGAACCACCGATTGGGACTGACGATGGCTCGATCAGCTCTGATACCACTTGTAGGGTTTTTGAGCAAGCACAAAAATACAAACGATTTGAAGGCGTAAGCTAATTTTCTGATTTCTCTCTATTTCAACAGTAAATTACAAAGAATTTATTTGAGTTACAGAAATTACATAGAAGTCCAAATAAAACACACAAATTACAAGAAAGAATAAATTTACAAATAAGTCCTTATAATGAATTGGGACACAACAAACTCCTCCTCCCAATTCATGAGGTAGAACCCTCAACCAAACCCGCCTTGTAACGACAAGCTTCAAGCTTCAAAGGCGGCAAGGACTTGTGCTGCTCTCTTCTATACAAAATATTCGAATTATTCAAATATTCAAATCAAAATATTCGAAATATATTTTAATTTTGAGTAAAATCAAATTATTCGAATCATTTAAACAACCCCTAAATTTCCATTGTTTTTCCGCATTAAATAAAATTGTGCTGCTCTCAAATGAATGAACAACTAGAATAAAATTGTTCAAGCTTTTAGTATGTTTTAAAGACGTACTGGGATCATATTTCAGCAGTTCTTTTGTACATTCAGAACCTAACTAGCATACTGTAGTCTGTAGATAACATAGTTAAGAGTCATTAAGTTTCAGCTTTCACCCGGAATCAGAAATTAAGAGAGTGAAGTGAAATCAGAAATTATTAATTCATTCATCAGAAATTTTCATGTAATACAGCAATTGTATTTATAGTGCTTAAAGCCTAACTAACTCTGTTAAGAAATTCAATCCTGCTGAGCAGTCAGTTGACAGTGGTCAAACTGAGCTAATTAAATTTGCTGAGATGAATCCTTGTGCTCTTTCATAGTGGATTGGGTTTGTTGAATATTTTCTTTTATCCGTGATGCTACCACAAACAAATAAAAACACGTGTTACAAATGCAAAAATTAACAAAACATTATTTACTGTTTCATGGTTAGATTTCAGAATATATAATTGAAGAAATTAAGTTCCCTGAAGGAGCAATAAAAGTACTAGCATTGAACTGTTCACAGATCAGCAGAGATTATTAAGAAGAACATGCAGTAGCTACTAGCTAGTCTCTCCTCTTATTTGAATAAACAGAAGACCAAACCAAGCTATATATCTTCCCCTCAAAGACCAAACAATAAACCAACAGAACCACAAAAGCAATATCAATCAGAAACACCTACATCAGTTTTCTCTTGTTTATTAGGAACATCGTTTTTGAACTATTCTTTGCATGATGGTCAGCTCCAGGAGGAAGATCGGCGAAGAACAGGGTCTGCCGGGCGGTATTCATCTAGAGAGATTATGGAGGCAAGACATGGGTCTTCTAGCATCATTTTTGCCACTATGTAGCCGGCAATAGACCAGGTCTGGAACTTGCGTGCCTGTTTGCCGACGTACCGACCTAGCTTCCCGTCATAGTACTCGGGCCATTTGTCCTTCATCAGTCTTTCTTCGGCTAGTTCTACTGCCTTTCTAGCAATTTGAGGACGCCCCATCTTGATGCAGACGGCTGTCAGCATCCAGAGCAGCACTATCAAATAGAACCACAAAAGGATTTAGAGATTAATTACTGCATATATAATCAGAAGATCTTCATTCTTGCTTTATTTTTTCGTAGTTTTGTATTCGTTGGTAGTTAATACACTAAATTTGGTTACAACTCTGTTTATTTTTTCATAATCAGCATATGAAAGAAAGAACAAAATAATGGTTGCCCAAAAGAACATTGTGATCAACAAATTAATATGGATATTCTTCCTTTTATTAATCGCTGACATCACACATAGGCATTGATATTTTATAAGGCCATTTTGAATTTTTTTTTAGCAGTAGTACACTTCTACTTCAACATGACATGAGTAGTTTACATGTTTTTAAAACACCATTTTGAAATTTATAAACTCATGGCGTTATAAAAACATGTAAAACATGTAAACTACTCGTGTCATGTTGTCACAACAACATGACATGACGTGCTATCCAACATGACATGCTATCCAACTTCAACAAAAAGAAGTTAATTTGCAAGACTAAGTTTACAAGTTTACAGGAGTGTACACAATATATATGCATACAGTACTGCTGATTTCTATGTTCCATATGTTGTAATCTTAACTAAATTTAGCATGTCATACACAATTGGACATGAATAGACAAGATTAAATGCATGCACGGACACACAAACAGAGAAATGGTTGAGTGTTACCTGGCCAGGATCCACCGTTATGATAACTCCAGCGGGTATTCTTTGGGTCACACCCAGTCACGATCCGCCACTCATGGTTCTCCATTGCTGGGTAGCAAGCCTTTAAAGGCATTTCCCCCACCAGCTCCTCCCACCTTTCCTCCACCAAATCCATTATCGCCTTGCTCTGCTCGTTTGTAGCCAGAGATGACAGAATTGCCACAAAATTCCCCAGACAAAACCATCTAAAATCCATGCGAGATGGGCTCACATTCCCAATGAAGTACCCACCCTTGCTTGGCATGAAGTCAAAGATCCAGTCTGGCAAGGAGTCAGGCATCACATTGAATTTGTTGACAGCAGTGTGGGAGTACTCTTCGGTTTTGTACCGGTATATATCATTAAGCTGCGGAAGGTCCAGCCAGAAGTACTCTCGGATGTGATAGCTCAAGGCTTGAAGGCGCTTATTGACCAGTTCGATTAGTTCTTTTCCCCCATTTTCATCCTTTAGGTGTACCCTTGCACACCGCAAGGCCATGAAGAAAAGGGCTTGTATTTCTATGGGGTACCCATAAATTCCCTGCATTAGAAGGGATTTGTTCAATTAGTAAATTGACAACATTTTCAGCCTTGGGATGTACCAAAGTAACCAAACTAATCCATTATGGATAAAAAGAGAGAGGAAGCAAAGAGTACCATTCTGCGATCAATCATGCAACAGCCGTCAGTACACAAAAGAGTTGGGAATGTATCAAACCCTTCTGACAAGCACAAGGAAAGAATGAGACGAATACCATTCTGAATCTCCGGCAAAAAGACAAATTTTGTATCTCCAGTAGACCTGGTGTACGCATGCAGGAGAATAATCCACCAAAATCCCGAGTCGACTGGTGCAACCCGACCGATAGCACTCTCACCAAAATCAGCTGCTATGGCATCTTTAGCTAACCCTTGCTTGTGACACACCTTGAAACTAGCTGGCATGACACCTTCACCAAGCTTAAATCGGTCAATTCTCTTTTCTGTTGATTGGAGGAGTACAGTTTTCAATAGGAAGTTCTTCACTATTTTAGGCTCCCGATTCAGTAGGAATGCAAAACCAGCTGGTATGAAGTCCCGAACAAAGACCTTGCAGATGTTAAAGACAAAAAGTTAAATTATGCTATACATTAGAAAATAAATAAATTTATAAGACCTTGCAGATCTTTGAAAATAAATAAATTTATAAGACCTTGAAACTACTGGTACAAATTCATTACTCCACAGGGTAGTCAGACCCAGTGATGCATGGACAACTTTTGTCGAGGTATATGAGAAGATGATAAGAAAATTACAAGCACCTGGTCATAGTTGAGCAAATCTATAGCCGTGTCAAGAGCAGCAACAGTACCAACTGGTTCATCATTGCAGTTAACAACCGCCTTCCTCAACTCCCTCCATGCTTCCATCAAGAAAGGGTCTGATTCTGATCCTGACGTAGCATTTGGCGTCACTGCACTTGACCTGCTTTCTCCAGTCTTTTCGTTTTCAGATAAATGATGCTCCGATATTCTTAGCTTCTCGACGCTCTTCACTGAATGCATCAATGGTGATAATTCGGACATGGGGCGCACATTGCATGATTTGTGCCGCTCAAGGTTTAGGCGCACCTTCTCTGCCATATTATAGACCTCTTCTTTATAAATTACAGTGTAGACCTGGTCGGTGTCAGGTTGTGTGTTGGGAGAGGTTGCACCATCATCAACTGAAGGTGTGTCAGACTCTGTTTTGCAAGAGCAGCCATCATTAGCAGCTAAAGGTGCGTTGGGTTCTGTTTTGCAAGAGCAGCCATTAGTAGCAGCTAAAGGTGCATCAGATTCTGTTTTGGAAGAGATTGAATCATTATAATCAGAAGGAGTGACAGCTTGTGTTTTGGAAGAGGTTTTACCATTATCATCTGAAGGCATGATTGATACAGTTAGGTTGCATGAGAATTGAACAGAGGAGAAACAAGTCTTAGATAATTTTGCATTTGGTTTGGTTTAATACCGACTCAATCGATCCTGGTATAACCAAAACAGAACTTGTACCATCTTTTAACTGATAACTGATTTGTGACTGTGATCCATGCATAGAGGCACCAAATCTGACTGGTACAGTTCATCACTATTGACGTTCCTTCTGGGGTGCTTAGGTACATGGACTCTTGTTACAATTTATATTAATAGATTCTCAATTTATCCCCAAAATCTATTAATTTGGTAATGCAGGAATCTCACTGACAAATCCCAATTAGACTAAAATAAGAACATGAAATCCCAATTAGACTAAAATCAAGCTCAAAGAAAGCAAAAAAAAAAAAAAAAAAAAAGCTTGGAAAAATATCATGCTTCAAAGAAATATAGTAGACTTTTAGTATTTGCACAATTGCAGGGTTCTTACTGACAAATTGGCTGCGAATAAGTATTTAGTGGAAAATCAAGATATTTCTTGCCTAAATTTTAAAAAATACCATGCTTTTGTTGTGAGAAACCGAGTACGAATGCATTCGTCTACAACTCTCACTAAAATTACTAAAATTGCTCCAAAAGAGTAAGATTTCCTGTTTCGGTCATGGTGTGGCCATCTACGTTCTTAACAAGAGAGCATTTCCACAAGGCCACAAGTACGAGACTATAATAGAATCAGCGGATCTACAATTACTACTGAGCTAGAAATTCGCAAAAAGAATATATAAAATAAAATAAAGCAATCTGAATCCAAGGTGTGAATATGAGAACTTTAATGATCGATCCATCTGCTATAACACGTATATAATGGCAAGAACAATAGAAGGGACGAAATAGCTTTCTGTCTTCACTTTTCCTTCGTTGCACCAAAATGTACTCAAGATACTTATATAAAATAACAAGATTAAATCGATTTAATCAAGAGTGAATGTGAGATCAACAAGAAACGCAATCTACTATTGTAAAAGTACCTTAACCAAAACTAGACTCGATGCCACGATTCCAATATCAATATCATAAACAAACCCCAAATGCAGGGAAGTAAATAAAGAAAGATCAAATCTTAGATCTTAAGGACAGTCCGCAATAACTGAATACGAAACGAACCTTTCGTATCGTATGGGAAAGATTCCATCGGAGCGGGTTTGGTTTCTTCACAAGTTTCAAGCTTCTTCTTGAGAGATGAGAGGGAAAGAGAGAGTGAGAGGGGGAGAGTGAAGAGTCAGATTTACGGATTTATAGGATCATCCTGCTATATCCAGATTGTTACACGTGGCAGATATATGAGTTAACGGTACCGATGCATTTTTAAATTCTTCTGGTGGTGACGAATGACGATTGCGACCCTGCATTATTCACAAATTAGCAAGAAGGTTTACATCCCCAAATTTTGAAAAAAATGAAAGATGATCCCTCCAATATTTGAAAAGAAAGAATATATTAGGGGTGAATGAAGAAATGTTGTTTTTCTATGCGACTATGCCGTATAGGCATAGCACAGCCACAGCATACAGTTACAGTAGCCAGTGAAAATGGAAACGGCGTTGTGTTTTTCGGTGTCTATATATTGAATTATAAGAATCCGCTTTAAAATTCGTGCTAGATTAAAACGAACGATAACGATTTTATTCTACACGGTAGGGTACCGCACTAAATCTGAACTCCAGTGAGGGACGGTTGAGCAGCAGAGCAGCTTGAGCTGGCCAGTGGAATCAATTTAGTGTTTGAGTATTGCTTAAACTTGGTGTACTCTGACGTGGCAGAACAATAGACACTTTTAAGTGGGGCATTATTATTGTTGCGTTACTATTCTCGTGTAGCTGGTGTATGGTTGTAATTTGTCGTAACAAATTCGGAAGGAATGTGTCTAAATAATCCAATATTGTATGCACCATTATTTTTGGCTAATTAAAATTGCAATATTACTGTTCGCAACTTTTTTATAAAATTTGAGTATATCTTTTATTTTTCACAAAAGTGATAAGTATTCTTATCCTTCTTTATTCCGTTACGAAACATAATTCATACGCAGTCTGATAAAACTAAAAGAAATGAAAAAAAAAAAAACATAACTCATATGCAGTTTTAGCAATGTACCGACTTGGCGTTACTATTTTTTTAGCATTTGTTTGTGGTTTTCGCGATATTGCCACATGAACACTTTTATGATTATTTTCTTAAATAAAATTCTATAGGAATTGAATGTTCATCTTTCCTAATTACTAAATTATTATAATTTTAAATAGGATTACAGGAGGAAGAAGAAGAAATTGTTCCAATTTGGTCTCTTTTCTCTCTTCAAACCTTTTTTTTCTTGAAATCTGCTTGTAAAGGGAATGAAAATTGTTCCGATTCATTAACTTGACATTAATACAAGGTTCTTTGGTGACCAAATTGAGTCATAACACTATTTCAATACTTGAAAAAGGTTCAATCCCCTGAGAGCATCTACATCCAGCAACTCAAATGAGTTTATAAATAACTGTTAACTACTTTTTAGAAATTAAGGTCTCAAAAGTTTCTAAACTCTACATTTCTGAAATTAATTTTAGAGTTTCTATTAAGCCACATCATCAATAAATTAAAAAAGAGAAATAATTTGAGCTAATTATTTGACCAGCATATAGTTTATAAACAGTTTCTTAATAATAAACTTTCATGTATAGTTTTTAAATAATAACTCTCTCACATCTCTGAAACTGAATTAAAAACTGCCACATCAGATTAAAAACTCTAATAATATTAAGAATGTAGATGCTCTAACATAATTACATGAATAGCTAAGGATCCAAAGAGTATAATTATACCTTCGGATGGATCTAACCCTCCCACATGAAAATGTTTATTCTAGTTGAATAGAGGAAAAGTTTAGATGAAAAAAAAAAAAAATTGACTGCAAAATTTATATTGAACTCCACAATTCTATAACTCTAGTTGTATTTGGTAACCATTATAGCTCAATTTAAGTACTCTCCTTTTCTAATTTTGCTCTTTCAGACTGTCATTTTTTTTTATTGCTGGTTTTTCATCTCTCTTTTATTGAATTAATTACCTGAAGTATGTTTCGGACAGTTAAACATTAGTGATAAATATTCTTATCCTTCTTTTTATTTTTAGTTTGGTAGAACTAAAAGGAAAGAAAAAACATATTGGTGTTCTAACAATGTACCTATTTGGGGTTACTCTTTTTCTAGTGTTCGTTTGTTACTTCCGCGATATTTTATTTTTTACCACACGAGTATTTTTGTAATTTTTTTAAAGAAAATCCTACAGCAATTGGATGTTTTTCTTTCCTAAATTACTAAATTAGTATACATGTAAATATTATATGAGGAGGGATCCAATTACACCTTTTTTGGTGACACATCATGACACCGTTTTTTTTATAGGTCAATTTTGCGATTTCAAAATCGAAACAGTCGATCCGAACCGTTCAACATGATCACCATATTAAAATGTACTTGGAGATCAAATTTTACAATTTTTTGAATTTTTTTATTATTTATTAAGGTGGTTACAAAATCGCTGTTTTTTAGTGGTCTGAAAACACCGATTTTGTAACCATCTTAATAAATAGTAAAAAAATTCAAAAAAATGTAAAATTTGATCTCCAAGTACATTTTAATATATACATCATGTTGAACGGTTTGGATAGACTATTTGGACTTCGAAAATGGTAGGTGTCAAAGTGTGTCACCAAAAAAGGTGTAATTTGATCCCTCCTCATATTATATAAGATTACAAATAAAACTTGTTTCAATTTGGGACCTCAGAGCCTTTAATAATGCTCTCTTATTAAAATGGTGTTGGAAGTGGATTGCGTCGCAAAACAACTTGATAAAGCCCCTGGTTTCAACATTTGGCCATCGATGGGGATTACATGCCAGTCTCATTATCTAAATTAATCGCTGAGGTCAGACAATTTTGGAATAGCTCCATTACAAAAGTGGTGGGCAACAGCAAGACCATTAGTTTTTGGCATCATGATTGGGGATTGGGCGTAGTCAAAACAGTTTACCTGGACCTATACTCATTTGTCTATAATGATGCTCAAACTCTGGCACAAGTGCTAGCTGCTTCGGCATTCCACCTACGGCAGCCGGTGTCTTCCTCGGCTAGGGCACAACTAATTAGCCTTACACTGCAATTGACACGCATTCACATCACGGGTGCTCCGGATCAGGTCAGGTGGAAATGGACGAATAATGGGGTATTTACGGTGAAAACAGCGTACCGGGCTCTTAAGGGTGACATGGCAGCCCCGGATGATATGGCCAGAATCTGGACATTAAAGGCACCGCCAAGATTCAAGGTGTTCGCTTGGCTCACGATTCTAAACCGTATACTTACGGTTGATAATTTAATGAAGAAAGGAATGATAATGGTCAATCGTTGCATTATGTGCAAAACAGACATGGAAACGGTTGCACATCTCTTCGACCGATGCCCGGTGTCACGTCAGGTACACAACCTCATGGCAAATGAATATCACATACGGACGCCGCAGCACGGAACGACACATCCCTTATTGAGTACGCAATACACGGTTAGAGAAAGATCGCTGTTTTTAATAGCGAGCTTTGTCATTTGGAGGGAAAGGTGCACCCGAATTTTTAGAAACTCCGAAAGTGCGGTGCAGGAGCTTCTGGTACAGATAGGAGACCAATGGCGATTCTCAGGTGGAACTCAACAGAGGGGGAGAATTGCACCGGCTGTAACACTTTGATCACAATAGAAATACTTTACTATCATTTACTACTGCATTTTGATTTCTTTTGGGTCCGCCCATGGGCGCCATATGATTGCTCATCTTGAGCTTCGAGTGGGTCCTTTTTGTTTTTCTTTTAATCTGGTATCCTGTTTTGTAACATCCCTTGTGTAACAAAACACTTATCAATAAATTAGAGGCTTGACCTCTATTTTCATTCAAAAAAAAAAAAACTTGTTTCAATTTGGTCTTTTTTCAAGTCTATTTCAAATCTTTCTCTTTTTTTCTTTGAACCTCGACTTGCCCTGGAGACGTTTTGGTCGGGTGTAGGACTTAGGGGTGAGTAAATCGCTCATAACTTGTAACTCGCTCATAACTCGCTCGCTAAATGCTCATTAACAACTCGCTATAATTCGCTCATTAACAACTCGCTCATTTACTTAATAAGCTGAGCATGAGCATACCCTTACTCGCTCATAACTCGCTCATTAGCTCATTAAGAATTGAGTTACATAAATCCTGTCACATCTAATTTCTTGATTTTTTTTTTTTTTGGAATGACCCAAGAAGCAAGTTTGAAGCATGCATGCCATAGGATCGCTGGGCTAAAGAAAGCAGGCCCCAGAACCATCCGTAATATCCATTAACAGATTAACTACAGGCCCAAACCTAGCTACTATAGCTTGAAGTCTTGAACGGGAGTGAATAATAATGAATATTATTTGGTTTTGAACTTTTAGTTAAAAATTTTGAAAAGTTTTCGGCGCGGCTACAAAATCTCATAACTCGGCAACTCGCTCATAACTCGCTCATTAACAGCATGCTCATTAACAACTCGCTCATTAACAACTCGCTCTAACTCGCTCATTAACAACTCGCTCATTAAGCTAATGAGCCGAGCATGAGCATACTCTAACTCGCTCATGCTCGCTCATTAATCAGCCCTAGTAGGACTCTCCTTTTTGGGACAAAGATTAAAATGGAATGAAATCATTCATTTTTACACTTTCTTCTTACAAGTATTTGGCTTGTGTAAATACATGCATAGAGAATTGCAACCTCTCACAGTTTAATCATTTGTAGACTATTTATAGGTTTTTACTTTTTAGTGTCAAAACAAGAGACATAATATATAAATAAAATTATTATGATCTTTGAAAAGTTCGATCCACTAAACCATCCCACTTGAAAATATTTATTATAACAATTTTTAATAGAGGAAAAGTTTAGATGCGAAAAAAAAAAAATTGGCTGCAAATTTTATATTGAGCTCTACAATTCTACAATTCTAGTTGTATTTGATAACCATTACAGCTTAATTTGACTCTTTCTTTCTTTCTTTTTTAAGAGCGGCGAGTATGAGAGGAGTTCACTAAGCTCTGAACCATTATAAAGAAAAAATATTTTGAACATGTAAGGGATCTGATATTACACTGGGTTGCTGTGAAAAGTTCGTGGACACGGCCCAAAAAAGAATGGACCAACGGCCCAAGTCAATCAATCAATGGCCTAGTAACTATGCGGCTGGGAAAACAAGTAAAATATATATTGAATGTAGAGATGCTATCGGGTCGGGTAGGGTTCGGATAACTATTATATTAGGACCCGTACCCTAAAAGTGTTCAGTCCGAATTTCGATCCATATACTTATTTGTTTCAAACCTATCTACTTGTAGATATTTCGGTTCCGGGTAGATATACCCATAACTTGTTTATGGATTATCGGGTCCGGTTCGGATACGGGGCGGGTTCAGATCCAGAGCGGGTACATATCGCAACTCACAAGAATTTGAGAAACACTTTACGTTTAAATATAATTATAATTTATTAAACATCTCACATAATATATCATTATAATATATGTTCCAAAATATAAATTAAAATATGTTCCAAAATATTGAAGGTGAGATAATTTTAGAAAGTAAAATATTGGAGATGGTGATTTCATTATATGGTTGTGAAATTCAGGAATAAAATATTAATATTAATTTGTTTCAATCAGTGAAGAGAGCAAAAAATTTCAATAATCCGTGCAAAAATGTAGATACATGGTAGATAAAGAGATCAAGAAAGGAATTAATTAGTTTCAAAAATTTATAGGCAAAAGGTGAACATGCCATTTGATTTCAATAATACGTGCGAAAGAGCAATAAATTTTATTCAAAAAATTAAAAAATACTACAAATGATTGTCTTTTCATAGTTATTATTTATTAATATGTGTTTATATTAAATAATTATAAATAAATGGTATTATCATTTTATGAGTATTTATACGGATATCCGAGTCAGGTTCAGTTATGGGTCGGATAACTAAATCAAACCCATATCATATCCATTACAGTACCGGTTCCGGTTCGGATCCAGATCGGATATTAAATTATTAATTTTGTAACTGTACTCATAATTTAACCGGTTATATTTTTTAAACCATATCATATCCAAATTAATTGGATCCAGGTCGATTCCGGATCGAATCCGGGTAATCTGATAAAAGTAACACCTCTAATTGAATGTTAGTTTGTAACTAGGATAAACTTTCCATTTAGAAAATATGATATTAGAGAACTTGCTTTCCCCGCCGTATTATTCTATGGGAGAACAAATATACCAAATACATGGCTGTTATGCGGTTACCTATATATTATCTAGTGACTAATCTAAAAGGAATGCCCTAAAAAAGAAATGGCCTCGAGCTCTCGGCACAAACGGTGGTCCCAACAAAATTTAATGGACCTGAAATTGTGAAATTCAAACTCCAATATTAAATTGAATTTTACCCCTTTTTAAAATACAGTTTAGATGTCTAAATATATATATATAAAAAAAAGAACAGGTGAACACCCAAAAAATCCTCCTATTCCGGAGCAAACAGACTGACAGCCTTCTTTGCTCCATCCAATGGCCACCCTCTCCTTTTATCCCACTCTCCCCTCCTCTCTCTCCTTCCCAAAGCATCTCCAAAGACTACCCCATCTCGCCTTCTTCCCTCTCACATCTCCCCCCTCTCTCCTCCCCAAACGCATCATGCCTATTCCTTCCTCACGTCACCCGCACGTCACACAAACAAGCGCTCTCATAGACCCCGACGGCGGTGCGCTGGTCGAGCTGGTGGCCCCGCCGTCCGACCGGGAGGCGCTCAGTCAAGAGGCGTCGACTCTACCTTCCATCTCGCTTAAACAAATCGACATAGAGTGGGTGCATGTGCTGTCTGAAGGGTGGGCCAGCCCGCTCAAAGGCTTCATGAGAGAGAACGAGTACTTGCAATGCTTGCATTTCAATTGCTTGAAGATGGAGGATGGCTCGGTTGTTAATATGTCTCTCCCCATTGTTCTCTCCATTACGGATCAAGAGAAGGAGTCGATTGGGGCGAAGGAAAGTGTCGCGCTCTTGGGACCCAGTGGGGGACCTGTAGCAATTCTCAGAAGGTGTTACAATCTTGAATCATTTGTAAAAGAGAAGAATTCGGCTCAAACCGACATTTATTATTGCTAAACAGAGCACTTTGAACATGCCAACTAATTGTTTCATCAGGATTCCTACACTATCATATGTCCAAAATGGTAATTGGCAGATACTTTGTCGATTTCATAGATAATTTCCTGCCTAGTTACCCAAAATAGCTCTGACTTAGCAAGTCATTGACTTGTTTAATATATAATTAATCAATCAATAGTTCACTTCACTACATGGGGTCATGATCAACATAACAACCTATTGAATTTTTCACTGGTATTTAATTTCAGAAAAGAAAAAAACCTATATCAGTTGCCAATTCTTGAATTAATACATATATAAAACAAAAGCAGACCCAGCTAACTTTACTTTACTCATGACGCGCTCTTCTCACCATTCATGACAGGATAGAGATATACCCCCACAACAAAGAAGAGAGAATAGCACGTACATGGGGCTGTACAGCCCCAGGCCTACCGTATGTAGAAGAAGCCATAACCCCAGCCGGAAACTGGCTGATTGGTGGGGATCTACAAGTGATTGAACCAATCAAATACAACGATGGGTTGGATCACTATAGGCTGTCACCACACCAGCTGAGAGATGAATTTGACAAGCGCAAAGCAGATGCAGTTTTTGCTTTCCAGTTGAGAAACCCAGTGCATAATGGACATGCCCTTTTAATGAATGATACTAGGAGGAGGTTGTTAGAAATGGGATATAAAAACCCCATTTTGTTACTTCATCCTTTGGGTGGTTTTGTTAAGGCCGATGATGTACCTCTTGATGTGCGAATGGAGCAACATAAGAAGGTACATTTGTAAATTTAATTTATATCTATATGCATGTGGTGATGGTTTCAATTTTGCTGATCAGCTTTCGCCTCTTCAGGTACTGGCAATGTGGTACATGATAATATAACCATATACAGACTAGTCTTTTGCCTGTATGAATTTGAAGCTGACTGACATGTATAGCATGAACAGTGCAGTACTGGCCCAATTTACCAGCACATGTCTAACCAGACCTGATAGGTACTGTACTGAAATATGAGACTAAACATGAAAGTTTGTTTTAGGTCATAGAAGCATAAAGCATGTGTATATCTAATATGTTATCCTTTTTGTACCAAGTAAGATGCATGCACTGTTGTAAAACTCGTTTCAAAATTTTATTTTATTAATAACAGGTGCTAGAAGATGGGGTTCTCGACCCAGAGACAACAATTGTGGGAATATTTCCTTCTCCAATGCACTATGCGGGACCCACAGAGGTGCAGTGGCATGCAAAGGCACGCATAAATGCAGGTGCCAATTTTTACATAGTGGGTCGCGACCCAGCTGGTATGGGTCACCCGACCGAGAAGAGGGATCTGTACAACCCAGACCATGGAAAAAAGGTTTTAAGTATGGCACCTGGTTTAGAGAAGCTTAATATACTCCCATTCAAGGTATTACATCCGCCTTTTATTTTGACTTGTAATTAAAAACATTTCCTCCTGGGTATTGGTAAAACTGAGTTTTTTACTGACATGAGACTTGACTGTGGACAAAGAACTGACTGTACTAGCAACATTTATCTGCTGTGCTTGCTGGTATGAACTATTTATTGTAACATCTGGTGTTACTGCACTAGCAGCTTCTATTTACATTTTTTTCTTTAATCAGGTGGCAGCATATGATACAGTTGCAAAAAAGATGGCATTCTTTGACCCTTCACGCAGTCAAGATTTTCTTTTCATATCTGGAACTAAGGTATTATAATGTAGTAAATTATTTATAGTTTAATGTTGTATACTGTTGAGTTCATGTAATTTAGGCACATTGTTAACAAAGTTAAAGCTTGTTTCTAGATAGAACATTCTTATTTTATAAATTATAATCCTTTTGTATACTTTTTGTAGATGAGAAATTTTGCAAAGAGTGGAGAAAACCCGCCTGATGGATTTATGTGCCCTGGTGGATGGAAGATTCTTG
Source organism: Carex kokanica (assembly GCA_025461125.1). Classification (NCBI taxonomy): domain Eukaryota; kingdom Viridiplantae; phylum Streptophyta; class Magnoliopsida; order Poales; family Cyperaceae; genus Carex; species Carex kokanica. The sequence goes on along the minus strand of JAJGRX010000981.1, from coordinate 172,595 downwards.
TTGATTATTACACCAGCTTACAATCTGAAGAAGCTGTTGCGAAAACAACTGTTGGAGCCTAGATTTTTTTTTCTTTAACCTTTTCTTTTGACATGTATTTGATCATTTATAACTGTTTGTCGTCCTGATGATATGCATTTTTGATCTCATAGAGAAGGTATATATAATAGTTATCACAACTATTTTTGTTGTGATGAATGACAATTGACAGGCTGCAAGTCTGCAACTATTCAAATAATTGATATTCTGTTTGTCATATGCACTTTTGATTTGAAATCCTGGGAACTAATTTGCAACTGCTTTTGAGAGCTGATTTCTTCATTTGGTTCTTGAAACAGAATCAGGATGTGATTTAGGGAATGAGGTGTACAAGGGAAGCATCTCTGTTCTGATTTGATTCGACACTTCAGCAATTGTTAGTGCATTGCTTAGATATTAAAATATGCTGAAAACTTTCTAAAGTTGTAATTCTTACTATTTTTCCATTATTAGATAAAATTAAAGCCCAAAATAGTTTAAAGAGTCAAATTGCCCTTTTTATCTAAGCATGAGAAAAATAAAAATTAGAGATCTAAATAAGTTGTCATCACATTTTGATATGCAAGTAAGAGGGTATTAAACTATTAGTTGCTAATATGCTTGAGGTTAAATATCTAGACAATCTTGACAATAGTTTTTCAAATTAATTCGGATAAAAATAAATAGCACGTTACATCTATATCAATGCTCCTTGTTTGATACACACAAATAAATAGCATTTTCAATAGGTACATATGTGCAAAAGATGAAATTAAATAAATAAATAAATGAAAGAATTTATGTGCTAAAAAAGATTCAGACTCCCAAGTCGTAAGTTGAGAAGAAAAGGGAAGAGAAAGATGAGACGGCTGATCCCAGCTCTCTTTCTCTTCTCCTCTCTCTTCCTTCTCTTCACCTTCTTCCTCCGGATCCCCTTCTCCGCTCTCTTCCCTCCTCCCAACGCTGGGGCCCGCAAACATGTCTTCATCCTCGCTGGTCAATCCAACATGGCTGGCCGTGGGCCCCTCTCCCTCTCCTCGGCCAATGATCTCTACGATCAGTACGGACCTCACCTCTCGGTGCTAAGACTCAATCGGTGGCTTCACTGGGAGACGGCACGAGAGCCCATGCATTCTGATATTGATGTCAACAAGTCCTGCGGCGTGGGGCCCGGTTTGGTTTTTGCTAAAGCTGTGCTTCACAAAGGTTGGATCCATGGATTCCGTAGTAATTTCTATGCTCCTCTATGTCAAATAAAATAGTATGATTGATACATTGAAGCCATTTGGGAAATTACTGTTTTGGTCAAAATAAACATTCCTCACCGATTTCTCATTGAAATCAAATGTTAAAAATCAAGATACCAAACAGCTGGTATCAAGGACCGTATTAGCTTCTAAGTAATTGTTCAAATATTCACCATATTCAAAACTCTGATTGTTGTAGGCTCTGTTCATCTCCAGTTTCAATTTTGATTTCCCCTTTGTACTTGTATTAAGCAACCCCCCCCCCCCCCCCCCCCCCCCCCCCCCCCCCCCCCCCCCCTCCCCCCCCTCATGAATTATGATCTGGTCTCAGAAATAGTAGGGGTTGGAGTTGGGGAAGGGGTAGGTGGTGTATTGAGCACTAATTTGTTAGTTATTTTTATTACAAATCTTTTGGTATATGTATTTAAGTACATAAATTGGTAAAAACAATATTTTGCTCCCTAATAAACAGTGCATTCTGGCAATGAAAATGTGGTGATTGGTCTGGTTCCGTGCGCTGTTGGAGGTACAAAAATACAAAAGTGGGCTAAAGGGTTGGGGTTATATGACTCAATGGTGCAAAGAGCTATGGCGGCTGTAGAGGAGAAAAGGGGAGGGGGGAAGATAGAGGCACTTCTGTGGTACCAAGGGGAGACGGATACCATAAATTTAGAGGATGCAGAGATTTATGCTGAAAAAATGGAGACACTTATCAGAAATATTAGGTCTGACCTGGGGCTTCCTCATTTACCAGTTATTCAGGTATTTGTATAAGTTACTTTTACCCATTTTTTTATTTCTCTCATTTCCTTTTCTATGTTTATCCCAAAAATTACCATAAAAGTTGGTCTAGTAATGGTGGACACGAAATTCAAGGAAAATGGAATAAGATTGGTACCATCATTATTCATACTAATGACTGGTAAGTGTTATGATAAAACAAATCAAAATCTGGATACAGAAGTCTATTTTTTATAATGGCACCCACAAATGAGTTCAAATAATTAATCTCCCAAAAAATGTGATTTAGTATTATGAGTGTAAATGTTTCTATAGGAACACTAAAGTGACTTGTATTTCACTAATTCACTAAAGTACTGCTGATCGCCTTAATGATGTGCGATGTCCATCCAAAACTTACTATTTGGGTCTAAGCAGTAAAAGTGTGCAAACTCATTTATTATACTTTCACCGGATCTAAAAACTCAGGACCTGTATTTTGGCTGAGCACAAGCAACAAAATGATAAACAGGTTAAGTAGAAAAGCAAACTTGCACTTTTGGTTATCAATCGCTGTTTTTTTCCAATTTTGTCCTTGCAGTTTTTTTCTGATTAACTTGTCTGCTATACTATTTGATGATGACTAAAGTGGTCCTTTTTACATAATATGTCAGTGGTATCCGTTAAAATCCTGCTGATATGGCATTCTATATAGACATTGGTATCCCTTGATTTTCAAATCAATAGAAATAACATATGAGAGGGAACGATAAAGGCTTTAGAAGAGAATAAGTGGTGGGGAGGGGGTTGCCCTGAGTCAAGAGGAAAAACTAAGATCAAAGAGATAAGTGAAGGGAAGGCGATGTAGAGCTAATAAGTCAGGTGCCATGTCAGGTATAACAGCCAAATGATGTACACTGAAGATGATAGATCACTTTGAGCATTTGAAATAGTTTAGAGACCCACTTAAAAAAATACACTTTGAAGACTAAATTCAACAAATAATCACCAGCCTTTGGTCCAGTGGCAAAAGGCAACACCCTCTGAGTGGGAGGTCGTGGGTTCAAAACCCGGATGGGGATTCCTTTATGGACAATAAATGGAAGTTGGTAGGCTAGACCTCCACCCTTTCTTATTCAAATAAAAAAAATCAAAGTTTAGGGAGCTAAGTGTGATTCTGTAATAGCTAAATGCGATGTTATTGGTCCTTTACTCCGATACCAGTTTAGTAGTATGAATTATTAGTATCATCTGAGCTTTAGATTACCCCTTTCTTTTTCTCGCTTTCTATTTCTAAGGTTGTTAGTTTTTTGCATATCTAACATAAGCTGCATTGTATCTTATAAGAAGGTAATACTGAAAACAGTATTTGCTTTTTACCGATGATATCCACTGTTAAATCACATATAATTTATTCTAAGGATAGACAAATAATATCTTATTCTTTCGTTGTTTTCCTTTTTTTTTTTTTAAGGTTGCACTTGCATCTGGAGAAGGCAATTACACAGGAATAGTAAGAGCCGCACAAAAGGGAATCCAACTACAGAATGTCAGAACTGTAGATGCGTATAGGCTACCCCTTCTAAATGACAATTTACACCTTAATACAGTAGCCCAAATTCATCTGGGCCACATGTTGGCCCAATCATACTTATCTTTACTAGCTGAACTCAATCCAACCCCACAACCCTAGTTAACTCTCAAGTTGTTGACTCTCACAAAATTGATGTGGTATTGTTATACATTTGTATAGTTGTAAGGGATTGAATCCTATTGATGCAAAAAAATTGCCATTTAGTATCATTCTTTGTCATATTTGAGGGGGAAATTGCAAAAGGAACCTTTCATGAAAATTCTGACGCTGTTTTTCTAGAGTAATCTGTTGCATGTCAGAGCTGTTTGTGGCTCTATGATTGGAAAGTTGTAACTCAGGGGTTAGGTTAAAACTAGAGGAATGTTCTTCATGCTGGTTCCCTTGCAATTTGCCCTGAAGAAACTATATTTGAAGATGTCATTTGGAAGGAGAAGGGTATTTAAAATTTTGTCTAATAGCAATATAGGTAGTTTTTTTTTTCCCCTTTTCTTTTGTGTCGTTGAAGGATCACCTGTACCAACAAATTCTTTAGTTTTTTTAATACAAGCATTTTTTTAATTCTTAAATTTTAGATTCTATTGTTGTTGAAGTTTTGATCTTTTCAATAGAGAAGACTTTATCGGACAAAATTTGCATTACTTAGAGCATCTATATTCCTGAAACTATTAGAGTTTATAAATAACTGTTAATTGTTTTTTAGAAATTAAACCTCTCTTAATTTTTAAACCTCCACATCCCTGAACTAAAATTAGAGTTTCCTAATTGCCACGTCACAGCTTATAAAATTTCTTATTAAAATATATCTGCAAGAGAAAGGAATTTCAGCGAATCATTTCGCCACGTCACAGTTTATAAACGATTTCTTATTAAGAAATTATTGAGCAAAGTTGCTAAATAAGAAATTCATCTACATCTCTGAAACTGATTTAGCAACTGCCACATCAGATTAGAAACTCTAAGAGTTTCAGGGATGTAGATGCTCTTAGTAATCCTGAAATTTTTATTAATATCCAAAATTTATAAATAATTTCAAAATCTACACCTCATGCAGAGGAAATTCGAAATTTGTCCAAACCAGAAATTAAATTTCCGGTTCAAAAGTCATTTCTAGATAAATACATAAAATATTGTTGACCCTTGTATTTAAAAAAAAAAAAACTAAAACTTTAAGTTATTTAAATATTCTTTGTCAGAGAAAAAAAAATTGCGTATAACTTTTTGTCAGAGATGTCATTATTTAAGTTTTTTTCAAAAATAGAAGAATTCAAATATTTTTTATATAACCTAGAAGTGACTTTTGAACCGAGATCAATAATTCAGATTCAAAATATTTTTTTTTTTTTTTCAATAACACATAAAGAAAAATTTTTATTTTTCTTACAGCCGCGAAAAATCTAACCTGAAAAATGTTGATCCAGGTTGTTTGTCGCAGTCTTTCTAATAAATCAAATTATATAGTATTCCATCTATTTTCAAAGAAATATATAAAATATTTATAATATTTCAATACAATTTATAACTTTTATGTTTTAAAAAAAAATAGAACCGGGAATATAATTTCCAGTTTTGGAATTCCAAAACCAAAACCGGAAATTTATTTCCCGGTTCTGGAATTCGGAAACCGGGAAATAAATTTCCGGTTTTACGGCCTAAAACCGGGAATTTAATCTCCAGTTTGGACAGATTTCGAAATCTTGTCAAACAGGATGTAGATTTGGAAAATTAATATTTTTTGGATATTAATACAAATTTCGGTTAGTAATCACAAGGTAAATGGAAGATATAATTATTTCTGATACCATAATTTTGTCTGGAAGAGAGCACTGAGAAATAAGCTGTTAAATTTCACAGTAACATTATTTCTGCAATTATTTTCCATTTGATTTCTTTGTTTATTCTTGTGCCTACCTTTTTATTTAAATTTTTCGTCTCCTATGTAAACCAGTAAAATTTGAATTCTTCAAATTATAACCGGGGTGTAATTGAAAACCTGATGAGGTTTAAGAAGGAGATATCTGAAAGAACTTGATGAGGTTTCAAAGGGGAAATTTTTTATTGGTAGAAATTAATAGAAAAAAAGAGAGAGAAATAGAAAGAGTACATCAGTTCTTATATTAGTAGAAAGATCGGTAGGATTTCTACCGATCCTAAAAATAAAAAAGTTTGGATCGGTACGAATTATACCGATCCAAACTTAGTTTTTTTTTAACTTGATATATAGATGGAGGGAATTCTTATATTATATTTCTAGGAAAATATGAAAAGTTTTTCAAAAAATAGATAGAATATTTCTATTATATCTAAATTTAAGATACTCTATCTATTTTTGTAAAAAAATTATATTTCACTAGAAAAATATTGAAAGGAAAAAAAACAAACCGGTTTTTGAATCGGTAAGAATTTTACCGATCTTTCTACTAATATAAGAACTGATGTACTCTTTCTATTTCTCTCATATCTGATTTAGCACAAGCTGGAGTCACTCCTGTCAAGAAACAACCTGGTTATTGCAAGAGACATAGAATGGGCAAACGTGTTATTTGCTTTTGAACAGGAGAGTAGATACATGATAATGGATGCATCAAATCCTAGTGCGCCTGTAGGATTTATTAGGGAGACGAGTAATGTCATCTTCAGGCAGGTACGCTAAGGGTCCATTTATTTTGAGTATGCGTACACACCTGCTACCAAAAAAATAGAAATACCACATATAAGGTTTTATCATGGGGAACAATAAAAAGCATATAGTCATGTTGTGCATGTGGCGATTGAGTGAAGAGACTGAGCTCTTGGGCTGAGCTCCCCCGGATTTTCAAGATTCTGTTCATCTTTCAAGATCTTAGGCCCGTCTCCCCTGATGGGCTCAACTAATCCCATAGCAGATATCCTACGCGACCTCCAACTTTCTTTGCAACAACTATCAGCCTCTTTACTCCCATTATCCGATTCACAACCTTCCCCTCCACCCTCACACCCTACCCATTCGCTCCCTCACCTCTAGGCAGCCACCGTGCCCTACCTTCCTAAACTCAACCCAATACCCACTCGATCTTGGCCCCCGCCTACAACAAAATCCACTGTCCCCTACACCCGCCCCTCCTATACTGATGTCATCCGTGCCGATATCCTATCTCAACCCGTCCGACAGCGTCCCCGCCCCCCTGCACCCTCCAAGACCACCCTTCGATCCCCTCCTGCAAAAAACCCAGCCTCCGTCAAACTTGCTCAGCTACGTTCATTATCTGAAAAAGGTCTTCCCGTTTGTTATAAATGTGGAGACCAAGGTCACTATACAGTTTCTTGCCGCAATTCCCTCATCTGTTTCACTTGCAAAAGAACCGGCCACCGAGCTTCCTCTTGCTCCTCGCCGCAATTCCTACTTAAACAGCCTCCTCCCCCAAAAATTCTACCTCACTCTCCAGAAACTACACCCTCTACATTCCTTAAACCTCCTTCCTTCTCCATCGAAACCCTACCTCCAATCACCATGTACCCACGCCCGATCCCAACCCCAGAGCACTTGCATGAAGCTAGCATTCTCCCACCAATGAGATACTATGCCACTCCAGCTACATCTCAGTTCCGTCACTCGCTCTCACAAGGTGTGGTTCTTTCGGATTCACGCAACCTAGGAGCTCAATACATCCAAGCTCATCTTCAACGCCTCTTTCCTATCCCTCGCTGGTCTTGGATAGCACGAGAGCTCCCCAATAACCAATTCCTGATCGCACCGCTTGACCTAGATTGGCGAAATGCGGTACTCCGTGAGCGCCAGCTGCTTTTAGGCGACATCCCCTTCCCTGTTCAAGCCTATGAATTCTCTAAATTCAACTTTGGAAGCGATTTAAAGAACTACTGGATCCAGATCTTTAATTACCCACACGATCTCTGGCGCAAACCAGAACTTAACCAACTAGCCCGAGATCTTGGTGGAATCTTGATCGATACAGACCCTCGCTCCTTAGAACACACCAGCCTAGTCCATACTCGCATCAAAATTGCTGTTCCTGACAAAGAAGTCATCCCCGCCTGTCGCAACCTAATCTTTACAGATGCAAACGGCAAAATGTCTAGCTATCTGATTCAGATAATTGTAGAAGATGATAACTCCCTTCCCCCATGGGGATACTCTCGTAGCCAACATTTCTCTCTTACCAGAAAAAGATCCCGCTCCACATCTCCTCCTCCGACCACCTCAATCTCCAGTTTCCAGCCAATCCATCTTCATGCCAGAAACCCCCCTGATCCATCTCACCTAGCCCCACTCCCAGCTGCTCCAACTACTACAGCCCCTCCTCTAATTCAACCAATTCCACCTACTCCCCAACCACTAAACCCCACTCCCGACATGCTATTGCCACATCCCACTGCTCCTTCACTCACCTTGTTAAATCCCCCGCTTGATCCGGTCCCTAATGCCCCTCATAACCTAGAAACCCCAATACCTGTGCAGTCAACCGATTCTGACACCGTCCCTGCTTTTGAAATCGATCAATCACTGGATACACAGATCCCTTCAGCAGAGAGCCCGGCAAAGATTCTTCCAGCACCAACAACACTGGATCCGACTCCAGAGATACTTGCTGCAGCAATCCCTCAGCCTCCGACAACTACTAAACCATCTCAGGATCGTGGTAAAGGTCAGTCAACTGTCTCTGAAGAAGCTCGCCATAGCCTCCGCCTCAAGGTTAAGGAAGGCACAGCCAGGAAAAAAGGAGGCAAATCAGGAGCTAGTTCTGGTAATGTCATTATCTCATCTTTTCCTTATATACACCTATCTGATTCGGAGCTTATCCAATTATATGATATCAGTGGATTTCATTTAGGCTCCTCTGAGGAGGAGAAATTAGAAGCAGTTACTCGCTTAAGAGCTCTATCTCATTCTAGGTTTCAATCCTCTTTCTCTGATGTTCTTTCCTCTAAATCCTCAATCCCTTCATCTAAATCAGTAGACTTACGACCTCTCCTTTTTGACAATACTTTAGATGATACTCAAGTCAATAATGGTTAATCTCCTAAGCTGGAATGCTAGAGGTTTAGGATCTTCTAATAAACGTAGAGTACTCAAAGATTTACTTCACTACCAACACATTGATATTGTAGGGATCCAGGAAACCAAAAAAGAACTATTTCAAACTAGAACATTAATGCCCTCAGCTCTTCTATCTCTTATTGGATTCCCAAACCATCTCTAGGAGCTTCAGGTGGTATTTTATTAGGCATTAATGAATCAAAATTCTGGATTTTAAACACTTGGATTATGAATTTTACTGTTACTGCTCATATAAAAAATAAGGCTGAAAACTTTGAATGGCTAATTACAATAGTTTATGGACCAGTCCTATCTAATCTACGTAGTGCATTCCTTACTGAAATTCGTTCAATACCAACCTTAGGCCCTCCTGCATGGCTCTTATTTGGTGACTTTAATCTAATTAGACATAGATCAGAAAAACAAGGTCCTTCTTACAATTACATTCTTAGCAATAGATTTAATGATTTAATTTCAGATCTCAATTTAATTGAATGTCCTATCTCTGATAGAACATTCACTTGGGCACGATCCATAACTTCCCCTTCTAAAGCCCTATTAGATAGATTCTTATGCACTCATGATTGGCTATCTCATTATTCTAACTCTATAGTTACATCCTTACCTAGAATATATTCTGATCATAACCATATTATATTACATACTGATTCTATTTCTACTAACACTAGATACACTATTAGATTTGAAAAATCTTGGATTTCACAAGAAGGCTTCTCTGACTTAATAACCTCCTGGTGGTTAGCATTTCCATTAGAATCAAATCTAGGCATTTCATGGAAATTTAAATTACAACATTTAAGACAAAAATTAAGAGGATGGAATGCTAATCTCCAAGGAGAAAAAAAAAGAAAAAAATCTGCTCTCATAGAACAAATAGACTATTTTGAAATGCTCCAAGATTCTGGTTTACTCACCACATCTGATCTTGCCCAATGGAGAGAATGCCAATCCTCTCTTTACAAAATTTATCATGAAGAGGAATCACATTGGCAACAAAGAGCTCGACTTAAATGGTTTTTAGAAGGCGATCTTAACACCAGATTTTTTCATTTAACAGCCACCATTAGAAAGAAAAAGAATACCATCCTATCCTTAGAAATTGATGGAGTACAAGTCTTTGACCCCATTGCTTTACAATCTTACATAACATCCTACTATAAAGAACTGTTAGGTACTTTCGATGATAGATTTCTTTCCTTAAATCCTAATCTTTGGTCTCCCTCAGAAATGCTGTCACCCCAACAACAATCTATTCTTGAACAAAGCTTTACTTTAGATGAAATCAAAGCTACTGTCTTCTCTTGCAATCCATCTAAAGCCCCTGGCCCTGATGGAATTTCTTTCTTATTTTACCAAACTTACTGGGATTTAATCAAATCTGATTTGTATCTTCTCTTCCAATCCTTCTACAATAGACAATTAGATGTTTCTAAACTAAACTTAGCCTCTATTTGCCTCATACCTAAAAAATCAGATGCCCCTTCAATCACAAACTATAGGCCCATTAGCTTGATTAATTGTAGTTTTAAACTAATTACCAAACTTTTAACTAATAGATTATCTCAAATCATAGACCCTTTAATAGATGATTCCCAAACAGCTTTTATCAAAGGTAGACTATAGGAGACAATATTGTCTATGCACATGAGATATTACACCAAGTAAGACTTAGTAAACAACAAGGTATTCTTCTCAAACTCGACTTTGAGAAAGCATTTGACAAAGTTAATTGGGATTTTCTATTAGAAATTCTAGCTGCTAGAGGATTTGGCACACTCTTTATTAATTGGATTAAGGATATACTATATAGTGGTAGATCTTGTATTTCTTTCAATGGTTCCCAGGGAGCTTATTTCCCCTGCAAAAAAGGCCTTAGGCAAGGTGACCCTATGTCACCACTACTCTTTGATTTAGTTGCAGATTCATTAAATAAAATTTTAAATAGAGCCCAATCAGCAGGCCTCATTTCAGGATTAGGAAATGACCACAATTCCCATAAAACTCTCAATCTTCACTTTGCAGATGACACTTTACTTTTCCTTGAAGCTAACCCCTTGATGACTGAAAATCTCAAATTCTTATTACTTGGTTTTGAATCTCTATCAGGATTAAAAATCAATTTCCATAAAAGTGCCTTAATTCCCCTTAATATATCCAATGAGTTAGCTAATGCTTTTGCATGCCAATTAGGATGTCAATTATCCTCCTTACCCATTACCTACTTAGGGGTTCCCCTCCATTGGAGAAAACTTAGTACAGTAGATTGGGAACCTTTGGTCTCAAAAATTGAAACAAACTTCAATCCTGGAAGGGTACACTACTTTCATTAGGTGGTAGAGTTACTTTATTAAATTCTGTTCTCTCAGCAATTCCACTCTACTGGCTTTCAATTTACAAACTACCTGTTAATATTAGACATAGAATTGATAGAATTAGGAAAAAATTTCTTTGGTCTGGTGCTAATACCTCTAGGAAAAAATACCATCTGGTGGCATGGGAACAAGTATGCCTTGCCAAAAATCAAGGAGGTCTAGGTATACTAAACTTTGATAGAATGAATATTTCCTTATTAGCCAAATGGTGGTTCAGATTCAAGGACCCCACTTATTCGGGCAAATGGAAAGATATTTTAATTGGTAAATATAGTCTCTCAGGTTTAGAGATTTCTCACTGCTCTCCCTTTTGGTCAAGCATAATTTCTATCAGATACATTGTAGATTTAGGAATTAACAGATCTGTAGGACATGGTAATCACACTTCCTTCTGGTTACATCGCTGGTTTGGAGAATGTGCCCTATACTGCCTCTACCCAAACCTTTTTAGAATTACAACAGATCCTCTAATATCAGTTTCTAGGGCTATTACCTCTACATCTATCTCAATCCAATTCAATAGGCAACTTATTGGTATACTCTTAACCGAATGGCAACACCTTACCTCTACATTTTCTTATTCCACTGTTTTTTCTGATATTACCACTCCTGATACAATACACTGGAGATGGACCTCCTCTGGTCAATTTACTGTACACTCCTTATATCAATGGTTAGAATTTGGAGGCTTCAAAGATAAATCACATACTACCATATGAAAATCAAAAATACCCCTTAAGATTAAGATCTTTATGTGGTTAGTTAAGGAGGGCAAATTTTTGACCAAGGACAATTTAACTAAAAAAGGATGGAATGGAAATCAAACCTGCCATTTTTGTGATTCATTAGAAACCATTAATCACCTCTTTGTCACTTGCCCTCTTATATCTTCACTGTGGAATTGGATAGCAAATCATAATAATTTTATCTTTAATTGTACAACTATACAAGATCTGTGGCTGCTTGATGCTTGGATCCCTCTAAAAGATTGCCTATTAATAGAACTAATTAGAGCTGCTACTATATGGACAGTCTGGTTAGCTAGAAATAGAGTTTGCTTTAATAATGCTATAATACCATCTGTTGCTTCATTAGGCTCCCAAATTATCTCTTTATCTACTTTTTGGTGTAAATCTAATTCTGATGAGTCTTTTTTTAAACTAACTTTGGTTCTACCTATGGATGTTACACTTTTGTCCCAGGCAGGCAGTACTACAACCCTCTCGGCGACAGTTACATCCGAAATGGAAAACGATACTTGGGATTTAGAGGAAGAACCATGTCTCGGGTTAGAGGAGTCAGACCTCTCTGAACTTAGAGACAGCACTGCCGCTTCTGACCCTTCTACCCATACCAACTCTTCCTCTACTGCTGCCTAATTCCCTCTAAAGAATTTCTTCATTACTTACTGTTTTTCAAGCTGTTCTTTCTGTATTCCTATTCGCATGTTATATGCTTAGCATAAAAACATTTTACTTTATTATTTCTTAGTTATCTCTTAGCTACTTCTCAGCTTATGAGATTATAAGATTCTTTAGTTTTAGTTAATATAGCTGTTACTATTCTGTATTTGCCTCTAGGCATTTTTGTAAGGACAAATAAGTTTCTAATGAAACAGGTGGTATATACCACTTTTCTCAAAAAAAAAAAAAGGTAGCACTTTAAAAAAGAGAGAAACATCTGATGATTCATGCTGAATAATATATCGGAGATGATGCTAAAAAAGATTGCGTTTCATGTCTCTATCTATCAAAACGGCCACCTAATACCTTTTTTACTTTCTCTTTTTCTTTTCTATTGTATTATTTATGACTTAGTAGTTAATTGGTCTCTAATCTTGGAGAGGTTTCTACCAAATCAGGATGCTCTGTGCCGCGAATAACAACTTCAATTATGGATTTCCAACTTCTATAAGGTCCAAATGTTGACAGAACATATATTTTTTGGAAAAATAGGCAGAAGCCCTTCTATTATATAAAATGAAGCATACAATATTCAAAGAAGAAGAAAACAAAAATATAAAAGTTATCCAAAAGAAACCCAGTGCCAATATAGATCTCAGCAGCACACCTGGCACTCTCAACTAGAAGTGACAGTGACGATCTCCTTACCATTTTTTTTTGTCAACACATCTTTAGTAAGAATTTTATTTTAAAACAATAATCACATAAAAACTTTTATTTTCAAATACACAGGAACATGTCACCACATATCAGCAAATTGAATATCTCTAAAGCAGAGATATAAAGATCTTGTATAGTAAATTGCAATTTTAAATCTCATTTTCATTTAGTGAGAGAACATATATTACATGCATATGATCGATGTAGACAAGTTTAGAATTGATTGTTTCCCTTTTTGCACGGTCCCACCGACAGTGCAACAAATTAAGGTCACTACTCTCCAGTTGAGCCAGGAACAAATTGTTGTGCATTTTAAGTATTGAATTTTATGTCAATTTGATACACTTTTTTATTTTTAAATTTATAAAATCTTAGTACACAATGATAGATCGGTTGCAAGCATACAATATATCATTGTAGTAAAATAGGTATCGATCCAAAGATAACGGCAAATATTACTTCTTACTAATTAATTAATCCTAAAAAGTGCAATTAAAGTAAAAAAAAAAAAAAAAAGGGTTTGTTGCAAATTGGTTTGGTTGGATTCAATACTGAATCAGAGTTTAACTAAAACAAAGCAATTTAAACAAATAAATGAAAGGAGTTTTAGTTTGTCAATAGAGAGAACTCTAGGGGATATTGACATACAATCACTTGGTCAAATCCACACTTATTTAGTTTCTAAATTCATGTTTGCATTGATGGGGTTTCTAAGCCTAAAGTATCATCAAGGGTCACTTTCGTGAATTAATGACGTGCCTAAACAATTCGGGTTTCACGATTAAGTCATTCATCCTACCGGTCTAGACCATAAGCATAGGTTAGCCTCGTTTATTCCTAAATATCGGTACTTCACGATTAAGTCCTTCACACCATTATTTGATTCAATCATAGGGTTCCAATCAAATATGAGGTTTCACGATTAAGTCATTCACCTCAATTCAACCTTTAATTCATGTGGTTCCAGACTAAGAATTAGATTTGGTTATTTCTAATATCAAATGCTAAGGTATTCATGCATATAATTTGGTACCATTAATTCATGATCCTTCTCTACTCAAGTTGTTTATACCTAAGCGGGATACTAATTATCAAGCAACTCAAATCATGCAATCACACAAATAATAAAAGCAACAAGAACAATGATCATAAAGAAAACCATTCAAGTAAAATAGATTTTAACACAAGTTCATGCTTAAAGCCTAAGCCACTAAGGAGGAAATCTTGCATCTCATGGGTGCATTAACATCCAAAAGAAATATAAGAGAAGACATGATAAAAACTAAGAAAAACAAGTAAGAAAATAGACTACACCAATCTCCTTACTTGTTGCCCTCGTCTTCACGATATTCCGCTCGAGCAACCTTTAATCCTTCGCTTCAATCGCCTTGATTCACTTGGAAAATGGTTAAGAGATGTGGAGAAAATTAGGTAGTGTAAAGAATGCCTTCTCCTACTGCCTCCATGCCAATATATAGCCATTTTCTTATCTTGGGAAGCAATCCCTCAGAATTTGGCAACAAATCTGAGAAGATATCACGAAATAAGACAAGATTAACATTGGTGCGGCCAACCGTGCGGCCTAGGCGACCCACACAAAATGAGAAGTCAACAGAATTTGCTAAGGAATTGAGGTTTGTGCAGCCATTTGTGCGGCCCGCACGGAATGCTTGTACAGGCCATAGAACTCTCTGGAGGTTTTGGAGATTTCTTAGTTTTTCTTCTGAATTTCTTGTGCAACTATTTGTTTTCTCCGTGCGACCAGTGGTGCGGTTAGGATAACCCGCACCAATTTCGTGCAGCCAATTGTGCGGCCAGGACAACCCACACCAGCATCTATTTTGCTCCATTTGCTTAATTTCTACAATTTAAATAAGGCAAATATAGTAACTTGGCTCTTTGATGCATTATATACTAAACTAAGATAAAATGCAAAGAATTTGGCACAGTTTTAAAGGTAAAACTCTAACCAAAATTATATATAATTGAGGCTTATCACAAATACACTAGTTAATTCTTGCGCAAGCAAACTACATGAGAGAAGATTAATCAGAGAGAACCAGAAAAGCTGTTGCAAAATAGGCAAACTAACAAAAGCTAAAAAAAAAATCAATTGAATTTGAAGCATCTAGTTGAAACTTGAAGTGACTTCCTCCTCTAGAACGAAACATGTGTTTCCAAACATCTTTCAGTTAGTTCTCCATCTTTGACTAGTAGGGTTTTTGGATAATGCTTTAAATGACAAGGAAGACCTAAGTGTTACCCTGTTTGAGTAAGGTTTAGGTGCTATGAATAGCATAAGGCCTTCCGTACTACAGTCCTAAAAAACTTATCATATAAATTTCAAACTTCGATCTAAATAACTCAGTAAATTGGTTATATAATGAACTTGTAGAATACTAATTTTTGAATTACTTTACTATTTTTTATGATTTATGAAAGATGACAAAAAATGGTCTAAAATATTAGCAATTTTCTTTTATTTTTAAGTCATTTTTTTTATCATTTTTCATAAATCATAAAAAATATTAAAAAAATTCAAAAATAGTAAAAATTAGTATTATACAAGTTCATCGTATAACCAATTTACTAAGCTACTTAGATTGAAGTTTAAAATTTATACAATATAATTTTGAGACCATAGCACAGAAGGCCTTGTACTATCCATAACACTTGAGCCTTTCTCTACTTGTTTTTTTTTTGTTGAAACACTTGTTTGATCCCACTTCTCTTGTTGGTAAAATACTTGTTTCTTTAATGTACATATAAATATCTACATTTTCTTATTTAGACTTCCAAAGGGACTCGTATCTTTCTAGTGTACCCGGCCTAGCTATCGCAATCGATCGCTCCATTAAAACAAATATTTCTGCAAAGGTTTGCCATCAACTATATAAATTACAAATGAATTATATTTAGTGGCCGATTTGAGATAATTTTTTAGGAACACAGAGGCTACCTAAAAGCAGTAAAATCGGTACATTTTTTTTATATCTTAAAAAGTCAAGCTGCTTGCGGGCTTCTCGGCCTAAAAAATTAAAAAGGCTTGTTTGGATCGGACAATTTCAATCATGAAGCAACATATGATTGTTGTCATCAGAAATTCAGTATCTTAATTATTATTTTTACTTGAAGTTTCTAATTGCTCGGTAGCCATGAATGGACCAAGAGAAGAGCAGGTTCGCTATCCTCGTCTAAATCCTACAAGTGTTAAATCAAGATCAACAAATAATTAGTGATTGGATGACATTTCCCAAATCTTGTGGCAAACCGCACTTTCCTGCTCATGATGCCACTGATTATAAATAAATATATAAACAGGATTGAATTTTCAAACTGCTAATTATATCACATAAAATCATATATTTTTTATTTATTTTCATAGGAGTCGTCACATTTTTACATATTTTTCTTTTTATTTAAAAGAAGTGTTCGATGCGCTTAAATTCTAAGGTACAACAAAAGTACTTTAAAATCATGTTTAATTGTAGAGCAAGAGATGTAGCAAATCTTTTACTCCAAACTTAAGTTGTTAAATGAGAAGTAAAATATAAATGATATGGAGTAAGAAGTGAGTTAATCCGGAATAAGTTATGACACCTCTTCAAACGGATTAATTTACTCCACATTTATTTTGTCTGTAGAATCCGCTGTCATAAACAAATATTCATTGATTGTAAAAGTAAGATGAAAGGTAAATATGATATCATAGAAAGAACTAATGAAAAGTTCAAATTGTCCTCAAAACAATTAAAGCATTTGATAAATAATATAGATCATAAAAATGTCAATTTCTCTTCATTTTCAATAAATTTGGTAAAGTAAAATGAGATCCTAATCTTTTTATTTATGTAAAATTATTTATGTTGGATAAAATTAAGTTATAATAAAAAAAAACTTGCTTCATCTTCACTTATCAAACGTAATGTATATTACCAATAGGATGTTCCTTTGAAGTGCGTATCCTCCGAGATATCTCAACTTTTACGTGACCGATGTGTACGGTGCCTATTCAGGGATCGCGTTTGTGCTTTGAGAGTTGTGCAAAACATATTTGAATGGTTGAGATTTTCCATAAAAAAAACTCAAAGTTTGAGATACCTCAGAGGATTCGAATTCGTTCCTTTCTCCGGTCAACAGAATAAAGATATTTACAGAACTAGTTTGATTTCACCGACATTTTTATTAATATCCAAAATTAAATACAAATTAATAAATATACACGGGGTATTTTTAAAAATACCCAAACCGGCCATTTAATGGCCGATCCTCTTTTTTTCTCCACAGGTTATTAAATGGCGGGTTGGGAACTTTTTTTTTTTTTTTGCTGTTGTAGACCTTGTCACGCATCTAATGCCAGAATTAAATGGATATTTAATGGCCATTAATGGCAGAAATGGATATTAAATGGCCATTAGATTGCACAGAAAACATTTAATCAAAACCTTGAAAATAAATTAATCAACTATATGAGTCGAATTTTTCTCATGGACTCCAAAAGTGAACGCTTACTTTTCCAAAATGAGTCTTTCTTATTTGATTAATTCAAAATAAATTTTATAAAATCTGTACGTCTCAAGAATATAAGTTATGATCTAACAAGAACATAATATATAACTGTCTTGGATTTCTAAAATTAATCAAATGATAATTTGTTGGAAGAGTTTAGAAGAGACGTGCTTTGCAAGTCGGTAATATCCATTTTTGTCATTAATGACCATTTAATATCCATTTAATTCCACCATTAGATGCGTGATAGGGTCTACAACAGCAAAAAAGAAGAAGTCCCAACCGGTCATTAAATAGCTGGTTTGGACATTTATTAATTTGTATTTAATTTTGGATATTAATGAAACTCACGGTTGATTTCATGCAGCGCATCAGTCTTACATTTTTTTCATTATTTTAAAAATGTGCTGCAAGAAGTAAAATCAGCTATGTCAATATCTATTATCTAGTCGGTATATATATATGAGATGGGCTATTGTGCTTTGCAAAGTAAAGCGAACGTTTTACTTCGGGCTCTTTTTTTATTTTCAAAGTCCAAACAGTCGATTCAAACCGTTAGATGTTCAATCTATATTAAAATATTCTTGCAAACCAAATTTTATATTTTTTGGAATTTTTTACTATTTATTAAGCCACTTTGAAAATTGCTGATCACATGGTCCAGAATTTTATTGCACTGTTTTTACTGTTCACCTGGATCAGCAATTTTCAAAGTGGTTTAATAAATAGCAAAAAAATTCCAAAAAATGTAAAATTTGGTCTACAAGCAAATTTTAATATAGATTGAATATCTAACGGTTTGAATCGACTGTTTGGACTTTGAAAATTCAAAAACGAGCCCGAAGTAAAACGTTTGCTTTACTTTGCAAAGCACAATAGCCCGTCTCTCTCTCTATATATATATATAGAGAGATGGGCTATTGTACTTCGCGAAGTAAAGCGAAAGTTTTACTTCACGCTCATATTCCCATTTCAAAGTTTAAAACGTCGATCCGAACCGTTCAAGTTGATCCACATATTAAATTGTGCTTGGATACTAAATTTTACATTTTTTGAATTTTTTTTACTATTTATTAAGCCACTTTGAAAATCGCTGATCCATTGGTCTATAATTTTTTACTGTTTTCTACTGTTTACAATGGATCAGCGATTTCCAATGTGGCTTAATAACTAGTAAAAAAATTCCAAAAAATGTAAAATTTAGTTTCCAAGCACAATTTAATATATAGATCAACTTGAACGGTTCGGATCGACGTTTTAAACTTTGAAATGGGAATATGAGCGTGAAGTAAAACTTTCGCTTTACTTCGCGAAGTACAATAGCCCATCTCTCACTATATATATATATATATACTAGTATCGTGCCCGTGCGTTGCAACGGAATATATTATAAGATAACAAAAATAAATTTTCATACAAAATAACAAATTTTCATAAAAAAATAAATCAATGAAAAAATATTTATTTAACAATATTCATGGATATAAAAAAAAGATGAGGTTTCCAATACCTCATGCTCTTTATACCTCATCATACCTCATATTTTATATCTTCGTTTTCAAAGTCCAAGTGTTGAAATTTGACTTCACCGGTTTCAAGAAAGTCAATCTTTCAATTTATTTGAATAATTAATTACTCCATTAATGCAGATTACCCATATATTAGTGTTAATTTATTTTTTGTTTTAGAAACATGGACAGAATGGTCCAAAGAAAAAATCTCTCTTACCTTGTTGCTGCCTTGAGCCAAAATCTCGCTGTTAAAATCCTCACCCTTATATATGTATAGAAACAAAATTAAAAATATATTCTAGATTTGTCATGGTAATATGTATAGAAATAAGGAAGTGAATAAAAAATTGATTTCCATTGTGATCCGCTGTATAGAAATGGAAGGTGGAGTCAGTTTAATTGGAGAGAGAAATAAATAAATAAGGAAACGGAGAATTATATCGCCAAATTTTAGAGTATGTTCAATTTTAATTGTAACACATCGTGTGGCGGTATGTGTGGCGAGTATGTTTGTAGCTAAATTTAGACTTCTATACATAAAACAGATGCATTTAATCAAAAGAAGATAGATTACATGATTAGAGGGCTGAGATTAAATCCAAAAATTCATCTTTCAATCGTAGCCGTTGGCGGATCGGACACCCAACATGCTTAATAATGGAATGGAGATATATATATATATAGAGAGAGAGAGAGAGAATGGCTAATATCAAAACGTTTGTTCCTGGACTCAGGAACAAACGATTCCGTTCTCTAATTTCTAAAGTTCAAACAACAAATCCAAACCGTTAGATGTTCAATCTATATTAAAATGTGCTTGGGGACCAAATTTTACATTTTTTGGAATTTTTTTACTATTTATTAAGCTGGTTTGAAAACCGCTGTTTTTCAATGCTGCAGAAATTTCATAAAAACAGCGGTTTTCAAACCAGCTTAATAAATAGTAAAAAAATTCCAAAAAATGTAAAATTTGGTCTCCAAGCACATTTTAATATAGATTGAACATCTAATAGTTTAGATTTGTTGTTTGAACTTTGGAAATTAGAGAACGGAATCGTTTGTTCCTGAGTCCAGGAACAAACGTTTTGATATTAGCCATTCTCTATATATATATATATATATAGTGCTGGGCTTAGCTAAGCCATGGTGTAAAACGACTTGGTGCTCCACGCCTCATTATTTCCATTTTGAAAATCCAAACGACTAATCCGAACCGCTCAAGTTGTTCTCCATATTGATATGTGCTTGGAGACCAAATTTTACATTTTTTGGAATTTTTTTACTATTTATTAAGCCACTTTGAAAATCACTGATCCGGCGGTCCAGAAATTTTTACTGTTTTTTACTGTTCATAAGGATTTTCAGATTTTCAAAGTGGCTTAATAAATAGTAAAAAAATTCCAAAAAATGTAAAATTTGGTCTCCAAGCACATTTCAACATGGAGAACATGTTGGAAGGTTCGAATCGACTATTTGAACTTTGAAAATGAAGATATGGCGTGGAGTACCAAGTCGTTTTACTCCATGGAGTAGCCTAGTCGGACTCTATATATATATATATATATATATATATATATATATAGAGTAGGGCTATTGTACTTCGCGAAGTAAAACTCCGTTTTACTTCACGCTCATACTCCTATTTCCAAAATCCAAATCGTCGATCCGAACCGTTCAAGTTGTTCTCCATATTGAAATGTGCTTGGAGACCAAATTTTACATTTTTTGGAA
Organism: Carex kokanica; assembly: GCA_025461125.1. Classification (NCBI taxonomy): domain Eukaryota; kingdom Viridiplantae; phylum Streptophyta; class Magnoliopsida; order Poales; family Cyperaceae; genus Carex; species Carex kokanica. The sequence continues at coordinate 151,717 of JAJGRX010000981.1, read as the reverse complement.
TTTTTTTACTATTTATTAAGCCACTTTGAAAATCGCTGATCCATTGTGAATAGTAAAAAACAGTAAAAAAATTTGGACCAATGGATCAGCGATTTTCAAAGTGGCCTAATAAATAGTAAAAAAATTCCAAAAAATGTAAAATTTGGTCTCCAAGCACATTTCAATATGGAGAACAACTTGAACGGTCGGATCGACGATTTGAATTTTGGAAATGGGTGTATGAGCGTGAAGTACAATATGGGTTTTACTTCATGAAGCACAATAGCAAAATTATATATATATATATATATATTTGGTGTGGAACCTGTGCAAGGGATATCCCATTTAGCGGTCCATTTCCCTTTCCTTTTCCATCCTCCAATTCCAAGTCACATTCCTATTATTCTAATCTTATTCATATCGGTGGCCCCATAGAAAGACATTTATCTACAGAGAATTGGTGTCATGTAAATTAAACTCAAGTTGTCGATCAAAATGCACACTAAATGTCATGTAAAATGCACGGAAATTTTTATCTGTTATCTCCTAATTGAAAATTTAAAACCTACATTCATTTTTAGAAGATACCAAATCCGCTGGATAATTTAATGGATCATTTTATATCCTATTTTGTAGAAGAACTAAGTATGTAAATGGCTTGCTGAAAAATCCAACAGTCCAAATTAAATCGAATTCAGATCGACTCTAGTATTGCATATTCAATTACTAAATCCAGACCGTTCTTTAATTGTAGTATGAATCTCAAAAATAGACCCCCTATGTCTGAATAGGCACTGAATTACAATCGCTAGGCTCGAAATTAATCTCAGTTCATTGAACAGGATACAGTACCACAGAGGATACAGACTCAAGTCAGATCTAACGCGCTGGATAATTAAGTAGGGTGGTATATTTGGAATTCTTCCAAAAACAGGTTTAGGTTTTGAATTTTCAATTAGGGGCATGTTATGGATAAAATATCGGTAAAATGCACATAAGTTATGTTTTTAATCGCCAATTAATTTAAACAACATGATAAAAAATAATTTAACATAAAAATAACTTATTAAGTCCAGTTTTAAGCCAAGTCCAACAGAGTAAAAATACTAAATTAATTCTGAATAGTTTTGGTCTGACGATGGAATTTATTATTTATACAAAATTACAATCTAGCTAAATTTCATCAAGGTCATTTAATAGACTTGTTTGAAAGAATAAGCGTCACCTATTCAACTTGTATTGTTACATCTAATGTCACCTTCTCTTACTTAATTGGCTTTTTGTCTCTTCATATATTACTAGATAATTTGGTTTAGTACTAGAATTCATTTCTTAGAAGTAAACTTTAATTTTATTTAGTTTTCACATGTTTACTTTTAAAATAATTCAGCGACGGGCTACTGAACCGGTCGCTGAAGACCTGTTTTGTTGTAGTGAACATTCATAATATTATTAAAATAATCCATTATCACTATATCTCAACCCGTAACAATTATCAAACACTTGCTAAAAATCATGTGATTGTGTGATTCGTTAAAACAACAATAGATTATGAGTGAGTCTATTAAAAGAAAAAAAAAAACCTGAACTATAATTATGTACAAGTTGGAGTGTTGTAGCAGCGCTTAAGCGGCCATGAAGCGCCAAAAAGACACGGAGAAGAAAACATGAGATCGAATACCCCGAGAGATCTCAATATCTCATATCATCATCTCTAAGCAGTAAGCGCACAGTCAATTTTAATCATATGGTGATTCTCTTTTCAATTAGATATTGCTGTCAATTTCATAACTTTGTTGAATTGACGGTCTTCACTCGTAATAATTTGTTAGTTGTTACTGATCAGATAATAATATCCAGGTAAATAGGATGTCATCATTTTGTTACAACCACATACAAAAAAACACACAGTATACTTTGTAGGGTTTCCAAGAAAGGGTCTTTCGGAAAAAACAAACAGTATACTTTGTAGGGTTCCCAAAATAGGGCATTTTGGAGAAAACACACAGTATACCTTGTAGGGTTCTCAAGAAAGGGCCTTTCGAAAAGCCGAAAGGCAATAGCTGAAAGGGCGAAGGAGATTTAATGGAGGGTAGGGGTGCAAACTAGTTGGATATTACGGATACGGATATGGTTTTAAATTTTAATTTTCCGTATTCAAATAGTAAATAAATATCATATAGTTTACTATAAATTATGGAAATATTTATATATATATATATAGAGAGTGAATAAGGTCAAAGTGGTAGTTCCTAGCCCTCGGTGCTACCAAGTCGTTTTTGGATTTCCAAAGTCCAAATGGCCGATCCGAACCGTTCAAGTTGTTCTCCATATTGAAATCTGCTTGGAGACCAAATTTTACATTTTTTGGAATTTTTTTACTATTTATTAAGCCACTTTGAAAATTGCTGATCACATGGTCCAGTAAAAACAGTGCAACCAAATTCTGGACCATGTGATCAGCAATTTTCAAAGTGGCTTAATAAATAGTAAAAAAATTCCAAAAAATGTAAAATTTGGTCTCTAAGCAGATTTCAATATGGAGAACAACTTGAACGGTTCGGATCGGCCATTTGGACTTTGGAAATCCGAAAACGACTTGGTAGCACCGAAGGCTAGGAACTACCACTTTGACCTTAGTCACTCTCTATATTATATATATATATATATAGTAGAACTAGGGTGCTCCTAAGCTCACCAAGCCCTTCGTGAGCGCGACTCTAAAACCTATCGAATTAACTTCAAACGACATTTTTAAACCGTTAGATGTTCAATCTATATTAAAATGTGCTTGGAGACCAAATTTTATATTTTTTGAAATTTTTTTACTATTTATTAAGATGGTTTGAAAATTACTGCTTTTATTAAAATTCTACACCATTGAAAAACAGCGATTTTCAAACCATATTAATAAATAGTAAAAAAATTCCAAAAAATGTAAAATTTGGTCTCCAAGCACATTTTAATATAGATTGAACATCTAACGGTTTGAAATGTCGTTTGAAGTCAATTCGATAGGTTTTAGAGTCGCGCTCACGGAAGGACTTGGTGAGCTTAGGAGCACCCTAGTTCTACTCATATATATATATACACACACACACACGGATATCCAATATCCGATCCGTATCTGTATGTATTCGTCTAATATCTGATCCGTATCTGTATTCGAAAATTAAAAGTGGATACGGATATGATTTTACCACTATCCAATCCATGTCCGATCCGTTTGCACCCCTAATGGAGGGGGTTGTCCTTGGAATTCGTATCCCCAGGTAAAGTGAAATAAGTAAATCTGAACTGTTTTTAATATGACACGAATCTCAAAATAAGCTCCCTATATCTTTGAATTTTTTTTAAAAACCATAATTAGGAAAATGTAAATTAGCGAACCAACATGATTAGTTCAGTATTTTCAAAAACCGTAAGAACCGAGATGCCAATTCGGTCCCCAATTTTTTTTTCCCCTGGGACCGAATTGGCATTTCGGTCCCCTCCCTTTTCACATTTTTTCCACAGAAAACTGTGTTGCCTTCCGTGTAGCACCCTGGGACCGAAATCCCAATTCGGTCCAGGTATTTTTAGTGGGGACCGAATTGGGATTTCGGTCCCCTTTTTTTTTTTTTTTTTTTTTTTAGAGAAAAATAGCTAAAAAATCAGATTTTTTTTTTCCTTTGTCAAATTACTTTTTTATGGCATATTTATATTAAAATACGCTAAATACGCTAAATTAGCATATTTATGGCATATTTATATTTAAATATTTGTTAGATTATTTTTTTTTATATATAATTAGCATATTTATACTAAAATACGCTAAATTACTTGAAATTATATTATTACGCTGAATTACACTGAATTACTTGAAATTACAATAATTATGTAGAATTATGCTAGAATACGGTAAATTACACTAAATTACGTATGAATAGGGATGAATTTGTATTCTCCAATCTACGTAGCTCAGTAAATTAATTATATAATGAATTTGTAGAATACCAATTTTTATTATTTTTTGGAATTTTTTTACTATTTTTTATGATTTATGAAAGATGGCACAAAATCGGCCCTATTCATACGTAATTTACCATATTTTAGCATAATTCTACATAATTATTGTAATTTCAAGTAATTTAGTGTAATTCAGCGTAAATTAATATAATTTCAAGTAATTTAGCGTCTTTTTGGTATAAATATGCTATCAAAAAAGTAATTTCACAAAGGGAAAAAAAATTCGATTTTTTTGTATTATATTTCATCTTCTAAAAAAAAAAAAAAAGGGGACCGAAATCCCAATTCGGTCCCCATCCCATTTTTCGATTTTCTGTGGCGGCTCAGCGGAAAAAGTGTGAAAGGGGGGGGGGACCGAAATGCCAATTCGGTCCCAGGGGAAAAAAAAATTCGGGACCGAATTGGCATCTCGGTTCTTACGGTTTTTGAAAATACCGAACTAATCATGTTGGTTCGCTAATTTAGATTTTTCTAATTATGGTTTTTAAAAAAAATTCTTTATCTTTCGCAGGTGTCGAATTTAATTTAGTTTGGCTGGGTTTAATTCATGCCGTCCTTCATTCATTATACCCCTCAATATCTGAGGGGAGACGGATCCTCGGACGAGGGGCATCAGACTAAATAAAGTGTGCTGGTTTGGTTGGGAGTACCGTGATAAATGAATTATTTGGATTCAGTTCGGCGGGATTAAAAGTTTGTAATTTGAAAATAATTCGAGTATAATTTAGAAATAATTTGGAATTATCCGAACTGGAGATCTCAGTCTCACAAGAAAAAAGATAATCCAAAAATAAAATTTGGGAAAAAAATCGCGAATAATTCGGTTAAAGTTTGGTCAACCAAATAATTCGGCGTTCGGTTCGCCATCACCAAAATAACGAATTATTTGCGAATCTTGTAACTATAGTTGGGAGTCTTTCAATCGTCAATATCAAAACAGTGGCAAAGCCACTTAAAAGGAATTGGGGTCAATTGGCATCCATTGTTTTTTTTTCAAAAATTTTGTACTTTACCATATTGTATATTTAATTTAAAGTAAAATGGTATGAGAAGTGCAAAATTAACCTCCATTTGCAGTAAGAAAATTTTATATGATTAATCTACATTCACGTGTGATCCCCATAAATTGAAAGTCTGGCTCCGCCCTGTATAAAGATGCATGTAGATAGCTTAAGGATTTGTGTGACTCAGATACACAGCACGTGAATCTTGATGTGAATCGAACGGCTACGGCTGAACATATATTTTGATCACCTCGGGGTGATTAACAAAAAACACTTAAACACGACATGTCATGCACAAGTCGAAACACGGTGGAATACAACACCCGCTGTTAGACGTTTTGTGTCAAGATATGTTTATGTTGTGTTGTAAGAAGTGTTATGTCCGAAGTTGAATAAATCAGCACGACCATGACACGTTTTGACACGACACAGCTAGAACACATCTAAACACTGCTTCGCAGTTACTCGAAATTTTTTTTAAAATCATAATTAAAAAAAAAATTAGCAAACTAATATGATTAGTTTGGTTTTTACAAAAACCATAAGAACCGAGATACCAATTCGGTCCCTATTTTTTTTTTCTCTTTGGACCGAATTGGCATTTCGGTCCCCCCTTTTTACACTTTTTCTGCAAATCCGCCACAGAAAATCGAAATGGGCTGGGACCGAATTGTCATTTCGGTCCCCATTTTTTTTCTACCTGGCACCAAAATACCTATTCGGTCTCCCCTCATTTTTTTTTAACCCGAGAAACCCCTGGCTCCTTTCATCTCTGACTTGGCCGATTTCATAGATTCATATATTTACTAAATTGTTAATTAATTCGGCCAAGTTCATAGATTCATAGCTGTTCATAAATTCATAGAATTCGGCCAAACCAATTAATTTCATTACAATAATTCATAGTCTTATATAAATTCATAGCCTTACAAATATAGAATTACAAAAATATTAATACAAACATAAATAAGTTCATAGCATGCATCTCTCTTAAAACGGTAAATTGGTACAAATAAAATTGGTCAAATTCATAGCATGCATCTCTCTGAAAAATGTTCACCGTTCTTTACGTCTGAATAATCTGTTCATCAGACGACCAGCTGACTGGCTACCAGATGGTTGGCTTCCGGATGCCTGACTACCAGATACCCCTGCTTGACTACTAGTGGCCTCTGGATTACTAGCATACGCCTCTGCCCGGGCACCAGATATGCTTCTCCGTACCCCTTGTGAAGCAGTTGCCTCTGCCCGGGCACCAGATACGTTTCTTCATCTTCCATCAGTTGCCTCTGCCTGACTACCAGATGCCTCTGCCCGGGCACCAGATACGCTTCTTCGTCTTCCATCAGTTGCCTCTGTATAATACGGATAGAAGAATAAGTGTGTAAATCTTCAAATAATTAAAATATGAACTTATTCACTTTTATAATTTCCAACCTGAAGTTCTTGTTCTATTGGATCCCTCCGAACGTTGTACTCCACTGCGCGGCCTGATTCGAGCTTCCATATCATCCATAGAATTAGGAATTTGCTTGTGCTTCCTCCTACTCTTATTAATTTTATTTGGGTCCGGTCTGATTGTAGGTGCTCCCACCTCATATGGCCAATTGGGGGCGTTACCAAAGCTGTGAAACTCACATGTCCATATGTTGACATAATTTTGTACACAATAATAGTGACTTACATAGTGACTTTGATTTAGATGTCTCTGACAACACACCGCTAGGACATGGTTGCAAGGAATGGCAATAAATTACAGTTTTTGACACTCGCAAGTAGGCATTCCCGCCTCCCCTTCTGGAAATCTAACTTCATACTTCATATCTCCTTTCACTTCCTACAATCGAGATAAATCAAGATAATTAAATATTACAATTTACTAATTTTGTATAAGATTTAAGTAAATAGCTGACATACCGTTCTGACGACTCCATCATGAACTACAACCTCATAAATGTTGGGTCCCATTGGTATCACTCGGTACTCCTTTGCTTTTTTAATCCGGTGTTCTAAAACTGATAATATGTTTGTTGATAATCTCATTCCGCTTCGAAGCCACTGTTGAGCAACCGCATCTCTTTTGACATATCAGTCCAACTTTGTAGAATGTGCGCTCAACTACTGCAGTTACATGCAGTTCACGAGCCACTCGAAATACGTTGTTCAAGGATTCTGATACGTTCGTTAATACCCCACCTATTCAGGCCTCCTTCATAACATTGTGCCCATTTATGGAGTTGCAAAGGCTCCTCTTCGAGGTTTTGCATCCTTTTACCACACCACATGATGTACTGATGAGTAGTAATACTCTTACCTTCTATCAATTCCATACCCTCATTAAACCTCCACGGTTTCATCTTACCCACAAATTTCCTAAAAATATTTTTGATTCTTTGGTCCTTGCACGGCTTGACACATTTGCTAAAATATGTTGAGAACATAATCGATGAACTGCTTCCCCCTTTTCCTCACACCACCCTAAATCAGGTCGATCAAACACTGAACGGATTGCAGCATGCTGGTCTGATATAACACATACCCGACCAGGTCTGACAACCTCTTCGCGTACAAATTGCATAACTGGTATGTCCAAGCACTAACAACTGGTACTGACTCAACCACTAATTCAAGAAGTTTAAAATTCAGTACCAGAGTGGCATGTCCAAGCACCATCTTCCATATCATTTCGTGGTCTATGTGAAATAACTGGTATTTTTCTGTTGAGCCAGGTGGTGCCATGTTCAAACGTGCCCTGATTGTCAAATCGAACTGGCCAGGGAGCAAACGAATGCCAACATATATATGTCTTCTTAGCTCATCAAGACTGGTTGAGTTAGTAACAGGAAATGTGCAGGTCGGTGCGTCTGAAATTGCGCGTCTGTGGTACACATTTATTATTATTTCAGACATTCCCTGAACAAAAAATTTCACAATCAACCTTCGATATCATTTTTAATTTTACCACCTAAAATGTGATCGTAATTGACAAAAAAAACTTACTACGTTCTTCAGATGAAAGCTAAAAACACCATGACGGAGCTGATCTGTAGATAATAAAAAAAATTAACACTAAAACTCTGGATGTTTTCAGCTGGAAGAAAAAAAAATCTCTGCTCAAAGACTGCTTTCAGCTGCTCTGGAAGAGTGTGAAGAGTGTTGCGTCTGCAGAGAAGAAAAGAAATATTATATAGGAAATTTCGGAAAAAAAAGGGTCAGGACCGAAATCCCAATTCGGTCCCCACTAAAAATACCCTGGACCAAATTGGGATCTTGGTCCCAAAGGTTTACACCAAAGGCCACACCACAAACTGCGGAAAAAGTGTGAAGGGGGGCGGACCGAAATGCCAATTCGATCCCAGGGAAAAAAAATGGGGACCGAATTGGCATCTCAGTTCTTATGGTTTTTGTAAAAACTAAACTAATCATGTTGGTTTGCTAATTTTTTTTTAATTATGGTTTTTAAAAAAATTTCCAGTTACTCTGCCAAAAAAAACATTCCAACATATCAAATTAAAGTCATAATGGACTCAACACGCAAGCCACCCAATTAAATTCATATTGGAGAGAAATTTGAAAATTATTGACATATTATTTTGAATAAATGAAATAAACTTGTCAAAATATGAACTTAAATTTATTCACTATTTTTTGTATTTTTATCAGAATTTTTTTTAATGTTTTTAATTAGTTTTAAATAATTTTAACATATTTTGTAGAGAATTAAAAAACACATCCAAGTAAATTTCGGCACTCCTATAAATACGGTATACCATGTCGTGCCAATACAAGCCGACATTTTTAAAAATACCCTAAGTTAATTACAGATTAATAAAAATGCCCACTACTGTTCCGAAATTTTAAATATGCCCAAACCGGCCATTTAATGGCCGGTCCCGCAATTTTTTTTTTTTTATTAAAGAGGGGAACCATCCATTTAATGGCCGGTCCCCCATTTAATTTTTTTTTTCGACTAATAGATAAAATGCTGAAATCAAAAACTAAAAAATCGAATTATTTTTTTAAATATTTGTTATGTTACTTTTTTGATAGCATATTTATACTAAAATACGCTAAAGTACTTGAAATTATGTTAATTTATGCTGATTGACACTAGATTACTTTAAATTATGTTAAATTTTTTTAAGAGACAAATAGCTAAAATGCTGAAATATAACACTAAAAAATCGAATTTATTTTTAAATATTTGATAGATTACATTTTTTTATATATAATTAGCATATTTATACTAAAACACGCTAAATTACTTGATTTATGCTGAATTACACTAAATTACTTGAAATTACAATAATTATGTAGAATTATGCTAGAATACACTAAATTACGATAAATTACGTATGAATAGAGATGATATCTTCACTAAGAAAACAAAAAACGACGGCGAAACTTCAAACGGTGCTCGAGTGTCCGATTTCAGCAAATAACCACTTTTTGGAAAGCTTGCGAAAATACGCATGCGTCTAAACTAGCTATGCTGGATTTCCAAATTCAGAATCGCCAAAAAACAAAGGGAAGAGTCTCAAAACTTCAGTTGAAGTTTCCGATTAAGATTTTCATTTCTATTGTTCAATCTACGTAGCTCAGTAAATTAGTTATAATGAACTTGTAGAATACCAATTTTTATTATTTTTGGAATTTTTTTTACTATTTTTTATGATTTATGAAAGATGGCATAATTTAGCGTAATTTAGCGTAAATTATCGTATTTTAGCATAATTCTACATAATTATTGTAATTTAAGCATAAATTAACATAATTTCAAGTAAATTACCGTATTTTAGCATAATTCTAGTGTAAATCAGCATAAATTAACATAATTGCAAGTAATTTAGTGTATTTTAGTATATGCTATTAAAAAAATAATATAACAAATATTTTTAAAAAAAATTCAATTTGTTAGTGTTATATTTCAGTATTTTAGTTATTTGTCTTTACAAAAAAAAAAAAAAAAATTCACAGGACCGGCCATTAAATGGCCGGTTTGGACATATTTAAAATTTTGGAACAGTCGTGGGCATTTTTATTAATCTGTAATTAACTTAGGATATTTTTAAAAATGTCGGCAATACAAGTGTTGTGTTTGAAATCAAATCAGTATAATGCAGTACGACACTTGTCATTTTCTAGATGTACCGACAGTCCGACTCCGACACAACACTTGTACGGACACGCATTAACACAACACTCGATAACACGATTGACACAACAATTTTTTTCTCATCTTCTATTTTATGGTACATAAATTTGTTTATAATATTTTACGGTGTATATTTTTTTTAGCCTCAGATAAATTTTAATTTCTAATGCAAATATTAAATTTGTAACATACCAGAAAATGTCTTGCGGACAAAGTTATTTTAGGCTGAAATTAATAATTTAATTTCTGGTAATATTAAATTATTTTAGGCTGAAATATTAAATTTGACATAAGCATAGAGATAAGGGATTGTTCGTTCGGTGCTAGTATACTGATTTATAGTTGTTTTCGAACTTGTTTTGTGTGAATACTGATAGTTGCACAATTGTTATTGTTGTATATGTTTGATACTCAAGAAAATAGAAGAAGATTATAACTAACGCTTGAAGTCTCCACAGTGCTACTAGTGATAAATTTTATTTTAAATTTAATTTTACACTTGAATCATAATTCTGATAAAAACTAAATTAAATTGTAAATCAGTAATACTATCCGAATTCCTGACATTTTTTAATAAAAAAAACAACGACTTTGTTACTAAGCCGAACATATTATAACATATGCATATTTTTTAATTCAGGACTATTTCAATATTTTTTAGATGTTATTTTCGAAAATTGAACCTGTGTTTTTAATGTGCTATTGCTATGTAATTAATCTTAGTAGGCTAATAAAAGAATTTATGGCAACAAAAATAGAAATCTGAAAAGCATTGAGACAATTGAGTGGGGGCAGCGAAATCTGAAAAGCAAAAAGTTAAAGTCCAAAATGATAGTTTAGTATTATTATGAATTATAAAGGATTAAAAGTTTAAAAGAAATGACTTTAGACAATGCCTCAGTGTTTCGGTGTTTCCCAACAACCAAGACATACCCGATCCAAGACGTCCAATCTACACTTTCATTTCTCATGTAAATCTGGATTCTGGACCCACCCACCATTATTTAGCAACAAAAAAGAAACATGCGTCAAAGTCATCACATTTTACTATTTTACACTCCATTTTATTTCAGAATGGACTAGTCACTAGTGTGACACTTGTGCAACATACAAGTGCCCCCCCCCCCCTCTGAACATCTTTCAGCTCTCCTCAACCGTTCATATTGTTATTAAGAGCTGCAGGAGGGTGGGGGCGGGGAGGGACAGAAATTTTATGAAATTTTATAGGTGTGGATCAATTTTACTTTTCATGTAAATTTATTTTAAAATTTAGAGTATTAGAAATTAGAAGTCAGAGCATTGGAAATGAGTTAGAATATTATTTTTTTTATCTAGTACTTAATTAGCTAATGAATTTGAACTCAATTAGTTATTTAAATTCGATTCGTTATTCTCTTACTCTCTTGAAATTTTTATTAATACCCTCCAAAAAAAATAGTAGATATACTCTCTGTATTGAATTTTTTTTTTTAAATAACCTAACCACCCCACGTTGAGGTGGTTTGTTTTTTTTTTTTTTTAAGCTGACCGCCCCACAGTGGGGCAATTCTCTCTCTCTCTCTCTCTCTCTATATATATATATATATAGAGATGGGCTATGGTGCATTGCAATGCATAGACACCCTTGTGCATTGGACCATAAATCACCGATTCAAAGTCCAAATGGCCGATCCAAACCGTTCATCTTGTTCTCCATATTAATATGTACTTGGAGACCAAATTTTACATTTTTTGGATTTTTTTTACTATTTATTAAGCCACTTTGAAAATCGCTGATCCAATGGTCACAGCTCCGAAACAGTGAAAAATTCTGGACCAATGGATCAGCGATTTTCAAAGTGGCTTAATAAATAGTAAAAAAAATCCAAAAAATGTAAAATTTGGTCTCCAAGCACATATTAATATGGAGAACAAGATGAACGGTTTGGATCGGTCATTTGGACTTTGAATGGGTGATTTATGGTCCAATGCACAAGGGTGCCTATGCATTGCAATGCACCATAGCCCATCTATATATATATATATATATATATATATATATATATATATATATATATATATATATAGAGCTGGGCTATGGTGAGTTGCGAAGTAAGATGTTATTTTTACTTCACGCTCATATTTTTATTTTGAAAATCTAAACCACCGATCCGAACCGTTCAACATGTTCTCCATATTGAAATGTGCTTGGAGACCAAATTTTATAATTTTTGGAATTTTTTTACTATTTATTAAGCCACTTTGAAAATGGCTGATCAAATGGTCCAGAATTTTTTACAGATTTTTACTGTTCACTCAGATCTGGGATTTTCAAAGTGACTTAATAAATAGTAAAAAAATTCCAAAAAATATAAAATTTGGTCTCCAAGCACATTTTAATATGGAGAACATGTTGAGCGGTTCGGATCGGTTGTTTAGATTTTCAAAATGGAGTATGAGCGTGAAGTAAAACGACGTTTTACTTCACAACTCACCATAGTCAATCTCATATATATATATATATATATATAGAGAGAGAGAGAGAGAGAGAGAGAGAGTGACTAAGGTCAAAGTGGTAGTTCATAGCCCCCGGTGCTACCAAGTTGTTTTCGGATTTTCAAAGTCCAAATGGTCGATCCGAACCGTTCAAGTTGATCTCCATATTGAAATCTGCTTGGAGACCAAATTTTACATTTTTTGGAATTTTTTTACTATTTATTAAGCCACTTTGAAAATTGCTGATCCGGATGAACAGTAAAAACAGTGCAACCAAATTCTGGACCATGTGATCAACAATTTTCAAAGTGGCTTAATAAATAGTAAAAAAATTCCAAAAAATGTAAAATTTGGTCTCCAAGCAGATTTCAATATGGAGAACAACTTGAACGGTTCGGATCGACCATTTGGACTTTGAAAATCTGAAAACGACTTGGTAGCACCGGGAGCTAGGAACTACCACTTTGACCTTAGTCACTCTCTCTCTTTATATATATATATATATATAGAGAGAATGGCTAATATCAAAATGTTTGTTCCTGAGCTCAGGAACAAACGATTCCGTTCTCCTATTTCCGAAGTTCAAACAACAAATCTAAACCGTTAGATGTTCAATCTATATTAAAATGTGCTTGGAGACCACATTTTACATTTTTTGGAATTTTTTTACTATTTATTAAGCTGGTTTGAAAACCGCTGTTTTTATGAAATTTCTGCAGCATTGAAAAACAGCGGTTTTCAAACCAGCTTAATAAATAGTAAAAAAATTCCAAAAAATTTAAAATTTGGTCTCCAAGCACATTTTAATATAGATTGAACATCTAATGGTTTGGATTTGTTGTTTGAACTTTGAAAATGGGAGAACGGAATCGTTTGTTCCTAAGCCCAGGAACAAACGTTTTGATATTAGCCATTCTCTATATATATATATATAGGAAATGGCTAGCATGCTACGCGTAGCATAGAGGGCATCCGTGCTACGGCTCAATATATCCTAACGGTCGATCCGAACCGTTCAACATGATCTTCTTATGAATATGTACTTGCAAGCCAAATTTTACATTTTTTAGAATTTTTTTACTATTTTTTTAGACAGGTAGAAAATCACTTGATCTGAAAATTATGTACCATTCATATCAACTGATTTTCTACCTGTCTAAAAAAATAGTAAAAAATTCTAAAAAATGTAAAATTTGGTTTGCAAGTACATATTCATATGGAGATCATGTTGAATGGTTCGGATCGACCGTTAGGATTTTGAAAACTCAAATATTGAGCCGTAGCACGGAGGCCCTCTATGCTACGCGTAGCATGCTAGCAATTTCCTATATATATATATATTTATATATATTTAGAGATGTTTAATGTGTATAGAATTTGTCAAAAAAATTTAGAGATGTTTAGTGGGACATTTGTCAATTTTACGTCTCCAATTGGTGCCTGGCGGCTGTTCAAGTATTTGCATAATCACCGTTGGATCTCTGCTTGATCCAATAAAGTGTGCCAATTAGAGTATCATTTGATTTAGAATTATTTCTAGTGAAACAATTTGTTCGAATATCTCTTTTGGATTTGTTTTGTGTGTTGTTCATTGGGAGGTGGTACTTGATGTTTCGGCCTATATTAGCGTAGCTACACTGTTTCGCTATGTTTGCTTGTAATATGTGGCCTGAAATATATTAAGTTGTTTAGAAAAATAATTTCTTGTGGAAACTGTTTATATGTAGGGTAATATTTTATGTAATATTTACAGTACTGTATAATCTCATTTCAAGTGACTCTTCTCTGATGTTGTTAATTAGCTGAGTACTAATATTTTATCTAATATTTATAGTAGTTTTGTAGTCATACTTTTTATAAAAAAGTATATATGATGCTCCAGCATGGTATTCGGATTATTATGTCTTGATGTATCCATTATTTATGAAACTTATAAGGCTATAACAAGTTGAGATTGCAAATTAGAATGCCTCTTCGAAGTAATCTAATGTAACAGATCTTGTGGGGCATCGCACATTTCATCACAGAAACTGATCGATGTAACAGTACAGAATCCCACTATGGGGCGGTTTGATAAACATATGTAAAAAAAAAAAAAAAGAGCAAATTTACTAAAAACATCTCTAAAAAAATTTGACAAATTCTATACACACTAACATCTATAAAATAAAAAGTTTATAGCAAACTGTCCCACTGTAGGGGCAGTCAGCTAAACATCTTAAAAAAAAAAAAAAAAAAAGCAAACCGTCCCAACGTAAAACAGTTAGGTTATTTAAAAAACAAATCAATTAGAGGGTAAATTTGCTATTTTTTTAGAGTATTAATAAAAATTTCGGCTTACTCTCTGACAAAAATCCTGAATCCGCCCAACCTCTTCCATTCCTCTGGTAAATAATAATTCTTAGTTCTATTGGTAAATAACACAAGCAGCTAAGAATCTCATTGGTTCAAGAGTCATTTGAAATTTATTTACTTTATCCGGATCAATGCACATAAAAAAAAAAAATTCAAAGCACCTCCATTTTAACTTTCATGTACATGATACAGAAGAACCTTAAGAATTTTAGTGTTTTATTATTTTTTTCAAATCTTTGCTAACAATTAGCTAGAAATTTTATATGTATTTATAGAATACATGTAGTTGACTAGTTGTTGATTATATAAATTGACTTAAAATAAAATTTATTTTGCTCACATTTAGTGACGAGTTTTAAAACAAAATCATGCAATATTTTAGTCAAGATCCTTGACTGAAAAGATAACTATTTGTGCAAATTAAAAACGAAAATACCTAACCAGTTAGCCAGATGACTTAAAGACCGTTTTTTATAACACCGGCACAAACTATTCATCCAAAATTGTTTGAGGATTATGAACCTGACTCGAAAGCGGGGTGCATGCCATAAATTGTCTTCTCCATTGCATCCAACGAGGGAGAAGACTTGATTGGAGAATATGTATGTTGAGATTCTAATAGAGGGAAGGGAATTTCCGTGCTTTAATTTTGTTTCTATAATTTTAAATTTTGCTTTGATTTTTTTTTCTCGGTTGAGTTAGGACTGTAAACGGATATGGATATCCGTCCGGATATCCGCTCCGAATCCGCTTATTATCTGAATCCGGATTTAAACGGATACGGATATCACGGATACGGATACGGATATTTTTTGCATAGGGAAATTTAATTCGGATACGGATACGGATAATTCTTTGAAAATATAAACGGAGCGGATATCCGCACTATTCGGATCCAAAATTTCAACTTCTCCGCTTCGCTGTAACTTGACTTTCAGCGGTTAATATTCCCTAACTCCTCTCTATTCCTATATCTTCTCCATTTCTTTACTTTTTTTTAATTTACTTTTGTTTTTCTTAATTATTTTTAATTTTTTTAATTTAGTATTTGTACTTAAAGTTCATATGACTCAATTATCCGACAATTATTCGTTCCCTAACCGTATTCGAATCCGTATCTGTGAATTATCCACTCCATATTCGTATCCGTTTAAGACGAATTTGGTTTTGAATTTTGACATCCGTTTACTATCTGTATCCGTATCCGCTCATTGAAAAACGGATACGGATTTGGTATCAGCATTATCTGCTCCGAATCCGCTCCGTTTACACCCCTAGGTTGAGTGCACAAGGAAATAGAAATGTTAAAACTCAAGTCAAAAGGACAAAAGGCGCTCACCATTACCACCAAAAGTTACTTTGCGCCACCACATGTCATTGCATATAAATCTGCTATTATTCCCAAGGGATTCACAGGACCCTATTATTTCTATCCTAACCGCTCAAAAAATTTCATGTGCAAATCTTAAGGAAAAAAAAATTTCGTGCTCAAATTTCAACAAAGCTCAACGACTAGAATCGGAATAACATGATCCTGTTATTCCTTTTGAATAACAACAGATTTATTTCCCATGTCATTACTATCTTTGTCTCTTTCTTCTCTCTAACGTAGAACATATAATAGGGCGGATCTACATCTTATGAGAAGTGTTTATCACCTCATTATTTCAAATTTTTTAATTACATATTAAAATTTAATTAAAGTTTTTTAACAGTTTGAGTCTATTTAATAAGTTTGAGAGTTAATGTCATATGACACTAATATCATACTAACCAGATTCCTTCATAAAATGCAAGATATGTACTTGCAACTGCTTAATTAAAGTTTTACTGTTCATCTTTATCACCTACACCACTTATTGACCCTCCTCTCGCTACACTACGATTGGACGATCTACCTCAGTTGTTACTGTTCATCTTTATCGTCTCAAATTGCCTCCAAAATCGTCTCTTCTCTTCCTCTTTCTCTTATTTTTTTTTTCTCTTCTGTTGGGTTTGAGTGGGTTGTGAGTGGGAGGGAAGAAAAACATAGATTATATAGCCTCTTTCAAAGAAAAAAAAACCCTCAACCGCTGAAAAACTCATTAGTTCAGAGTATTTTTATAATTTTTGCAAACAAGTGGGTATTTCTATTATTTTTTTATTTAATGTTGAATATTAAAAAAAATGACGGAACAAGCTACTGCATCACTTATTGTCTGTTCCGGCCTTTTATTCTCACGACAACTTATAAAATTTAGACTTTGATGTCACGTGGAGTAATTAAAAATAAAGTTGTGAAGTTTTTGTTTGTTTGTGGATAAATTTTTGTTGCATAATTTTTATCGCAGTATTTAGATATTTTTAGCATTAAAAAACAAATTAAGAGTACTTCAATTATGGAGACCAAGTAGATAAAAGTAGCTTGTCATTTTCTAAGAAAATTCACCATGGCATGAATGAGTAAATTACCCATCTTGTTTGAAAAATTACAAAATTGACCTTAATGCAATCTAAGCATGACGTGCAGTGTGTACCTAACAGAAATGATTTGGATAATGACCTCCCATTGAGGAGCCAAATGCGGACATGAGTCAGCTTCAAAAAATGCTTAGCCGACCACAAATAATGCATTACTTGCCTTTTTATGGAAATAAATAATTTATCTTTTGACTTTTTATTAATACATAACTACTATATTCAGTTAGTTGGATTGAGTTTCCTAAATAATACCCTATTGAATTTAACTTAACTGAATCCAAATAAGTTCTGACTCAGAGGTAGATATGAATATGATCCAAAAAATAGTATCTTGTTGAACTCAAGTGCGACAATAAAATATGAACAGAGAATTTTCTATTTTGAACTCAAACTCAGGTTTTAGAATTGCCTGAGCGAATCTGGATTTTGTGCGGTCTACTATAATATATCTATTCATGCAATATATCTGTTCTTAACTCTTAAGTGAAGATATGGCGAACGCTTTGCTTCATGTACCTCCATCCCTGCTTATCTACATGGCCACGGATTACATTATCAGGGTGCATAACGTGTACGGATGGACCATGTTCAGTCAATATTCCTCACAGACGAATAGGACAGGAATCATTGGATCAGGGTAGTCGTGTTTACGCGTTATACGCGGAGGAGAATGCAAGGTTTTTATTCGTCCACGTGGCATAGTCCGTACAACCCGTGTTCGAATAATCCAATCACGGGCCTGCGTCTCACGAACCTTCGGATCAGCAGCTTAAATATATATATAGAGATCAAATTATACCCTTTTTTGATACAGCTTGACACCAGAATGGACTCCGCTGCTTTTCTAGAAGAAAAGCAGGACCCTCCTCTTCCAAATCCAACAATTCAAAATTCGTTGAGATTTGTGCATGAAACAAGTTTTTTATCGAGATACGTGAATAAAAATTTTGAATCGTTGGATTTGAAGAGGAGGGTCCTCCTTTTCTGCTAGAAAAGCAGCAGAGTCGGACCCCTTGACACCTGCTATTTTTAAAGTCCAAATAGTCGATCTAAACCGTTCAACATGATGGATATATTAAAATGTGCTTGGAGATCAAATTTTACATTTTTTTGAATTTTTTTACTATTTTATTAAGATAGTTACAAAATCGTTGTTTTCAGACCATTGAAAAACAGCGATTTTGTAACCATCTTAATAAATAGTAAAAAAATTCAAAAAAAAATGTAAAATTTGATCTCCAAGCACATTTTAATATGGTGATCATGTTGAACGGTTCGGATCAACTGTTTGGATTTTGAAATCGCAAAATTGACCTATAAAAAAATAGTATCAAGATGTGTAAAAAAAAGGGTGTAATTGGATCCCTTCTCATATATATATATATATATATATATATAGTCCGACTAATTTGCTTCCGGAAGCACTTCAGCTGAGGTGCTTACGGAGGCATATCTTAGTATTTGATATTCAAACAACAAATTCAAACCATTAGATGTTCAATCTATATTAAAATGTACTTGGAGATCAAATTTTACATTTTTTGGAATTTTTTTACTATTTATTAAGATGGTTTGAAAATCGCTGTTTTTATTAAAATTATGCACCATTGGAAAACAGCGATTTTCAAACCATCTTAATAAATAGTAAAAAAAATCCAAAAAATGTAAAATTTGGTCTCCAAGCACATTTTAATATAGATTGAACATCTAACGGTTTGAAAATGTCGTTTGAAGTCAATTCGATAGGTTTTAGAGTCGCGCTCACGAAAGGCTTGGTGAGC